>OX401408.1:22956506-23001506 GCA_947846245.1 Cerastoderma edule
AACACAAGTTTGACTGTACATGAACAATTCATAGTTGGTTATTCTTTAAAACTTTCAAATCAACACAAACCAACTCTTTATGAGACTGACTTTATTAACCCATTCCTCCATGTGAGAGATTGTGCCAGTACCTTCTAAAAAGCAACAGCAGGCACAAATGATGAATTATGAATCTATGTGAAAAGTATTAATCACCAACATTCACCATCTGTTGCCCTCTATGCATGAATAATCATGATGCGGTATATTTAATACTTGACTATCTTCGTAACACGGTCAAGACCATTCGACAAAGTCTGCCATGATCAATCTTATTTTTTCAATTGCAAACATACCCAAACAAAATAAAGTTAAATTGGTGGACTTTTCTTCACTATTTTATTGATTTTTATAACTTTCAACAGATTGAATTGAGGTATGGGCAATGTAACAGCCCTATAACATTAAATTAACACTTATACACAACCAGTTGTATAACAGTGTCCATGCTCTTGTGGTAACCGTGTCCTCCTTATAAACCACATGGTCGAACATTATGGTTCGCTCCAAGGGTATTTTTAGATACTCAGTATAGCCTGTAATTCATGCTAATCAGGCAGATCAACAGACGGGGAATATGTTGGTGAACGATAATAAGGGCCAATATGACTAAGAAGACAAGAGGTGTCTATAAGACAGCATGCTTGCTTATTCGATAATTTTGGAAAGGGGTATAGGTCTGTGAAATATAATTTGTTTCTAAAATATGAGGATGCACACAATGATTCATTACAGTATTTCATGAGATAAAAACTTGCACCAAAACCTTTAAGCAAGATTTAAGTACAAAAGACGCATAATTTGCTTAAATTCAAAAGAAGAGTTATGAAACTTGATCAGGGACCTTAGATTATGACACTGAACACATGTATGATGTATCAACCATTCAATACAGTAATTCATGAGATGCAAACTTGCACGTAAAAACTTTACCAAGATTTTTAAGTACAAAAGGCAGCATGATTTGCTTCAATTCAAAACAAGAATGAATGAATAAATGGTGTTTTAAGGCACATCGACAGCTAAGGTCATTTAGCGTGCATTATGGCAATATGGATGAATGTATATTGAATTATTTAAAGGTTAAAATGTATTTGGTAAAAGGAAAAATAAATAAGAATGAATGAATGATAGAAGATAGAAAATTTGTAAAAAATAATGATAGTAAATAAAAGTTTGTAATGAATGTGTGATATCATATAAATAGTTTGTAATGAGAAAATGATATCGATAAATGAATGTTTAAAATGTGTAAGAAATCACAATATATTGTAAATTCCAATTTCTTTGAGAAAGGAAAGAGTTGATTAAATCCTGACAGTCTCAAAAAGCTCATGAAGAGTGTTGACATTGAAATATTTTGCATGAATTCTTTGAAAATCAATGCAATCAAGTTATATATGTTTGATGGTGAAGGATGCATTGCATGGAATGCATTCAAGTGCATCTTCCTTAGCCAAAAGTCTCAAAACAAGATATATACAACTTTGTCAAGGACCTTCGATTATAACCCTGAAAACTTGTGTGAAGTATCATGTGTGAAGTAACAACCAATTCCATACAGTAATTAATGAGATGTAAACTTGCATATTAAAACTTAACCAAGGTGTGATGTTGACGGCAACGGAGTTGCAGACACCCAGGTGAGTAGTATAGTTCTCCTTATTCTTCGAATAGTCAAGCTAGAAATAATGGTTTAGACGAAATTAGAAAATACATACATTTTACATGAATCATTTCCTTTTTCAGACACCATTTTAGACAACAGTACAAAGTTTGTCAGCTCTTCCTTCTTGTTCAAGTGTGCATAAAACTCTGTCTAACACAGTCTTTCCCAGGACTGTAGGACCATGGCAAGCTCTGTCAATGAAAAAAGGATGAAATGAAGTAAACCCTTTCTTGGTCGAAACTGTAAGCAATAGAGTAGTAGTGAGAAAACATTCCATTTCTATTCTATTGAATGGAAGAAAAGATGAATTGCTTATCATTTTCTGAAGGAGATACAGTAAAATGAGGTTTTACAGAGAAACTCCGACTATAAAAGATATTCCAAGCACTGTGCCAATCTTTGTCAATCAAATTTATTAGATAACTCTTCATTCAAATGGAATTTTGTAAATTTCCTAAATCGAAAGCAACAGTAGACGACAAATGACCAAGAAAAAACTGCATTTTCTTTTATATATTTAGGATAGACCATTTTGACATGCTCAAAATGCTTTATTCAATATAATTGGTAATGATTCTCACATTATCATTGAATATTTAATACTGCAATAATCTAACATTTTAACCAAATAAAACAAATAAAGCATATTCACCACAATTTCAATTGAAAAATATTTTAAATTGTTTCCTATACCAACCAATATTATCCCTATTACATGAGCTTTATCAAGCAGAGACTGTCTTAATCATTTTTCTATTACAAATAATTCAAGCCACCTTGATCATATACTTAATTAAATGATGTAAAACATTTTTTTGTCATTCATTACTTCATTTCAATACAAATTTGAATTGTTTTCAAAATCTATCTTGTTGTTTGCTGATTCTGGTCTGATTTCATATTGATTTTTAAGCCATTCTTAATTATGTGATCCTTGTCAAAACCCAAAGCGCATTTTTGATTATTTGAAAGACCTGTAGTAACATTAACCTCACAGAACTTGTTTGGAATTTATTCGAATTGGCAACTGACATCCAATGTAAATAGATTGTACACTTCAATCCAAGAAACTTACATTGTGATTTTTGTGCTGTTCACACAAACCTATGTGGTAGGAGCATTCTGAGATGTCAATATTCATAGTTCATCAAAGCTGAATACTTCAGAATATATGAGCTAACCTTACTACATTAACATTTTGAATTATACACCTTCCCAACTATAGACAAATATTTTCCATGATTCCTGAAATAATTATCTGTTTTACTAAATTCATTTTGTTCAATAACACACTTTCCCAATTCTAATTTTTGACATCTTAAGAAAGCTTAATGAAATCGTATTGGAGCCATTTGCTTAGAATTTGGCTCCTACTTCTTAATAAAATTTGCATTTTATAGGCTAGCCATTTTTATTGTAGGTACATAAATAAAACATGAATTTCGTCCAAACTTCACTGTCTGCATCATAAATCGCACAACATATATCGTTTATCAGATATCGCAAATCAGATGACAAACTTATTCTATCGTAACACATCAATTAGAACAGGTGAGGCGGCCACCTTATAGAACATCATGGATGGCACATTGCAGTTTTTAAATGGTTTGGTTTTTTATCATGTAACGTTCATAAATCGTGGGAACTCCTGTATTTTGATTTCGATAGTATTCTCATGAATCCTTATAATATACAGATTAATCAAGGTTAAATTAATCTAAATTGAAATGACACCAGACCAGTATAGTTTGTTTTTAGATAGATCATGCCAAGTCAAACTTACTTCTCTTCCTCCGTTTCATCATCGAAAGTTCTCTGGATTCATACAAGGGTATGATGAGACTCGGGTAGATTCTTCTTGGTTTCAGAGAAACATCAAATGCATTGCCAGTCAGGTCACATGAAAAAGAAATCATACAGTATATCATTAGTACAATCAATTCAATCAATAGAATTTTGAACTCTTTAGCAGAAGATACTATTATAAACATTTTAACAAAGTCGGAATGCTTAAATGCTCCTTTTCTCGTAACTATCCAAAAAATAATCTTGTGTGTACATCAGTTTCTTTATTGTATGGTGTATCAACAATTCCTCAGTTTTATAACGGCTTTCCTGGATCCACCAGAACTAGGCTAGGGCTCCAAAGTGACTTGCCAAAACTCACTTCCACGAAACCAGAGGTGTCACAGTGGCTCACAACAAGACCCCTCCCCCCCCCTACAGGAACCTTCAGTCTCTATAATGAATCCTATAGTGTGGGTACTCATAAAAACGACTTTAATGAGGCCTGTTTAAAAAAAAGGGAAAATATCTTTTGTCTCAAACGCTATTATCAACCTTCATTTATTTGGCTTTCAGGAATAATTTGGTAAATTTGGCATTTGCTTTTGATGTAGTCAGCTGCTGTCCATGTTAAAAAGGGAAATGGCAAAGGCTGGAGCCTTAAGTATCACAATATCTAAGACAGTTCTGGGGGCACAATACTTTTTCATAGTTCTAAATTCTAAATTTCTTTATTAATATCTATATACCTAAAAATCATCATCTATCAATAAAGAAGACTGTTTCAAGATATCTGCTCTAATAACAGGAAAAATGTTTGCTCAACCCGATTAGAGATGCTCTAATAACAGGAAAAATGTTTGCTCAACCCGATTAGAGAAAATCTTAACTTTCAATGCAATGTATAATACATGAATGAATGCATGATGTTTTAAGGCGCATCGACAGCTAAGGTAATTCAGCAAGCACTACGATGATTTGGATAAATGTATATTAAATTATTTACAGGTTAAAATGTATTTGGTTAAAGAAAAATAAACAAGAATTTGCAATGAATGAGTGATAATAAATAGAAAATTTGCAATGAGTTATTGAAAATAAATGAATGAATGAATGAATGAATGAATGAATGAATGAATGAATGAATGAATGAATGAATGAATAAATGAATAAATGAATGAATAAATGGTGTTTTAAGGCGCAACGACAGCTACAGTCAAACAATAGTAAATAGATAATTTGTAATGAGTGTATTATATTGAGTAAAAATGTGTAATAATGTAGTGATATTAATATATATGAATATTTTAGAAGATTAAGGAGTCACATTTTATTGTAAATTCCAATTTCTTTGAGAAAGGAAAGAATTAATTAAGTCCTAACAGTTTCACAAAGTGACTGAAGTGTTGACATTGAAATATTTAGCATGAATTCTCTGAATATCAATGCAATCAAGTAATATATGTTTGATGGCAAAGGAGGCATTGCATGGAATGCATTCATGTGCATCTTCCTTAGCCAAATGCAGGAGTGAGTAATGTGTGAATGACCAATCGGATTTGTGTAATTGTAATTAACTTCCTCTCTTCGTACAGACCTGTAAGAAGGGCACCATTCTCTGAGGGTAGATTTAATTGAACGAATGAATGAATGGTGTTTTAAGGCGCATCAACAGCTAAGGTCATTTAGTGCGCATTATGATAATGTAGATAAATGTATAATGAAGGTTAAAATGGATTTGGTTAAAGAAAAAAAATGAATAAGAATTTGTAATGAATGTAATTTATCAAAAACATCATCATTCTATTTTGTTAGAAAAAAGATAAATTTTTCAATTGCTCAGTTTGGAGTATCAATTCTGGTGGACATAAGATTCATAACATCACCTGAGAGCTGAAATGTTTGTGGTAAGAAATACCTAATTTTTTAAGGAAAATAAAGCAGCTTTGTCGTTAAGAAAGATATTTGACAGGTGTTTGTATGGAGTACAATGGTCATCCTGTCGAAATTCTTGGAATAGATCAGAGAAATGTCTGAAAGCCTCTTGCAGCCTTAAACTTTAAGTATGCTGCCTTAAGGATTTTCTTTAAACCTGAACAGGATTCTAAATAACTGGATGATCATGGCATAAAACCAGTATACAGTGTACTAAAATTTCATTATGATATAAAAAAATTGCTACGAAAGGTCACTAGGATTTAGTTTCAGAAAAATAAAATGTTAAATTGTACATTCAGTAATGTCCCATAGGATACCCAGGGGAGCCTTCTTGGCAGATTTTGATATGTTTCTGGGTATTGGCCATGATAAACAAACTGCAGTTTGTTTGTTTTGGGAGTATCGCATATGGGTTTTGGAAGAGCCAAAATGACTGTTTAATTAAAACAAAGGAAATGGGCATTAAGCCCTGATATTCCAATCAATAGGTTTTAGAAGAGCCCAATTGACTGTTAAAATAGAACACAGGAGATGGGCATTTAACCCTAATATTCCCGTCAATGAGGGTATGGAAGAGCCAAAATGATTGTTTAAATAGAACGATGGATATGGGCGTTAAGCCCTGATATTCCCGTCAATGAGACTATGGAAGAGCCCAAATGACTGTTTAAATAGAATGAAGGGTATGGGCGTTAAATGAAGGGTATGGGCGTTAAGCCCTGATATTCCAGTCAATGAGGCTATGGAAGAGCCCAAATGACTGTCTTAATAGAATGAAGGATATGGGTGTTAAGCCCTGATATTCCAGTCAATGAGACTATGGAAGAGCCCAAATGACTATTTAAAAAGAACAAAGGATATATGGGCGTTAAGCCCTGATATTCCCGTCAATAAGACCATGGAAGAGCCCAAATGACTGTTTATATAGAAAGAAGGATATGGGCGTTTAGCCCTGATATTCCCGTCCATGAGGCTATGAAAGAGCCCAAATGACTGTTTAAATAGAACAAAGGATATGGGCGTTAAGCCCTGATAATCCTGTCAATGAGACTATGGAAGAGCCCAAAAACTGTTTAAATAGAAAAAAGGATATGGGCTTTAAGCCCTGATAATCCAGTCAATGAAGCTACGGAAGAGCCAAAAAGATTGTTTAGATAGAACAAATGGTATAGGCATTTAGCCCTGATATTCCTGTCAATGAGGCTATGGAAGAGCCCAAATGACTGTTTAAATAGAACAAAAGATATGGGCGTTAAGCCCTGATATTCCAGTCAATGAGGCTATGGAAGAGCCCAAATGATTGTTTAAATAGAACAAAGGATATATGGGCATTAAGCCCTGATATTCCTGTCAATGAGGCTATAGAAGAGCCCAAATGACTGTTTAAATAGAACAAAAGATATGGGCGTTAAGCCCTGATATTCCAGTCAATGAAGCTACGGAAGAGCCAAAAAGATTGTTTAGATAGAACAAATGGTATAGGCATTAAGCCCTGATATTCCAGTCAATAAGGCTATGGAAGAGCCCAAATGACTGTTTAAATAGAACAAAAGATATGGGCGTTAAGCCCTGATATTCCAGTCAATGAGGCTATGGAAGAGCCCAAATGATTGTTTAAATAGAACAAAGGATATATGGGCATTAAGCCCTGATATTCCTGTCAATGAGGCTATGGAAGAGCCCAAATGACTGTTTAAATAGAACAAAAGATATGGGCGTTAAGCCCTGATATTCCAGTCAATGAGGCTATGGAAGAGCCCAAATGATTGTTTAAATAGAACAAAGGATATGGGTGTTAAGCCCTGATATTCCTGTCAATAAGGCTATGGAAGGACACATTTGATTGTTTAAATAGAACAAAGGGTATGGGCGTTAAGCCCTGATCTTCCAGTTAATGAGACTATGGAAATGCCTTCATTTAAAAAGATTTTCCTCTTATTTGAAAGTAACAGCATCCTTCAAAGCTATATGATCTTAAAAGTAATACTAATAAACCTTTGTAACAAGAAGAAGAACTATTGTCCAATACATGGCTCTATCATAATTCATATTATTATACTGCATTTTATATATGCAGTAGTAATATTTCCCTTCCTTCCACAGTTACATTAATGCCCAAGCCTTTTTTAGTAGCATGTGCAGTTCAAATTCCAGTGAACAACGATGGAGACAAGAAGTTCTTCAATTCATTAACTTAATATTCTACTGTATATAAAGATATTTTCCCAAATATTTGTTACTTCTTTTTTATTTGTTAAAAATGGCAGGGGATGTTTAAGTGTGGGTGGGTGAACATTACAACATGCCAATTTCCATTTTAAGGTCATGCCATTTTAATTGGAGGTACATAAATGATACACGTATTTCGTTTTATCTTCCTAACGTGCATCGTAAATTACAAAACATATTTCATAGATCAGATATCATAAATCAGATGAAAAATGTATCGTATCATAACACACTGAATCAGATAGGTAAGATGGCAGCCCTATCAAACAACGTCATCCGCACATCGCACAGTGCAATTCATAAATGGTTCGATATTTGATCGTGTATCATGCTTAAACAGTGGAATCTCATATGAAAGCACTACTGCACATATTGTATCAATTATTTGATATTTTTGCCAGAGACCTGGAAGGTGGCCTGTGATCTAACCTGTTTGCTACTCTGAGTATCTTTCTTCATAAAAAAAAAGCAGACATTTAAAGTTTTGGAAAGCACATAAAACAAAAAATAACCATCATTCTAAGGGTTAAATATCTAGGCAATATAAAGTTAATGTTTTCAAAAAGAAGAAGAACATGGGAAGTTTATAAGTTATGCTAAAATCTTGCAAAATAAAGATAATGCTAAACAACTTAACAACAAAATGCAAAAATCTAAAAAAAAAAATACTCTTTAAAACCTGCAGATGACACTTATATTTGATAGAGTACTTTTGTAAACATCAAATATGGAAAATGTTAATTATTCTTTTTTTAAAACACAGAAATAGTTTTAAAAATTTGCTTTAAACCGTTATATCATACAAAGTTCTAAAAGTTACCTAAATTAATGCCCCGGCAGAGACAGATCATTAAGTATAGAAAGTTTGAAAAATTACAATTAACAAAAGCCATTGTGACAAAAAAGAAATACTTCCTTTAGAGAATATCTCTATTTTGTCTCAATGGAAACCATGTCTGCTGTTTCTATACTTAAAATGTACACCGAGGAATGTTTTAGAAAGTCATCTGCATATCCTATAGAGTTTACATGGTTTATAATCATTTATCCATAACTTATCAGCATAAACGAACAGTACAATTAATACATATAATCAAAATATTCATAATAAATCAAATAAAAAAAATCACATAAACTGATGGTTGGTACATTTCTTCTTAAATAAAAATATACAGTTTGAATTTCTAAGAAATCTTAAATACAATAAAAATCAATTTAATCCGTTCCCTCATGTGAATTTTTTTACTGATCTAAGTTGAAACCAATAGCAAACAACAAAAAAAGGAAAAAGTAGAATTTCTCTGCAATATTCCGTAGAAATTATTTCAACAAAAGAATAAATTATTCACTAAGAGCAATGTATTCTTTTGTCATGTTAGTTTCTTAAGTCTTCTGCATTATATCAAAAGAATTATAGTCTTACAGAGTAATGGTTTCATGTGGGGTATTTCTGCCTCTTTTGTTGGCACCTTTTCTTATGTATTTCTTTTGATTGGGTAATATGCACATCTTTTAGTGGTGCTTTGCTTCTTTTTAGCACATCTTTTAATGGTGCTTTGCTTCTTTTTAGCACATCTTTTAGTGGTGCATTTCTACCTCTTTTATTGGCGTTTTATTCTTCAACCAAGTGCAACTATCAATTAGGCATTATACACACCTTTTTTCTCAATTTTCATTTTTACATGTTGATATATGAGGGAATGGGTTAAATAGTCATCTGCAAATTATAAAAGAGTTTTAGAAATGGTTACAGTTTTATCCAAGAAATATCTACATCTGAAAATAATATAATGAATATAACAAAAGTGATTATACAAAACATAATCAAAAATATTTGGTTCATTTCCTTTGGATCATTTAAAACACACACACACACACACACGCATGCACGCACACACCCACGCACGCACGCACGCACACACACACACACCCCCACACACACACACACACACAATTAATCTAAAGATTGCAATTCATGTCCTCTGTAGAGGGTTAAACTGTAAAGATCTACATAAAACAAAACTACATAACTATAATAATGCATAAATTCATAAACTCTTTGCAACCTGCAGATCACACTTAATAAAATGACATTACAAACATCATAGTTTCTTTTAAAACCAGAAAACTAGAAATGTTTGAAGATTATCAAAGGCAAAGTCTTTATGTTTTATGAAAAGAGAATTAGATTCAATAATTTTGCTTCAACCCATTTGTCCCATATAAACTTTTTGATTTTTGTACTTATTATAAACCTCAGCAAACAACTATCAATGTATTAAAAAAAACATTGTGACAAAGAGAAAAGACATTTCTTTTAGTGACATATTTTTGTCTACTGCTGTACTTGCATCAAAATAAGTATATATATGAGCAAAAAGGGTTAAATGGTCATCTGCAAATTATAAAGAGTTTTTACAATTGTTACAATTTTATCCTAGTGATATCTATATCTAAAAACAATAAAATCAATATAAGAAAAACATAATCAAAAATAGTTTGTACATTTCCTAAATGGATCATTTGTTAAAGTTAAGAAGAAAAAAAACACACACATTTAAATTAATAATAAATTGATATTTCAAGTGGTTTAATTCTGCTTGATTTGTTTTGCACTTATCAATTTACACTTTAATTTGAACGCATCTTTTGATTGGGTAATATGCACATCTTTTATTGGTGCTTCATATTTTGTTTTTGGCACATCTTTTAGTGGTGCATTTCTACCTCTTTTGGTGACGTTTCTTCTTAGTGCATCTTGTATTCAGGCAAGAACACACCCTTGTCTGCTTCTGATATCAATTTTTACATGATTGAGTATATTGAGGGTAAGCCAGTCATAATTTGTCTTGAAGGTTTCTTCATTGATCTTTTCAAATCACTTCATCAAGATTTCCTTACTCTAACTAAGAGAAGGAACGTATAATGGGGTGATTGGTAAAGATATAGACTCATTTTTAATTGATAAATGATATATCACACTACAAAATTTCTTAAATCTTAACGAATTCTGGGTTAACTCTTGAGCAAGATGGATACTTGTTGAAATTAGAACAGAACTGGATTACTCTCTTACAGTTATATTTTCACAAAGACGAAATAATTTGGAAAAAAAATAATTGATCTCAAAATCCACACATTCCCCATTTAATGGAATATTAATATTTAGTGTACAAAACATGCTTGAACACTTTACTTTAGATTCAATACATCCTAGCCTCAGACGTAGACTTAAAAAACCATAGTGACAAAAAAAGATATTACTTGTAACAAACAATATCTTATTTTGTTAATGCGGTTTCTAATTACTACAACATTGAATTGCCAATACTTTATGGTAATTAATCACTGCTGTTACTTACAATTAGAAGATTCCTTTTTGGGGAATGAGTTAATTTGTAAGGAAAGTACTTAAACAATGAACATAGTGCAAATTGACCAGTCAACAAAATCCCGTTCTATTTCACAAAATGAGGTTTAAATGCAAGACAATAGAAAGTCCTTCACTTTTGAAAAGGAGTAACTATAGTCTTGCACTGAACACTCAATTAGTAGCTGTAAAAAGCAATGTGTATGTGAATTTCTTTGACAGAAGGCTGAATGTTTTAATAGGTAAAACTGTGATATATTTTCATTTTCAACCCTTATAGTGCTGGAATTGACTTCATACATATGCAAACAGGTTAAATCCAGGCCAGCCGCCAAGTAAATTGGTGGCTGGCCTTTGATCTGACCTGTTTGCTACTCTGAGTATCATTACCCATCAAAATCAAAAAGATATTAGATGTTCTGGAAAGCAGATGGCACAAAAATCTATTTTTTGAATATTAACCAGCATTCCAAGGGTTATTAAGGGTTAATGGTTTGGGTGACTCGTCATTTGCATCATTTATACAATACATTTCTTTTTTTTTTTCTTCTTTTTTTTTTAACACTTGTATTTCACTGTTCCACAGAGACACACAGTTCAACACTTCAGTTTATGTCCATAATAATCATCTAGCACTAGAAACAGTTGATGATCTCCAAATTTCATGTCAAAATAGTCCGCACAACTCCACTAGGCACATGGGTAATTCGTACGAGATATCCTATACCTGCTTGATCTGGTATACGACTTCTAGAAGGCATAGAAGTCTGTATAGGATAACACGTTCACATGTCCTAATCTGTACAATGTTTGTGTTTATACAGTCCACACTCAAAGATCTGCTGCTGGTTTAATCTCCATATTTAATGTCACAATAGTCCGCACAACTCCACTAGGCACATGGGTAATTCGTACGCGATATCCTATACATGCTCGATCTGTTATACGACTTCTAGAAGGCATAGAAGTCTGTATAGGATAACACGTTCACATGTCCTAATCTGTACAATATTTGCGTTGTACAGTCCACACTCGACGATCTGCTGTTGGTTAATCTCCATATTTAATGTCACAATAGTCCGCACAACTCCATCACAAGGCACATGGGTAATTCGTACGCGATATCCTATACATGCTCGATCTGGTATACGACTTCTAGAAGGCATAGAAGTCTGTATAGGATAACACGTTCACATGTCCTAATCTGTACAATGTTTGCGTTGTACAGTCCACACTCGACGATCTGCTGCATTGTTTAATCTCCATATTTAATGTCACAATAGTCCGCACAACTCCACTAGGCACATGGGTAATTCGTACGCGATATCCTATACATGCTCGATCTGGTATACAACTTCTAGAAGGCATAGAAGTCTGTATAGGATAACACGTTCACATGTCCTAATCTGTACAATGTTTGTGTTTATACAGTCCACACTCGAAGATCTGCTGCTGGTATAATCTCCATATTTAATGTCACAATAGTCCGCACAACTCCACTAGGCACATGGGTAATTCGTACGCAATATCCTATACATGCTCGATCTGGTATACGACTTCTAGAAGGCATAGAAGTCTGTATAGGATAACACGTTCACATGTCCTAATCTGCACAATGTTTGCGTTATACAGTCCACACTCGAAGATCTGCTGCTGGTTTAATATCCATATTTAATGTCACAATAGTCCGCACAACTCCACTAGGCACATGGGTAATTCGTACGCGATATCCTATACATGCTCAATCTGGTATACGACTTCTAGAAGGCATAGAAGTCTGTATAGGATAACACGTTCACATGTCCTAATCCACAAAAGTTCATGGTCTATAAGTCTACACTAAGTCCACATACTAAGTCCACATACTAAGTCCACACTAAGTCCACATTAAATCCACACACAATACACAGTCTTCTAGTATGGATTATATGATCAACGTTCATAACACTCACTCATTACATTGTCCAAAATAACTGTAGAATTCAATCTAACATCAATTAAGAAAAAGAAAAAATGATATATATCAGTAATCCAAGATAAAGGAGGAGTATTTAAGTTTCATGGTTTATTTGGAATTCCCCTTTATGTTGGCATCAATCACGATTTCTGAATACTAAGATAAATGATAAACTCTTTGTTGCCCTTCACCCATATCTTAATTATATGCTAGTCATGGAAAAGATAATAGGAACCAATGGGACAATTGGATAAATTGCTCTTATTGGGCAATCCATCTTATTGTCAAAATGTTTTCTACCAAAATATTGAGAAATAAAGTTTTTGTTTATTGGCACAATTGTTTTTCCCTTCAAGACTTCTAATATGAGGGAAAGGGTAAACACTAATAAAATAAACTCTTTTAAGCAAATGATAGAAGTTTAACTTACAAAAATAAATGTTGATTTTTTTTTTTCAATCAATGTCAATTTTGTAGGATGTTTTTGCACCATGTGAATATATGTCTACTTAAAATTGCTTCGACATAATATCAGTAGTTCAAGAATAGGGGAGGTTTGATGTTGCAAGTCAGTAAATTATTTCTATTCAAGGCCCATGTTGTTGGTACTTATTAAGCAATCTGACCAACATAATGAGTGCTAATAACATGAGTTTTGTTTCACTTTTCCTAATAGAGAGACAATCCTTCAAAATTGTGCAGCAGATAACTTAAAAAAACTTGGAAAAAAAAAGAAGAAATATTTTAAGTTATTTGCTGCCATGTCATGTATTATTCCATTCACCTCCCCTTCACTTGATAATTGGTGCAAACAAAATTGTTGTAAAAGTCATGACTATCTGTTCTTTGTTCTTTTTTCAATATTGCCAATAGTTTCAAAGATGTCCAAACCAATTCAGTATTAGTCAAGCATGAAATAAAGCAAGTAAGAATACCTCAATAACTTTGTGTTTATATCTTTCATAAGAATCTTTGATGAACAAATAATCAGTAACTTCTTTGATTCAATAATTTCATGAGCAAATTTATACAAAATGTTTTTGATGTCCAGCAATATTGTATGTAGAGTACATGTAGAGCAATAAATTACCACCAAATATACATTATGTTGATACATTCATATAGATGTGAATACCTAGAGATAAACTTAGGTTTAATAAACATGTAGGTAATTTGCAGACAATACCATCTTGTCACTGTAATTATAGTCCCTGTATAGACTGTGGAGGTTTCTCCAGCCACTTAGTCCGTCATTGGGTACTATTTCATTTATTTATTTCTTTTTTTTTTAAATGCACACATGCATCACTTTGTGATACTAAAAAGTACACAGGCGGACGCGAAGCCTACTTACATGTGCATTTTAGTGCTAGGCAGAGCCTGCACATTATATACTTCATACTTACCTTTAACAGTGCAACAAGATGGGTTATTAATAAAAAAGAACATGAAATAAGCAAATGTGCTCATGTCTTTGAAAATTAAAAGTTTTTCTTAAGAATAGAGGTGGAAAACAAATTCTATACATGTACAATAGCACAAGAAGACTGTACACCATACCTTAAAGGGAATAATTATTGGGAGTTTATAGAAAAAGAAATGTAAGCAATTAAAAAAGACCTCTTTGTTTTAAAAAATGCAATAAGGGAAAAGACTAATTTGTTAATTCATATTTCCAAATGTAAGGTACTTTTCAAAGGTCTGAGCTCAGTACCTTGATATAGCAAAAATCAGGTACACAGATAGTTCTGCATAAAACTCCCATTAAGAATCCCTTTACGCCGTTTTCTTTCTTTTTCTTTTTTTTTTCTTTTCTTTCTTTTCTTTTTTTTCTTTTCTTTTTTCTTCTTTTTTTTCTTTCTTTTTTTTTCTTTTCTTTATTTTTGTTATCTTTGTGTTCCTAATTAGTTGTAATCACTTTACCAAATGATACATAAAGGTACAAAATGCAGGAGTCTGGTGTGAACCTTTAAATGAAATAGAATTAGATGTCTTTAATATAATAAGGATATAAATTGTTGTTGGAAAAAAAGAAAATAGCTTCTTTTAGCAATGACTTCTTTCCCAACAAAAATTTACAGTCACTTGAAGCATAATTATGACATCCCTAGATCATTTGGTAAAGGATAAATATTGAAAAATACTACAAACATTCAATCAGATCAAAAACATATCTTCCTAAGTTGAACCCTTTTCCTGATTATGATAATGTTAAATGCATAGAATTTGAAAACATTGTGACAAAAAGAGGTTTGATCAAATTCTATTTTTGTAGCAATGTTTTCATTATGATAAGAGATAAAACAGTATTGCATGAATTTTTTCTTGACAAAAGATTTTAAGGATATACATGTCCAAATTTCTAAACACAGGAAAAGGGTTAAACCCAAGAGTAAAATATATTTATATATATATAAAAAGATAAAAAAAAAATACCCAAATAGGCTGAGGTCTAGATAAAGGAGGCTAATCCGTGCCTTTCACTGGCAATCTTTTAAAACCCTTATAACCAATCCTACTTTGTGAGCATTCATGAGAAATGTCTGTTATGACCTTCCTCGTGCATACCCACAAAGTAGAGTTTCTGAGAGGTAGTCGTTCAAATTGCCAGGAGAAAAAGCCTCTTATTTAGACCTCTGAATAAAGAAAAATGATCATTTTGTGTCAACCAAACAATAAAAATATGATAGAAAAAAATAGTTTCATTAAATTCTTTTAGATCATTATCTTTATGCAAAAAGGAAAAACATACAAAAATAGTTACAAAAAAAAAGTACAAAACACTAATAACACATTGCCTCAAACATACAAACATGTAATGACATTATAAACTTCCCATGTTGTATTGTAGACCTATATGTAAAAAGGTTTAATGATTCAAGGAAAACATTGTGGATACAATGTACTATGATGAATGATGAGCAACTTCTCCATTTGCCAATAACGTTGCTTTGGTTATATACAGTAGTGCTATCGTATGGGCTCACACAATTTACAGACGATTCACAATAAAAAAACAAACCATTTACAAACTGTGATATGCGATGAGTGATTCACCATATTTAATAGGGCGGCCATCTTACCTATCTGATTCGATGCGAAACGACATGATACGTTCTTCATCTGATTTAGGATAACTGATGTACGAAATATGTTATGCAATTTACGATACTTGTTAGGATGTTAGTATGAAATACATGTATCATTTACATACCTACAATAAAATTATGTGAACTTAAAAAGGAAATTGGCATGTTGTTATGTTCATCGACCCACACTACAACGTCTCCTGCCCTTCTTAACAAATAAAAAAAGGATAAAATGTCGGGAAAATAGTATTATATTCAGGAATTACGTTTTGTATCTGTTAATATGAGGGGCCTCCGTGGCCTAGTGGTTAGAGTACAGAACTTGAAATCACATGGCCCCTCTCCGCGTGGGTTCAAATCCTGAGAGGGATATGGATTTTCATGAGAGGCAGTCTCCCGACTGACTTACGGAATGCCGATGGTTCTACCCACCTTGACCAGCCCTTATGGGCAGTTGAGTATGGGGTTTTCCTCCATCATTAAGAGTCGGGCATCGCTACATAACTGAAATAATGTTGATGTGATGTAAAACCCATATAATATATATGTTAATATGAGGCGTATGCACTGAAGATTAAGAACTGGTCTATGAGTAGGGTTAATCTTGTTCAATGTCAAACTTAAACTGGATAGCATAGGAACAGATGTTTTTATAAAGTCTGGTAAAGATCAGGTTGATGGTTGACAGAGTGAACCTCTCCATTTGGAAGTTGAAAGAACGGGATGAAATAAACATTCTCAAGTCCAGACATTCTTTTAGAGGTGGTGATCATTTTTCATGGGGTTTAAAGTATGTGTGTGGATAGTGCATTCATGGAGAATTGTGAATTAAGGTAGAATACCCATAATCCGTTAGCTTGATATTCATTCTTTTGCCATGCAAATGTCTATTCTTCTCTGCTGGACCTGTGAAGGTACCATTCTCTAAGGCAATGTTTAATTGAATGCAATCTAATTAAATGTTAAAATTCAATTTTGATTGCCAGACGAATTAAGTCTATATACAATTAGAAGATTTAAAATCAGTGTAAAGAACTAAAGCTCTAAAATGGGAAAGTGAAGTGCTGATTTTGCGGACCCATCAGGATGTTTATTTCCGATGATACTGGTATGACTTTGTATTTAGCTGTAAAGACAAAATCTGTAAGGTTCTTTAAAGTAACTGTTATACCAAAGGGTTCTCCAGCCTTTGATTTGATATGTCTTGCAGCACTGATAAAGAGTCAGACATTATAATAAATAAATCAGGTGGAATGAGCATGTTCCGACTGATTAAGAGCTAGATTAAAAGCTTTTATCTCTGCAGAGAATGTCTTTTTCATTTTTTCCGTGTATAGCTGCAGCTGCAGGAGAATCATTGACTTTGGATCTGTCAGTGTATATTATATGGATTTGTATGAAGAAAATTGTTCTTGAACTTCACTGTTTTTTACTCTGAAAGAAAGTCTGTTATCTTATCGGAGGTTAGATCAAATAAAGATTTTACTCTGTCCAATGTTCATGAAGGTGTTATGGGTATCTTGTTCTTGGCTATAGATTCAGCGTGTACTCTAAGATTATCTCTATCATTCATGCAAATACTAAATGGGGAAATCACATTTGGTTTCTGTTAATTATGGCCGTTTGCACTGGAGATTAAGAACCCCTTTATAAGTATTGTTAATCTTGCTCGATATCAAACTTAAACTGGATAGCATAGGAACAGATGTTTTCTCATAGTCTTATAAAGATATGGTTAGAACTTTTTTAAAAAAGAGCGGCAAAGATTTAATGACAGACAGATAAGGGTAAATCAAAATGTACAAAATAGTGGTACACACCATTATGGTTGGAGACATAATCAGATCTTGGCACAAAGATTACCAAAAAGATGAAATGTTTGTTATAACAAACTCTTCTTTTTTAAATTAATGTTACAAACAATAAACATTCACTACCGTTTGCAAGAATAATGTTTCTCCCTTTTTGTTACAACTTGCAGCCAATTCGATTTTTTTTAAATCAATGCAATATTGAATAATTCAGAGCGATTCTTTAGGGAGTGCCTCTTGGGACTATAAATTTTGGGATTACCACTTTATTCTTAATAGATTTTTGTTGAACGCTGTACAACATCCTCAAATAATGGTGCGAAAAATTGCATTTTGTGTCATTTAACTGGGTAATGATTTAAAAACAGGAAAATAAAGGAATAATTCGGACTGATTTACTGAAAATTTATATCTCTTTCAAAGGTCCTTTAAAGAGTAAATGACACCTCATTAAAACCAAAATTATTGCATTGTGTGTTTGCATGGGACAATAGGCTAGATATAGCTGTCTATTAATTGAGTTTCATAATTTGTTTGAAGACTGGAAAATTGGACTTGATTTGAATATCTTTGTTTAAAAGAATGAACAAACACTCATAATTAGCAGAGCTAACCTCTGCATTTCTATAGCTCAAAAAGAGGGATGAAATCAACATCCACAAGTGCAGACATTCACTGGTTTTCATGGGGTTTAAAGTAATAAATGGAGATTTTATGGTGAATAAATAAATGAATGAATAAATGGTGTTTTAAGGCGCATCAACAGCTATATGGTGAGTTAAGTCAGAATCATTACTGGTAGAGGATATGGAGGAGCCAAAATGCATGGTTTGAGATAAACATGGAGTGCACAGGGCTTTTTTTCTTTGAATTGGGAAGAGGACTAGGTCTGTTAATTTTGGGAAGTTTTATCGCTGAAATTGTTGAATTGGGAAACCAATAAGCTGTTGTGACTTTTGGAAGTCTGCCTGATTTTAAAGAAATTTCAAATTGGGAAGGTGCCTTTCATGAGCCCATATTATAGAATGCAAAAAAGCCCTGTGGCAAAATAAGATGTCTGGAACCTTATAATTTTTTATGTTTCATGTACAGTGTAGTTTTGGAATTAGTTCTTGAATATATTCCCAAGTAAATAGGGTTATTTCAAATGAAGATTGGTTTCTTTAAGTACCACTCTTGTACATAGGGTCCCACAGTGTTAGAGATGTATTATTTGGAAAATGCAATATTTTTCAAGTTGAGTTATTTGTCCTTATGTGACAATGTTTCTTGTTGGATTTTATTTCAAGTGTTAAAAAACATAAGTTGTTCTGGCAACAATGAAATGTATCCTAGAGTGACACAATAGGTGTGACAATTGCTCACAACATTTAAAAGAAATGTTTTCAAAACTAGTCTTCTACAGATGATTTACAAGTAAGCTTGACTCAAACCCACAGCCACCTCAAGACTATTAGTGTGCAGGTGCTTGTATACATTTTTACTTCAATGTTGGTAAGATATAATGTTATATGGTACAAATTACCTGTAAAGATATGAATGAACTATCAGTCGCTTAATTGTGCATTGAGTACACTGGCATATACTAGTAGATCTTTCCCTTTTATATGTACCGGTACATGTAGTTCTATTCTGGTCAATAATAAAGGATGGAAGTTGAATTGTCACAGAATAATGGTATGGTTCCGACACTAACAGTTGATGGAAAGCAGCAAAAACAGCACATGAAAATAAATAAAAAAAGAGATAAGCTTTTTGATAACTATGCTCTTAAAGATAATTAACAACATTGTTGACATTCAGTCTGAACTATAACTGACCCCAGCAACATCTTCCATTAGACCTCAACACACTCTTAAGTTCAGACAACAAGCTACAACAACAGCTTACTACAAAAACAAAATTATACTATGCAACTGAAGCAGAGGCTCCCAACTAAGTATTATTTAAGGTGGGAGCTAACAAACCTCGCTGTATAACTCAAATTAGGTCCCAGCTGTAAGTTAACCATCAATGAGCCCTGGGGCTATACCAGCAGTGGTCACCATAACCGGATTGGTCTAGGCTGAGGAAGGCGAAATTCAGCTGATTTTACTAAAATGTTTCTTTCCTTTTTCTTCTTTGACAATCAACAAGTAGACTTCTATCAAGCTAATTTCTTCCTTTCCTATCATTTCTTTTCTGCATATGACCAAGTAACCACGTACCTGTTGTATTATAGTCAAGATTGACTGCGATGACGTAACATGTAGATGATGAAGACAATTATGCTCAAGATCTCAAATTAAGCAACTTTTGTTTTGATATTCTTAATCCCTTACAACATAGTAAAACTAATTTGAAGGGAACAGAAAATATCGAGAATTTTTTTAATAGGGCAACAGTGATAATTTTACCTCTGCGTCCCGTGTCACATAAAAATTCCTGGGGACACATCATTTCAAAAGATATGTGTCCAGCCGGAAGCATTCTCATCAGCACAAGTAATGTTTACAATGTTGTAAACATCATAAAGCATGCTGTCTCATGCTTTCGTTCTATCAAATCTGCATTGTTTTGAGTCATTTAAGCTAAGATTATCATTAATAACAAGTGTTATACTATTTGACATGATCTTGGATCATTGGTACTCGGTTGCATAGTTTTACCCTTGGACACATAGTTTCAAAAGATGTGTGTCCAAACGGACATGATAACTTTCATTTCTAAAATTAACACTGGGGCAATATCTCCTGTCACGTCAAACTTTTGAACCATTCATTTAATGGAGGACGCTGCGACAAAAATTTTGTCACATCATTTGAAGACCAATATTTCCATTATGACAGTAAAATATCAATTTCAGATGACATTCCTCTGTTATAAATTAATCCCTTTTCAATCCATCCAAACAGGAAAATTGTTGGTATTCCTCATATTTACTTTGTAAGAACGGTTTAATTGACACCAGGTGACAATTTTTCTGCTCCCGATAAACTTCCATTGCGCATGAGTAATGGAGTGTGAAAAACCTAATTTAGCATTTTTTAATTGTTTAATGGCAATTGGTGCCATTATTTGGTGGTATATAAGTTTATTTTACATATCTTGTCTTATCAATTGACTTTGAAGGCCATTTTGTGCTTTGATACCGAAAATCTGATTTTGATTATTTCCTTCACCGTTTTGATTGTTCAAAATTTCGAAGTTAGATTGCCCCATCAGAAAATAATTTGAAGCAATCTTCACATTAAATCATTTTGACTACTATATTCAGTCTGCTACAGAAGACTTTAAAACCCATTATGATAACATGAAAAGATGCTCCTCACAAGCCTCATAGAGTAATTCTTGTCGATCAGTGATAAAGAAAACAACGTTGTTTGCATTTGGAAATCCATGTGACACAGCTTTAAAGAATGAAAAATAATCTTACTAAATAATCAGCTGAGGAGGGGGAAGACAAAAGGGCGCCAAACTTGTGTAAATCAATTTCATTCCCCATTCCATTATCTTAACCTTTCTCTGCGGGCATATTCATGATATTGGTCCATATCGGCCCCTCTGATGAAGATGACTCATTGTTCATCTTACAATATGATGGCACGTTACCACAATGGTTTGAGTGTTTGATTGAAGAATTTCTAATGTACATGTGACAAGTTCTTCCGGTTTAGCAGTTGACTAAACGGTAGTAAAACGGTTAATCATGAGAACCATCACTGGTCATCGAATATTGACATCTGGTTTCAATAATGATCCGTGAACGAAGCTTTTTACATCATTTGGACATTTATTGTGCTTCGCTACGTCTCAAGTCCAACGTGATTTTTATGTTACAAAATTCAAACGACCGACTGAGTTTTTCGCACAATGTTTTCTACCTAATAGGAGGATCATTTTCCAATTTCATCACATTTTGAAATGTCCTCTGCAAACTCTTTCAATTTGGGACGGTCAAGAATTTAACGTTTGGTAAAGGGTTATACAAAAATGGGGGCAAATTTCTGTGTGTGTGTGTGGGGGGCAACTGTCCATATATCATTTCGCAAGTTTCAGCTTAAGGTAACAGTACACACTAGCGGGCCTTCCTTTGGGACGGCAGGTGCACATCTGTTAAGTCTCGCCTCACTGAGTCGCGAAAACAAAATGGACGAAAGCAATATTTACACACCAAATGCATATTGCCTGTGGCTCTCTAAAAATATGAAAAGAAAATTTGAACAGTTATCATAGACCTTATTCCTTGAGTAATAACCGGTAATGAACGTGGCAAAAAATCATGTGTCCGAGGCCCAATTTTGACAAATTTTCAACTTCTATACAGAATTCCCTGCGAATACAGGAGGTCCATCGCCACTGTTTGCGCTTTCCACACAGTCTAGGCATTCAACTTATCCACAGAAAAGTGGTGCACGACCACAAAGATCTTTTGCTATCGTCCAATGTATGAACCCACCTGAAAAATGCACTATTTTGACGCCCTATTCGGTGTTTTTCCCAAGCAGCCGACAAGTTCCAGTATTGACACTTCCAATGCAGAAATGTGTGTAACCAGCATATTTGTATTATTCAATATACCATAATGAAACTTTATAATAACATTTACATTCAATAAAAAGCATAACAATGTCTCAGCACTGCTTATTATTAAGAATTTCTCTTTCAAACAGGTTGGAAGGCCCTACCAATTCGAAACTAAAGGTCAATTAGTGTTTACTGCCCCCCCCCCAATGCGTTCCACTTAGTCTGCAAGAAGCACAATTCAACTTTCCATGCATTTGGTTTCACTTAGGAAAAATGACGGCCTAAACTTTGTCTGGACTTCCCATTTTTAGAACAAGATAGTTAACAACAGTTGAATTCCAAAAATAAATCCATCATTTCAAAAAAGTATCAAAAACATATTTAATCAGATGATGAAAATACTGAGGGAATTATTTTAGTCAAAGTACAGTATCAAGTGCTCACAAATATTGTCCTCCTGCTAAACGTGTACACCGTTACCAACAGTGATCGTGCGTAAATTGAGTGTTGACCTGTTTATCGAACCCTGTAACAAAACACAGAGTGAGACTTGGCATCCGGATGTTTTGGATTTCTACGTAAACATTTGTTAGCACGTTTTATGTGTGTGATCTAAATCAAAGTTTGGGATATTTATGCAATAGTGACACTTTTGAGACTTCACACATCGACAGATAAAAGGTTAAGCTCTAAATCGGTATGTTTGATTTCATAATCCATTGCATATTTATGGAATGATAGGTGGTCAAACAAGCGCAGAAAAGCAGAAAATCTGTGCGCAAAAATCTTACGTAAAAATCAAGGTTGACTCTGGACTCGAAGGCGTCAGTCAAAAAAGCAATAGCCTTCGAGACCAGTTATCTGGACTAAAAACTGCCCGAGAGTGGGCCAGATACATTAACGGAATAAGAAGAGTCTCTTTAACAAAAAATCTTACCTGTTTTTAATCCTTCAATATGTCAGCCTGGTGCCATATGCCACTGCACATTCCTAGGCATCTTCGCAGGTAGCAGCAATTCCAATATAAACCTCACAGTTTCATCGAATTTTAAGGGCCAAATTTTGCCTGCAAATAAAAGACACCAAAGTCAAGTTGACATCCGTTTTCGCGCCCGATAGCTAAGATCCATTGCACATATGTTAGCATTGTCTGGTGTAAATAGTGCACCATGGCTTGTAGAGTGAACCGAAATAATTGTCAATGACGGCGTTGTCTTGAACGGGGGTGTTTTCTTTTTTGTTGTTGCATGATGACAGACAGGGTGGGTGGGGTGATAAAAATGGATTACAGGCAAGTGAAAACTTTATCTCGATCTACATTTCAAAGTTTATGATACTCCGAAATACAAACCTACATTCAAGATGAATTAAGGCACTAGATTGAACAAAATTTACACATATGAGCACCTAAAATCGAAATTTGAACGTTTTCTTTACCTGCTCAGCCATTCACGTGTATGATGCCAATCTGAACACCTCTCGTACTTTACCGCCGACGGAAATACCCGAATAGTACCGATTGGCATGCCGCCAATCTGAACACATTTTATCCAATGAACACAGCTCACGGAAATACCCGAGTAGTTCCGATTGGCATGCCGCTTCACATCGCGCACGCGCACTAGTCCTGACGGAAAACAGAAAAGTATTCGGCAAAAAAGTGATTGATTAAACCTTTTTGGGATTTGTTTGCCACATATATTTTTCAATGAACAGGAAATAATTGAGGAAATTGTTTAAAGACCATCGGTAGAAGACATAAAAGCGCTAACTAATATCACCACCAATCGTAGGTTCTCGGGCATTTCCGCAATCGTATCTACTCGGCAATCCCCGTAACAAGTCGGTAAGAAATGGCCGAGGTATTCCGAATGGCATTTCCGTAAACGCGTTTTTATTGGATAGGAACTACTCGGATTGGATGAGCACAAATCGTTTCGTAACCACACTTTGTCACCTATAGATTTAGTACAAAAGTAGCATTATAAATGGGTCCTTATAAATGTGCTAATATTTTCGGGTTTACTTAGAATATCGAACAATAACTGAACTTGCTACTAATTTCCGTTTACGAGAAACGTAGACTTACATGTCAACAACGGACATAGTTTTAACACAGTAAATCGATCAAAAATAAAGAACAAATCAAAATACATGCGTTACCTCTTACTCCAGTGTTGCTCTGATGATCATTTCCCCCTTATTTCACACATTTTCAAAATTGTGCTTAGCCATGGGCAATTACACATCGTGTGCTGAAATAAATAATCTCTAAAGTTACCGTTTAACTGCATATGTGTATGAAACGAATGTATTATTTATAATATAATATCCGTTAATATCCGTGTAGGCCTACCAGATAACACATTTGTTCAAAGGTACCACGATACGGATCGGTCTAAAACATAAAAGAAGAAATCATCGACATAATGTTTCTACTTCCATTTTGAGAACGAACACATACATGTATAAATTTTAAGTTTCAGCGGAACTTTATAAGCTCAAGTAACGTGAAATGCACATCCTCACATGCTGTAGAGAAATGGTTGGTTCCAGGGTATGCTGGAGCTGGCGTTGAAATAAAGTAAGTAAGTATGTAAATTGTGTTAAAGTGACATTGTTTTATGAACAGAAAAATAATGCATAACGTATAACACTATTTTCAACACCCGGCCACGTTGGGCCTATACGTCATGTCGACTTTACTTTACTTTAAACATATTTTATTGCCATAACATTTTACAAAATATACATGTACATTCAATCAAATAAACGAGTAATAAGGAAAAAGGGTTTGGCCACAAGTTCTACCAACTTAGATTCGGCCATCCCCTTGGCAGGTATTTACATATTGTAATTATCAAGAATGTTTTCATATGTACAATGAATTTGTTAAATTGTTGATTAATTAATGTTCCGGTAATTTTGGAAAAACATCTCTACTATATGACAATAAGGAGATAACAATCGAAAAAGAATGATTTGGAAAGTGAAAAAATTGAAAAAGTGAAATAAGTGATGTGAATCGTGTGCTACTGGGGCCCAGGTTCTACGACCGAATGAACGACTTTATTTTTAATGAAATACGTCGACTTGAATGCATTGTTTAAAAGTAAAGTTGACATCATTAAATTACAAACGCAAAAATGAAAATACTAGATCTAGTTATTTTAATCAGTTCATGTACATTATTTGCTCGTTTAAGTTTGCTTATCTCCGCGATGCATCTAAAAAGTAAATAAATTGAAGAAGCTATGAATATTGGGCCAATACGAGCGGAAGCTCACGAGAGCCATACCAGAAGAAGGTAATTGAAAGTAAATGATAGACGGAGAAGCTGTGTAGGTTGCAACAAATGCTGTGTTTTACTTCGCTGATAAAATGATAAACATTGGTTTGTTACATAGCGCTATGTTCCTCAAGTTCATCTCAAAGATATGAATTTTGTGTTCGCTATTGGTTCAGTCGATGCTCGCGAGCCTATAACCCCTTTCCAGTAAGCAAACAAATTGTGTTTAAAAAACTTGACGCTGAATCTTAGTGTTAGAGTCATGAGATAAACTTCTGGTCTGTTCTGTTCTGATGTCTGTCCAAAGAAAGACAATCAATACTAAAATGAATATTATATAAAATTTGAGTTACTTCACTTTGACCATTAAATCAAGCATTGGCCCAGTCCGCGAGTTAGCATTGGCCGTAACTTTATTTTTACTGAAAAGGTAAATGATGAAATGTAATGCAGCGTCGTTTCTTATTATATCAATCTCACCTTTCATCAGTAGATATTATTTTTACACACTAATGCTATCAATGTAACGGAATTACTGACTCAGTCTTCAACAATGGGTTCCAAAAGGTCCGTCAGTGCTCTGTCATTATTATTGTGCAGAATTGTATCGAGAACAGACAATGGGCTTCTTCACTTCTTTATTCCCAGCCGTTTTCCAGAGATTTTGCCAACCAAGGCACAACGCTGACAAGAAATGAGAATCGACAAACAAATCAAAATTCTACTTTTTTTTTTAATTTCTTAAGAATTTACATCTATTTTAATCCAAAAGCCTGACATCGCTTTTGATATCTACCGCATATAAATAACACATACTTAGGTAACTTGACGCCTCTTGAATCAGTTATGCATTCAAACAATTCATCGATTAGCGTTTGAGAAAATTTTAGTAGTCCGTATGCCCACCATTTGCAGCAATAACTTCAACACACCAAGCCCTCATATATATAATGTAGCGATGAAGGTACTGCCGAGGAATACCAGCAGACATTTGTATCACATCACGGGTCAGATCCGCGATAATACGCGGCTGTGGCAAGCCTTTCACTTTCCTTTTAAGTAAATCCCAAACATGCTCGATCGGATTGAGATCTGGACTTCTCGCAGACCAAGGTAGTACAGTACCCGAACATTATTAGCTAGAAGCATCGCCTGTGTGGCTCTAGCTGCGTGACAGGGGGTATTGTCCTGGGCCAACATCATGCCGCGATTTCCAGTGTGGTAACAGAAATGGCTGAATAATGTTATTTTGAAATAGCCCCGCATTTAGTTTGCCCTAGACGGACACAACAGGGGCCTTGATATGCATGGAGATGCCGGCCCATACCATAACAGACCCGCCACCGAATTGGTCAGTCTCAAGCAGGTATGCGTCACTGTTTCGCTCTCTACGGGGACGTCAATAAACACTCGGCCGTCCGCACATCGAATACTAATGCGAGTTTCATCAGTAAACAGAACGTTTGCCCAGTCTGCACGGGTAAACCTCAGGTGCTGTCTCGCCCACGCCAATCTAGCCTGTCTGTGTCGCACGATCAGTATTGGAACCTTCCTCGGACGTCGCGTACGCGAGCCGACGTCTTTGAGTCGATTACGCACGGTCCGAGGATTAACCGGATGGTTGTAAGTACCTAGTGTCTGACTAGCCGTTTGGGTAGCAGGAGTAAATCGGTCCCGTAAGTGGTTTAAAACAATGTACCAGTCCTGGTGGTGTGTGGTAACTCTCCGTTTAGGTTGACGATGTATGTCTGGTTTGCCTATAATTTAATACCAATTGCCGGATAGTGAAATAGCGCCTGTTAAGAGTCCGTGCAACCTGCAAGTAATGAGGAAACTTTTCAAACTTGGCAAAAATACACTAATCAACAGTGTAATGAAAAAAGGGTATGGAAAATGAAATGTCGCATTAAAGAGTGAAACGAACTTACCTGTCTTGTTGACGTCCCTGCGTTAATAATGCCAACGGACCGACCGCGTTCTGGCCGTGATGTGTGTTTTCTGTGTTTGACAATTCACCAACATCTATTATAGATTGATTGGAGAATTTGCGGTGCCGCCTACGTGTTTCTCGTGCCGGAATTCCATTACTTACTATATAGTCTATGATGTAAAAGGAAAAGTGGTTAACGCTTTTTTGGGTGTTTTGTATGATTCAGGCAGAAGCAATGGAAAATTTTCATAACTTAACCTGGGCAGTAGGTAAATGTATGTTTCTAAGAATAAGATGGGTTTTTTTTTTTTTGGAATTCGGCTGTTTCTTGAAGGAAGGTCGTTTCCTTAATATGGCTAAATGGTTTGTGTACAAAGTACATAGGTATTGACCTACATGAAAAATGATGTATGAGCATACCGAAGGCAAGTGCATGAATTGCTTCGAGTACTGCCCATTGAATCAGTGTGCTACTCTGATTTGTGGGAATAAGTTTTTTCTTTTTTCTTGTAAAGTTATGAAATATAATTCTTATCTATTTTAGAAACATATGTTAATTTTCATAAATAATAAGGTTTCTTCCTAACACAATTTTCTACAAATAAATACAAATAATTTTCGATAATTTTAGCTCTTGGCTTTCACTAACTTCATCTATTTTATATCCTTTCGTTGGAGACTGATTCACTCACTTCGAGAAACATTCTTTGCAAATCGGAATAATTAAAGTATTGTTTAATACATTTCATATTGATGTATGTATGTATGTATGTATGTATGTATGTATGTATGTATAAGTATTATTGTTGTTTCTTGATATACATCTTTGATTAAGAATGAGTGTCGAGGTTAGCTACGAGATAAACTTTGACTTGATTATACTTGTGTAAGGAAAGACACAGAAAGCTACATGATATATCCTTCATATGTCGTGTGAGGGTAGTCAGGAGTAGCAACATGATAAATCCTGAATTGATGCTGGTAAAACATCCATATTTCATGTGAGGGTAGTCACGGCTAGCAACATGATAAATCCTGACTTGGTGCCGGTATTGTATTTGTTTTTTCATGTGAGGGTAGTCACGGATAGCAACATGATAAATCCTGATTTGATGCTTGTATTACATTTATATTTTGTGTGAGGGTGGTCACGGATAGCAACATGATAAATCCTGAATTGATGCTGGTATTACATCTATATTTCATGTGAGGGTAGTCACGGATAGCAACATGATAAATCCTGATTTGATGCTGGTATTACATCTATATTTCATTTGAGGGTAGTCACGGCTAGCAACATGGTAAATCCTGATTTGATGCTGGTATTACATCTATATTTCATGTGAGGGTAGGCACGGCTAGCAACATGATAAATCCTGAATTGATGCTGGTATTACATCTATATTTCATGTGAGGGTAGTCACGGATAGCAACATGATAAATCCTGATTTGATGCTGGTATTACATCTATATTTCATGTGAGGGTAGGCACGGCTAGCAACATGATAAATCCTGAATTGATGCTGGTATTACATCTATATTTCATGTGAGGGTAGTCACGGATAGCAACATGATAAATCCTGATTTGATGCTGGTATTACATCTATATTTCATGTGAGGATAGTCACGGCTAGCAACATGATAAATCCTGATTTGATGCTGGTATTACATCTATATTTCGTGTGAGGGTAGTCACAGCTAGCAACATGATAAATCCTGATTTGATGCTTGTATTACATCTATATTTCGTGTGAGGGCAGTCACGGCAAGCTACATAATAAATCCTGATTTGATGCTTGTATTACATTTATATTTTGTGTGAGGGTAGTCACGGCTAGCAACATGATAAATCCTGATTTGATGCTGGTATTACATTTATATTTCGTGTGAGGGTAGTCACGGCTAGCAACATGATAAATCCTGATTTGATGCTTGTATTACATTTATATTTTGTGTGAGTGTAGTCACGGATAGCAACATGATAAATCCTAAATTGATGCTGGTATTACATCTATATTTCGTGTGAGGGCAGTCACGGCAAGCTACATAATAAATCCTGATTTGATGCTTGTATTACATTTATATTTTGTGTGAGGGTAGTCACGGCTAGCAACATGATAAATCCTGATTTGATGCTTGTATTACATTTATATTTTGTGTGAGGATAGTCACGGAAAGCTACATGATAAATCCTGAATTGATGCTGGTATTACATCTATATTTCGTGTGAGGATAGTCACGGAAAGCTACATGATAAATCCTGATTTGATGCTGGTATTACATTTATATTTTGTGTGAGGGTAGTCACGGATAGCAACATGATAAATCCTGATTTGATGCTTGTATTACATTTATATTTTGTGTGAGGGTGGTCACGGATAGCAACATGATAAATCCTGAATTGATGCTGGTATTACATCTATATTTCATGTGAGGGTAGTCACGGATAGCAACATGATAAATCCTGATTTGATGCTGGTATTACATCTATATTTCATTTGAGGGTAGTCACGGCTAGCAACATGGTAAATCCTGATTTGATGCTGGTATTACATCTATATTTCATGTGAGGGTAGGCACGGCTAGCAACATGATAAATCCTGAATTGATGCTGGTATTACATCTATATTTCATGTGAGGGTAGTCACGGATAGCAACATGATAAATCCTGATTTGATGCTGGTATTACATCTATATTTCATGTGAGGGTAGGCACGGCTAGCAACATGATAAATCCTGAATTGATGCTGGTATTACATCTATATTTCATGTGAGGGTAGTCACGGATAGCAACATGATAAATCCTGATTTGATGCTGGTATTACATCTATATTTCATGTGAGGATAGTCACGGCTAGCAACATGATAAATCCTGATTTGATGCTGGTATTACATCTATATTTCGTGTGAGGGTAGTCACAGCTAGCAACATGATAAATCCTGATTTGATGCTTGTATTACATCTATATTTCGTGTGAGGGCAGTCACGGCAAGCTACATAATAAATCCTGATTTGATGCTTGTATTACATTTATATTTTGTGTGAGGGTAGTCACGGCTAGCAACATGATAAATCCTGATTTGATGCTGGTATTACATTTATATTTCGTGTGAGGGTAGTCACGGCTAGCAACATGATAAATCCTGATTTGATGCTTGTATTACATTTATATTTTGTGTGAGTGTAGTCACGGATAGCAACATGATAAATCCTAAATTGATGCTGGTATTACATCTATATTTCGTGTGAGGGCAGTCACGGCAAGCTACATAATAAATCCTGATTTGATGCTTGTATTACATTTATATTTTGTGTGAGGGTAGTCACGGCTAGCAACATGATAAATCCTGATTTGATGCTTGTATTACATTTATATTTTGTGTGAGGATAGTCACGGAAAGCTACATGATAAATCCTGAATTGATGCTGGTATTACATCTATATTTCGTGTGAGGATAGTCACGGAAAGCTACATGATAAATCCTGATTTGATGCTGGTATTACATTTATATTTTGTGTGAGGGTAGTCACGGATAGCAACATGATAAATCCTGATTTGATGCTGGTATTACATCTATATTTCATGTGAGGGTAGTCACAGCTAGCAACATGATAAATCCTGATTTGATGCTGGTATTTCATCTATATTTCATGTGAGGGTAGTCACGGATAGCAACATGATAAATCCTGAATTGATGCTGGTATTACATTTATATTTTGTGTGAGGGTAGTCACGGATAGCAACATGATAAATCCTGACTTGATGCCGGTATTACATCTATATTTCGTGTGAGGGTAGTCACGGCTAGCAACATGATAAATCCTGATTTGATGCTGGTATTACATTTATATTTCGTGTGATTGTAGTCACGGAAAGCTACATGATAAATCCTGACCTGTTGCTGGTATTACATTCATATTTCGTGTGAGGGTAGTCACGGATAGCTACATGATAATCTTTTTATGGATACGGGTATATAATCCATAAACAGTTTGAAGGTAGCCACGGATAGATACGTGATAAATCTTTACTGGATGATGAAATTAGGCAGGGATAGTTTCACCACGATTCTTGACTTAATGCTGGTTTATCATTCATATTGTTTAGTTTCTTGTATCTTCGATGCGGTCTGTATAAATAGGCGCAGTATCCTTTATTCGTATTTCGAAACCATTATTTCACCTTTATTTTACACATCACATACATCCCTTTTTCCTTTCAAAACGCCCTCCGTACACACCTTCCGAAAATGGTGGAGTATAGCAATACATTTGCGAAGCTGTTGGTTGAAAAATAACAAACACTCTTTTAGATCGACGTTTTATTTAGGAAATAAGCACATATTCGAATAAACGTAGAGCTAGACGAGCGAGTGTACCTGGATTTCTGTTGGGTTCGGTGGTTAATGTTGCAGGGGTTGTCCCTTAAGGGCACGGATTCGATCCTTTTCTGTACCTCTGAGTTTGGGAAGATTTCCTTTAGCGAGACATTTAAGAGCCCAAACCCAGTATTAACAAGTTAGAGGAAATGAGTAATTTGCCTGAAAATTTGTAAACACCAAATAGTTACAAGACTGTCCGATCGGATAATTAGAAAAAAGTTGAGATCTTGTATGAAAAGACGTGTGAATATTGACTTACCATAGTTTCAAGATAGGCCTATGTTTTCTAAAGTGATTGAAACTGCCTTATAACTGTATATAGATTCAAAATTATAAGGTGTTTATGCGTGAATATCAATTGAAACAAATGTAAAATCCACATGGAAATTATTTGAAAAAACATATTTTCACGTTCTATCTTACTTTCAAGTCTTTCTTAGACAGACGGACGGACAAATACGTATGAACTTTATGGGTCCAAATAACTCCCATGCACCACCCTGATTAATGAGTATTCATCTGGACAAGTTAAGGGGATTTAATTGAGAACATTGGAAAATTCATGCCAGTCAATATAGCTCAGGTTATAAGGTCCTTGTTTCTGTTTTCGAGACACATTATGTCCAGCCAAGGGATTGGACATTCGACTCACAATGCGTAAGGTATTAGGTGGGAAGAAATTAACCATATTGTAGATCAAGCTCAGGCAAGATGCTGTCAGATTCTGAAACCAACTGACATTTTTGTATCAATTTCAGTTTTATTGTCATTTTGAAATAAACAGAATTGGGTGCGCTGTCCTCCTTGAACTATAAACTATATATGTTTGTATTTTGTACGGACGGACACATAGACATTAGACGGTTGTAAGATTTGAGTACATGTATTATGACTCTATTTCCTTAAACCATAAGCTTTTAATTTGTTTACAACATTTATTATGCAATATAACTGGAGTAAGATCGCCACCATAATATTTGCCAACTTCCGAGAAACTATCATGACAAAACTGATGCCGTAATATAGCTGAACGGCTAATGACACGGGTTAAAACGTTTTGGAATAAGTTTCATGAGAGGAAGTCCCCCGACTGACTCACGGAGAGCCGATGGTTATACCGGAGTTGACCAGACCTTATAGGCAGTTGAGTATTGGGTCTTCCTCCATCATCGGACATTGCACCATAACTGAAATATTGTTGACGCGATGTAAAACCCATATAAATAAATAAATGAATAAATAGATGAATATTAAATAGATGAATGCATACATAGATGAATAAATAATTAAATATATGGATAGATAAATAAAGGAATAAATAGAAAAATAAATAAATAAATAAATAAATAGAAAATAATGGCAGTAAGGCTAGTGGAACCAACTATGAACTATAAACGTAAAAAAATATTCCATTTGATAAAAGAAAAACGTCATGACACAAAAATCGTCTGCTGCAAATAAATCTAAGTGAGTTTTCATCGAGAATTTTAATTATTCGTCTGGACAAACACATATCGCTTCAATAAATATATTAGACTATACTTTACACTATAGAATTGTAATTAGAGATGAATTTGGTATAGGCATACCTTAAACCGAGTTTACCATATTAAAGTGCATGAATACTCTAATGAAAACGCGGTACATGTTAATGACCGACTACCTATTTTCTTCGCGTCATTTGAAAACAAGCACTGCGAAATATGTCGCTCTGTCTGAGGTATGTGTATGTTCCAATGGTGTTTGCACTTAGGACGATAAACCTCCTTTGTTATATAGGAACGTAGTTATTTTGGCTCCGGCTTTAATGATTTCCACGAAAAGATTCAGTATTTGTCAATATTTCCATTTCCATGCCATGAGACCAGACAAGGATCATCTTGATTTATTTTTATCGTCTATTTCGTTTTGCCTTCTCTAATTTTGATTAACAACATGCAGATGTCAGCGCAAATATTTCTCAAAAAATCGACAAAGCGAAGGTAAACAGTTTAACTGAACATCACCAATTCACCATGATATCAAAATCACTTTGTAAGGCATCCTTGTCTATCTTATAAACCAATGCCTAGCATGAAAACCATCATTTAAAATTTTCAAGGTCTATTCTTACTGTATAACGAACACCGGAAGTAACTTTACAGTGTAATCGGAACTATTCGGCAAATTCCGGCAACGTCATCGATTTGTTCCGATTGTTATCAGTGGTCTTTAAACATATTTTATTGCCATATAATTGAACATAAACTACACGGAACACAACATCGGTAAGTAGTAAAATCATCAACTTTGGCAAATGGGTCTGGCCAAAAGTTCTTACAACTTAGAAACTGACATTCCCTTCTGTAATTACATAATCATAAGAGTGTTATTAGGCTTTTGTTTCTTTAACATAGTAAAGTTAATCTATGAACACTCATTCCAGTTATGAAACATAAATGTTCTGAAAATACAAATGACAATCAATGGTTTCTATGAGATTGGAAAACTTATAAAAGATAGAGAAAGAGAAAGAGAAAGGAAAAAAACCAAACAAATAACATAATGGAATGCTATTTAGATAGTCTGTCAACAGGATGGTGTCGCACCGTATCCAGGAACATATGGCGTCATTTAGACCTACTTATGTGCGTCGTCAGCTTGGGTTAACGACACATACTAATCTTGCGCGACACATTTCGCTTGTTATTTGGAGTGCAGTGGTCCAGGGTTAGAGCGTCGGCATGAAAACGGCCTACTTGTTTGTCGATTCTTTTCATAGGTCAACAAGTGTTGTGTTTACAAATAAGTCGGTTAGAATGACGCCAAAATACTCTAATGTAAACGTGGTACATGTATAGTGACCGACTACCTATTTTCTTCGCGTCATTTGTTGTTATACATGAAAAGCCATTTTTTCCTCCGGCTTTAGTGATTTCCTCGACAAGATTCAGTGTAAGTCAATATTTCTTCTTCAATACCACGTCAATACTCCATACGCAGTCCTTAGACAACAAAGAAACCAGACAATTATTTTGATTTATTTTTATCGTCCAATTCGTTTTGTCTCTTATTGTAGTAACCAACATGCAAAAGTCAGCACAGGAAACCGTCACAAGTTTCTATCCAAATAATAGCAATAATATTTTAAAGGATAACAAACAAGCCCAAAGATTTGCACTGTACTCTGATACTCTAGATCCATGTTATCGAGTTTGATCTTCACAGAGGTCAGTTTGTCTATCCCTTATAGTGTGTCTTACACTCTCTGCCCGTGGTTATGTATAAAACATTTATCAAAGGCGGGTGTTTGTCACATTACAGAAGTCCCGAGTTCAAATCCTCGGCTGGACCAAAACTCAATGCGACATATCCAATTCCAATCTTAACTCATCGGGTTTATCCAATGAAAACACAAGCGCATTGAATTACCCGAGTAGTTCCGATTGACTCAATTTGTCTCTGACCACATATCGACAGTAGATCAATGCTTAAAAGGAGAACGAAATCAGGTTTGAACTGTTCAGTTCGACTTCGTAATACTAAATAATACGAAATGGGTATGAACAGATATACTAGTACAATATACAATATGTTTTATTCGTATTAAAGGCCTCTGGCACAACATACATACAATTCACAATTTTGGGTAACAAAGGAGTGGTTTAACAATTGTGCTCTCTAGAAAACAAAAATATCTCGTTATAACCTAGTCATTTATAGACATGTGTAAAGCAGGTAGTGCAACAATAAACAAATCATAGTATTGCCGCAGTGTAACTGAAATGCTGCTAAAAAGACGACAAACCCCACTCAAACCAAATAAACCATAAACCATCGTATTTTTACATGGATGAGTCTTTATTGTCACAATTAACACATTGCCACCTTACGCCACAGTTGTCGTGTCTTGCAGAAGACGACTTTCAAAAATCATTGCGACAAAAGGAGAAAGTCCTTGTCACAAGCAATTTCTCCGTTTTCCAAAATGCATTTTCAATCTATCCACTTGTCACAACAGCAGAACTGAAATGCTTTTCTATTGTAACAAAGCTTTTCTTAAGCTTTTCTAAAGTTGTCTGCTTCAAATGAAAAATGTCGACTGCAGGTGGTAAAGCTTTTTGAATTAGAAATAACACGATTTATCAAAAGAAATATTCTTCTTATCTGGAGCTGTCGAACTAACTCTTTCTTCTGGTAACCGACTTATTCGTCTGTTTGATTTGTGGGCGTATATATGCGAAGTTCGCTTTAAAAAGGACTGTGTATACATGTAGTAGATTTATTCTGTGTTTAAATATTGAATGAGACGTTTTGGTTTTGATTTCGTTTAAGGTATGTGCATTTTTCTTTGTTGCAGGTTCAATAATGGATATAAATTCATGCATGCACGCATCTATGTACATGCAGTGTATTGTATTTGCAACTTTTATAAGTATGAAGAAACAGGGGTTTTCCGTGCGTTGATCTCTGGCTCGACAGATTTTTCTTTTCGGCGTTTAAATGCAGACAGTGAATTATGTCGTATCGAGGGTTCAATGCAATACTAAAGTGAATGCTTTATAAACATAAAGCACTTAATTTAGTATTGCACTGAGCCCTTCATATTATTATACTCTCACCGAATATATCTAAAGATCAGGTGAGAAAACAGTTCAAGGATTGAAAATATTTTGTAGTACATGTGTTGACAAAGAAATGCGAGGAGTATAGTCATATGCTCTTAAAAACTATCCCATAATCTGCCATTTTGAAACTCATTCTTTCGTCGGAATAATTCGGTCGTTGTCGGTAAACATACGTCGGGCCGGAACTATTCGAATTAAACCGAATAGTTCCGGCTTCTACCGGTTTGTGCCGAAAACAACCGAAATAATCCGACGAAAGACTTAGTTTCAAAATGTCGGATTAGGGATTTTCTACCTTAAGGCAATACATTTGACTCCCCATCATTTCAGACACATTATTCGCAAAATCGTCGAAAAATATTTCTCGGAATCTTTTGTGCTCCTCTTCAGTGGTAATTCAACCAAAATGTTGCGTAAACGTAAATGGACTTCAATCTAAGTCCAGCCCATATGCCCTACAGCTTTCACGCAGGACATGCCCTGACCTTGACCGTTTTCTCCGTTTTACAGGAAATTTGCTAACTTCATCGGAATTAGAACAGCTGTTTCTGTTCTTTCATTTTGTATTTTAATCTTGGACCAAAACAATGGTGTCACTTATATATGCGCATAAAGTTATAAAAATGTTCTTTTGAAAGAAAGCAAAACGTTTACTTCAAAGATTCTATAGGTAAATACCAATTAGTTGTAAAAATGTTCCGACCTATTTAACACGGCACAAATTACATATCGCAGCATTTAAAAAGATTACTTATATGGTAGTTTGAATTGAGTGAGAATTTAAATAGAAAAGCCAGTAGACAACAGAGATAAGGTTGGAGAATAAAGATTTCTGTATTGAAATAAATAAAATCACCTTGCCACAAATGAAGAACCAGCTTGCGACGCACAATACTTTCATTACTCACATTATTTTCCCTGTTGTAGTTACTTTTAAATGATTCATTAATGATTTTCGTTTTGATGTGGATTTACAACATTTTCATCAAGGTTTCAGTTATACAGCAGCGACTTTCTGGATTTAAACTAGTCCTGATATTTAGTAGAACAATACCCGGATCATCCAGACGTAAATATTTCATTATGTGTGTTATACACTTACAGATTGGGTCATCCCAGTTAGAGTCAAACCAGTTTTACTCCTATCTAACCTTCAACTGACCTTTGAGTCGATATGCTATACCTTATTAATGCTATCCTCTGATAGTGAACTTGTTAACTAAACACATTATAGTACACTAATATTTCAACCTGTTATCTTGCAGTACTGGCAAATGTGAAACTTTGTGTGCTACTTATTTTAACCCTTAGTCTGTGCAATTCGTTACGTGTCAGACGACATTGAGTTAAATTGATAATATTACTAAAACAAACCTGATACCTATTTCTACCTTGAAAATCCATTTTCTCAGACCTACAGTACTCTCATATGATGCTTTTGTTCCACTCACATAAGACCTGTACAGGTAGTGCTTTTAGTCTCATATATTTGCTCTAGGCATATTCAAGCGACTTTACAATTACCTCCGCGATCACTTGGTGATAAACCGGCCGTTTACATATGGCACAAATGCAGCCACGGCACATTAGTTTAATCCCTCACAGGTACCCATTTATGCACCTTGGTGGAGAGAAGCAAAGTTGGATGCATTTTTTGCTTAAGAAAATTCCTATGATCCGGCTGGGCTTCAAACCCTGAACCCTCCGACCCCTAAGTCGACGTCCTGCCACTGGGCCACGGTGCCCATGTGTCATTCTTGCGCTCATAAATCTCTGCGTATCGAACTTCATTGGGAACTGCAATTTTAATCATTGGCAGGAATTTGTTGTCTTTGTGACCGCTTGACACCATCTGGGTTTTAGTAGTGTCTGTACAATGCTTGGGATGATGATCTTCCTTCTTAACCAATTACCAAACAATAACGACAGTTGACCAGTTTGTTGCCGACGACTCTAGAAAATATTGTGGGGAAAGGAGAAATTGCTCTTTACGAGCAATTTCTCCTTTCCCCACAATATTTTCTGCCCTTTCAGAAGATTATTTTTAAATATCATCACGTTTTGCAATGTCGTCTGCAAACTCTTTCAATTTGAGACAGTCGAAAATTTGGCAATTGGTAAAGGGTTAAGTCAACAACCTCTTCCAATATCATGTTTTGTTGAGCACTCCGTTTACAGCCATTTGTCTCAGTATTGTAGGACATAATATTGTCCCTGAACATATCTGCATTGGATGAAGACTGTCTTGCACGACAACAAAACGTGTCAAATCACACCCCTTCTGTCACCCTGTTGAGAACGTTGTTGTATACCTCATTTGCATAAATTGGCTGGTTATAATCACAGGTACCAGTATCAAAAACAAAAAAAAGAAAAAATGTGAACATATATAGTACAATATACATGTATTTTGTACCTGTGATTATAATGGCAGTTTTATGCACAGACCAAGTGCGAAAGCTTATGCGGATTTGTTCATACTTCCATATATCGTCCCAAGACATTTTTTTCCAATTGTCTGCCAGATTGACCAAGCTTTTTGGCTGTTCATTGATTCTGCTTAGACGTTCCATCGTTCTCTGTTATGAAACGTATTGCTGTCTTTGGATTATCCCTTCCCTTGTCTGTTAGCAGTCTATTGGCGTAACACGTTATGAAAGCCTTATGTCAAAAGGTTTATCTAAATGAACCGATATGAGCTTTCATGTCAGTTGCAAGGTTAAAGCTATTTAACTAATCAGTCCTGACCTTTCAAAGCGTGGTTATTTCACTTGATAGATTGGTCATTTTCTATATCGTCCCTATACATTCTTTTATCTTATATATAATAGTACGTGTATTTCGATCTAGAATTCGTGTTTATTTATTTAATCGTTGTGGTTCAGATTTCATAGTCGTTCCCATTTCGTGACCCCAGTTGCACACGATACTAATCAAAGCGCTGATAGCGCTGAAGGACTAAGGTGCGTTTAAAGCAAGATGATCGAGGATACATTTTAAAATTTCTTTGGGCAACATCCCGAGGAAAACAGTTGCTCCTTTTACCACCATTACTATAATTATTATTTCTGTGAACAGAGACTAAACGATAGTATATTTTTAGAACATTTTGACATTTTACGATTTCCAATGAGGCAACAATTATAATAATATGGAGCAAAACAAAGCGAGTAAATCCGAACTACATTCCTAGTTCCAAGAAGGCAAAATTCCACACAGTGAAGGCGGATGTTTAATGAGTAATTGGGGTCAGACCGCTCTGTGTGTATCGATAAAGTACCGTTCCTCAAAAAGTGGTATGTAGATTCAATGGACTAAGGTGCTGACGCACTCTTAGTCCAAAAACTAAATCACAATCTTCATGATCTTTAACCCTTATAGTGCTGGAACAGACTTCATGCTTATGCAAACAGATATTAGATCTAGGTCAGCCGCCAAGTGAATTGGCGGCTGGCCAGTGATCTGACCTGTTTGCTACTCTGGGTATCTTTCCTCAACACAATTAAGCAGATATTTAAGGTTTTGGAAAGCAGACGCCACAAAAAACTCCCAGCGTTCTAAGGGTTTAGAAGATATATCACAGAGGACTGTGGAAAGTGTGCCGGCTGGTGTTATTAAGATAAAATGGCGAATATCGTTGAAAATAAAGCATTTGCTCTTGTTCTAAATGCAAGTCCTCCCTATTCCTCGATGGTTTGACAAGTTGTCTGCATTATAGTGAATGTATTTATATCATTTGATTGAGCATTGTTTGAAAACACAATAACTCTTTAAACCCATTACCAAACAGTAACGACATTTGACCAGTTTGTTGCAGACGACTCTGGGAAACACTGTGGGAAAAGGAGGCATTGCTCTTAACTAGCAATTTCACATTTTTCCACAATGTTTTCTGCTCTATAAGAAAATTATTTTTCAATTTCATCACAATTTGAAATATCGTCTGCAAACTTTTTCAATTTGGGACAGACGAAAAGTTGGCAATTGGTAGAGGGTCTGAAGACGGCATTGTAAGAAACTGAGCATATTGAGTATGGTTTAACATTCCTGCAATGGATTCATTCTACTTTTAAAGAGCAAGTACACGGCATATTCCCACCCATTTTTTTAAAAAATCATATTACAGTTCGCATCTGCTGCTACTTTTAATCTAGGTTCTTTATCCGGCTATTTCTCACCGGGAAATTAGGTTATCTTGGTGCAGTGTGGCATACTAACGGCTAATTTATTCACTCGTGTACTTATTTATAAACAACCTTCGTCTACATCCCGTGAAATTTGCACACTTCACAAAGCAGACGACCTTGAACGCTTTACTTACAAAAGGATATCTTATTCTAAACACCAACGACATTGTGAAAAAAGGAGCGTTTGTTCAATATTGACATGTTTCGAATAAGCCACAACGGCTTTCGTCTGTAGATATACGATTATTGTTTTCATACATTGGCGTTGGTGACTTTAATGATTGAAGTCAATGTCGCATGCTTGTTTTTCTTTAATTCGAAGGAAATCAAAGACAGACGATAACGATGGAGTAATGGCCATTCTCCTTTTGATATCGGCGATATCGGCTATAAACCGTTGTGAATAAAGGAAAACTTGTCCGTGAAAGATGTTATTTAGCTGAGCTTGACCTACATCGTCCGCGTTAAATGATAAGGCCTATAGACAGGAAATCGTCCATATCTCGAACTTCTGATAGTCAAACTCCTTCTGTACGTCGAAGTAAAAGTGGGGTCCTGAAATATTTATTCGTTATTTCTATGTCTTTATCTTCCAGACATCTATACAGTGATGTCTCGTTAATCCGAACATGTCCGTTCCCAACAAAATGTCCGGTTTACTGAATAATCGTCACGAGCAATTTTCAAATGTTTTCAAAAGTCGTCTGCAACAAACTGGTCAAATAATTTCGTTTGCGAGATATCCGAATAAACGAGGCTTCACTGTACATCTATGTCGAACATTTACATCCGGTCCCTTTAACTTCGAGGTCGAGAGATTCTACTGTATGTAAAAAAAATGAGGGGTAAACACATTACCTCCTAACGCCACATGTTTGCGTCTTGCAGCAGACGTTATCACAAAGCTTTTTAAGCCTGTCACAGGCAATTTCTCCCTTGCCGTAATGCTTTTTCAATCTGTTCACATATCACAACAGCAGAACTGAAAGGTGTTTCACATATTTACAAACCTTTTTAAAGTCGTCTGCTTAAAGTAAAAATTTTAGGTGGTAAAGAGTTAAAGGTCATCTTCTTTAGAAACGCTTTAACTCCGATCCAATGTGAACTTATCCGGTTTTTCAAAAGAAAACGTGTATTTCCCTGGTTATAGAAATTTCCGATTCATGATTGCCTCATCTGCTGTAGGTACGCAAGTGTTTGCTACACGCAGACGAATCGACCCAATCGTAACTACTAGGATTTTTTGGTGACCTGAGAAATACATGTCGTATATTAGTGTAGGGATTCAAATCTTGTGTTAAATGGCCCGGCAAATAACACATTCCCTTTGAGCGAGCGTCTACGTCGAGTATTTCAATGTATATCATTGGAAGTGTTGAACATAATTTTCATCCATTAGTTTTGGGCGGTAACTCATACGTTATAGTGTATTATAATTTAAGATATATTTTTGTTCCTTCATCAATTAAGATGACTGTTTAAATATTGCATTTGACATTTTCATTTGAAAACGAAAGAACAGCGAAAGTAGTTTTGAAAAATGCAACATGGCAACTTCCTTATTATGTCAGAGGTGTATTTGATAAACCGGATGAGTTCAGATTTAACCCGACCGTTTTCAATAGAATTTATTGCAAACAAATGAAACATCCATTATGACTTGTTTGGCACGATACTATTAATCCATTCACTTGTTCTAATAATATCAAGTGCATTTTTCAGAAAACCATATTGTCAAGATGAACAATTGGATACGGTGATGTAATATAGCTATAGAGCTAGGCATAATTGTTATGGTTATTTCAGTGTCTTAACGCATATATTTATTAATCACGATTGAACACACTTTTTATATGAAAAGAGTACTGGTAAAATGCGATATGATAATGAAAATGTTTAAAAATATATCAATATTTAAAAAATAGATATCAAATAACGCAAAATAGTATTGTTACAACGGAATAGGTTAACAAATATCTTGATGGGTGGATCGAAAATCCGTCTACAATCGGAAGAGAGATTAGTCAAGTATGTAAGTGATATTGTGTTAAGCCTTATAGTGCTGGAAACGACTTCATGCTTATGCAAACAGGTTAGATCCAGGCCAGCCGCCAAGTGAATTGGCGGCTGGTCTGTGATCTTACCTGTTTGCTACTCTTAGTACCGTTCCTCATCTGAATTAAGTATATATCTTTGGTTTTGGAGACGACACACAAATCTATTTTTAGAAAATTACCCAGCTTTCTAAGGGTTACTTCCACACGACGCTATCTATTAGTTTCTAGTAACTTCGTTTGGTGATACGCGGCATATTTGCAGTTTTGGTCGACCTCGGCGCACGTTTGGTGACGGACTACCGTTTTTAAAAAGTTGTTTCGGAAGGATTTGCTCTGTCCTGACTTTGTATCCGAGGTGAGTCGGGTATATCAAGTCTAATTGTTTCATTTGGGAATTTGCTTCTTGGTCAGACTGAAAGCAACAGCAGACGTAGAATAGTTAAGTTTAATTCAGTTTAGTTTAGTTTAAACTTATTTATTGTACATCGGTTGTGAAACAAGTTATTGCAACTTGTACTAATCATTCTTGGTTCTGTTTCCTGGATTAAAAACCAGTACTCGCGTCGATTGTGGATTAATGAAAGGTCGCAAGGCAGATCCAGCTACTCACAGGAATCGAACCCACGACCCTTGTGTAGAGAAGTCGACGCTCTTCAATCGGACCACTGTCCTCCGCAGACGTATAATAGAAAACAAAAAGACAAAATAATCGTTTTCTTAATGTTTTATAGAAACCGTCGTGACATAAGAATAAGTTGTACATATGGAACCATACATCCCTTTGTCACAGTGGTTTTTAAAGATCTTTTATTGGAGATGCGTCAAAGTATGGTATTATAATAAGAGATTCGTAATAGAAAACTTGTAATTTAAAAATGAAATTATTTTCAACAAGCAAACAAAAAAGTAACTTACGAAATTATTCAATTTAACGATGTGTGCACCATAACGACAAACGAAGAAAAGTTAATATAGAATAGAATCATCATTGGATGTTGTGTTTTTTTTAAGTTTTGATCTAAACAAACGTCAATTATACCTTATTCATGTGTCTCTCACCGCTGGGGAGTTGTGTTCTTGTGGTGAAATATTAAGCGATTTCGAAGAAATATTGAGCACTTCATAGTGAGTCAGAGAATCTCATTACCAAAAGGTGAAACAACGTCCGTGATATAACTTAAATGTTGCTCAAAACGGCGTAAAACTTCAATTTAAACTGTACGAGGTTCATGCACATTGTTTGCTGTCGTTTAATGAATACATTTTATTCGTCAGTATATAGCAATATAAAGGACAATTTGGGATATAAATCATACTTGTATGATTACCAATAGAATAAAAATCTTTTTAAGTTATGAATATCTTCTCATAATTTGAGAATTCAAACATGTCGATATTATCTTCAACGAATACCAAGAAATGAAAGGATATGCCAAATACGCAACAATGGAGACATTGAAGACGAGTACCATTTTGTTTTGAAATGTCCAAAGTCTATTTCTATAAAAAGACATTATACATATGAGTTTTATTATAAAAGACCAAGCATGATTGAATTTATATAACTTCTAAAATCATGCGAAAAAATTTGGCAACATAGAAAAGAAAGACCATCTTTCACGCATAATATGACCTACTTATTTATGTTGTTCATCCACATTATATAATAGAAGTAATCATTTAAAATGTATGTAATTGTACTTTGATTATTGACCGGTATATATTGTATGATTTCGTGTATATGTTTTGCGTTGTAAAAATGACCAAAACTCTATACACATATTTGGTGGTCAAATAAAAGATATCTATCTATCTTACAACAGTTATATTTTTTCATTGTATCGCGGGCGAATTTATAGATGACGAGTCAACTTCAAATTATTTAGGACGGTATTTTTTTAAATGTATAATATGAATAAGAATGTGCACCTTAAAACCCAAAGAAAAAAGAAGATGTCGTCCTCTCAAACAATATTACAAAAGACTCTGACTATAAGCCCCTTTAAAACGAAGGTACGATGCCAGATTATAGCAACCCCGCTCACAAAAGGGATGAGTTGCTAAAGTCTTGCATCGATCCGTAGAAAGTCCGTTATATTCTGAATTACAAGGTCATCCGCATATACGTGTTGACCTATTTTTGTTGTTGACCTA
>OX401408.1:23006506-23300501 GCA_947846245.1 Cerastoderma edule
ACTGTTTCAAAATGGCAGATACACTGTTATGGGTATGTCTACCTTAAATTGTTTGATTCGTCACTGAATCAAATGCTGTGGGGTATTATTGGGGGTGGGGGGGACTTTATAAATCAATATTCCTCAAGACGCTGTGTTTTTTTCACTCTCGTTGGAAACGTAGAATTTGCGTAAACTGCATTAATATAACCATTTTCACACTTTATTTATGTCAGCGATGGAGTTCATTTTCGATTTGTCCTAAAGTCCGACTTGACGGTAAGGATATGTAGTAATGTGCACATTCTATTGCAAACAAACAAAAAATCAAGGCCAGACGTTAGCCTTGACACAGAATACACAATAGCATTCCCGCGGCAATGTGATAAACTTACAAACGAACAAAAACCAAACGTTTACTAGTCCCCGTGGACTTAATCGTTATGTCTACGTTTTCTGTCATGTCTGATCCGGCGAGATGCCTTCTATTAATTGGGTATATATCTCTTAATTCCTTACTCAATTATAAATGTGATGTACCTACAGCAGATGTTTTAAAGAACCGCTGTGACAAAAGAAGAAATTACTCGTTATAAGCAAGGTATAATAATATTGAAAGTAATAAAGGTTATTTATTAAAAGTCCTTTAACTATGAAACCTATTTGATAATTTAAACTGACAATCTTCCATTAGATCCTCAAGTATTTTATTCCGATGGTCTGTACTCAATATTGCGACGAAGACATAATTACAAAAGTCTGCTGTTTCTTTCGATCCGATCAATCATGAAGAAACCCATTAATGAGAAACCCGTAAGAATTAAGGATGTTTTCAAGCAATGTATTATTATATCACAGTGGATCATTTCATGTTCCACTGCAGATGCGTAAAAATGACGTATTATGTAGTCTTGTACCCAAGTATATTTATACTTCTCCAGGGTAGCATGTGTATTCTTTAGCTACTACACTGTTTAACTGCAACTGCAACTGTTCTGGAACCGACTTCATGCTTATGCAAACAGGCAAAATAAATTTGCTTTTTTGAGTATGTTTCTCAAAAATCTATTTTTTGGAAATCACCCAGCATTCTAAGGGTTAACAAATACCAGATGGGCTCTATTGGCTGATCCGGGACGACTTTTAGCACCACTTGCGGTCTTGAATGTGGTTAAACCTTAGAATGCTGGGTTATTTTCTGAAAAAAGATTTTTATGTCGTCTGCTTTTCAAAACCTTAAATTTCTGCTTAGTTCTTTTTTGGTAAAAGATACTCAAAGTACCAAACAGGTTATATCACAGGCCAGCCGCCAATTAACTTGGCAGCTGGCCTGGATCTAACCAGTTTGCACTAGCATGAAGTCTGTTCCAGCACTTTAAGGGTTAACCTATTTGTGGAACGTTTTTGAAAACACCGGCGTCACTACACTGTCCTAGAATGCAGACAGTGTTAAAGATACGTTTGTAGCAAACATACATGGTGAAATATCGGTTAACGAAACATGCACATTAACACAAATTTGATGTATCATCCGCACTTAACCCTTAGAATGCTATGCAATTTTCTAAAGAAAGAAATTTGTGTCGTCTGCTTTCTTAAACCTTAATATCTGCTATTTTTTATGAGGATAGATACTCAGAGTTTACTTGGCGGCTGGCGCGGATCTAACCAGTGTTAAGTGGATTAGACAAGCTTTTTGGCTAAAGCGACCAAAAGAAGCATAAAAAATTGTTTTGATATGGGTTTTTCCAACAACCTTGTACCGGTTTATTGTGTATTTAGCCATGACCAATATATTTCAATTTCCCCGGTATTGTTCCAACAGAGCTGTGTTGAATATGCACTCTGTCGAAGCCACTTTCTGACCGTACCTAGGCTCGAACTCGTTACCTGTTAGAAGGGATAGTCCTATAAAAGAAGGCTATAGGAACTCCTTTTGATCATGTTAGTAGGGCATCCGCTAATCCAGACTTCTAGTCTCGAAGGCTATTTTGACTGACGCCTTCGAAGCACAAAAAATGTCCAAATGTTGAAGAAGAAAAGAATCTTCGCTCACGGCTCATTATTGAGACTAGTTATCCACATGGTTAGCGGAGGTCACAGATTCATGTCTCAGTCACGCAGCATTATGTTCTCCGAAACGGGCTCATGTCATTAAACAATATTGATGAATATCCTACTAACCTGCAATACAATGGACAAAGACAATTTGTTTTCATCAAAGACAAATGTTTAAATCGGAGGGCATTACTCATACTGAACAGTACTCGTTTTTGTCGCTGCGATTAAAAAATAAATAAAAAAATAAAGCCTGTTGTTAACGACTTCTTGCAAAACCCCAACCAATCAGCCTTGTGAACAAATCATCATTGACGCAGCGCATGCGTCCTTGTACCTGTTAAAATATCGGTAACGAGTTTACGACTTAAAGTTCATCGTTTCATCGGCTTGCTTCATGTGGTTGTCCTTCACCCTTTGAATGCTGAGTAATTTTCTAAAAATAGATTTTTTTGTCGTTTGCCTTTCAAAACCTTAAATATCTTACTAATTTTGACTAATTTTGATGAGGAAATATAGGCCTACTCAGAATATCAAACAGGTTATTTTACTCGGCGTCTGGCCTGTGATCTAATCTGTTTGCATATAAGTACTAAGTCGGTTCCAGCACTATTAGGGTTTAATGTGAACTCTGTTATATGTACTTTTGTTTGAAAGCATGTTTGACTGTACTTTAGTCTACCTGTATTGTCCTGTAACATAAAAACCTATGGTGCAAAATACGACTGCTACTAAACTATGCTTTCTTTGTGTTAAAAAGCATCGTGCATTATTCTCGTATAGAGTTATTCTGATGCCCCTGCCTACTGCAAAACATCTCTTGATGCATTAAAACATCTTACAAAAACAATACACACAACGACCATGTTTTAAATGTCGATGAAATGTGTGAGAAAGAAAACTAGACTTTAACCCATTACCAAACAACTCATTCTGAAATGTCGTCTACAAACCCGTTCAATTTGGGACATTCGAAAATTTGGCGTTTGGGAAAGGGTTAAAAGTTCTCTCTTGTATCAATGTAGGTCAAATATGTTACCTTATGAATTAATGAGACAAACCTCCTTCGTGGTGTAAAGTGTCTATTCCCTCATGGTGTAAAGTGCCATTGATGGGTATTTTCTGTTTGACATTATTTTCTTCTTAAGTTTTATAAACGCTTTACGGGCAAACCTATTTTTCCATTCTGTATATCTCCCATTTTATACCTTCAGACAAATACTACATAGGGGTCGACCAAAGATATGCAGCCGTCAACGACTCGTATGTGTTCACACAGAGTTTGTAAGTATTTCTGTTATTTCTCTCTCTTGTCGGTTTTCTTTTGCCAAATTTGGCAAATACTTAAGCCTTTTAAAGACAATGATCACCTATTAATAAACAATAATCGACATTTTACCACTTTGATGCAGACGACTCTGGAAAACACTGTGGAAAAAGGAGAAATTGCTCGCGACGAGCAATTTCTCCATTTTCCACAATGTTTTCTATTCTATGAGAAGCTTACTTTCCAATTTCATCACATTTTGATGAAAAATCGTCTGCAAACTCTTTCAATTTGGGACCGTCGAAAATTTGGCGTTTGGTAAAGGGTTAATTAAGTCCTGATTCTTCAGAGTAATACATTGACCAAGCCAGGGTCTAACTCGGGTGTTTAGAGACGGTTCTCTTGCTTGACGAACCCGTTCTCCTTTTGCCACGTTTCATTCTTTCATTGTCTGCTATATTGCGATAAAAAACGTAAACATAGAGAGAGTAGATGAGTTAGAAGTGTCTTAGACATGAGAATACACGTCGCAAACCCGTGCGAGACTATGACACAATGACATTTTTGCACTGTGTGCTCTTCTTACACCATAAAGGTACGCTCATTTAAAACGGAATACTACATGCGACAACCAAACCAAGTCACAATTTAGCATTACCAATCGCAATGTATTTGTTTTAATAAGGACATTATTTGAATCCTCATATCTATCATACAGGGTAATAGAGCCATATATACTCGTATTAACCCTTAGAATGCTGGATGATTTTCTATACATACATCATTGTGTCATCTGCTTTCAAAACCTTAAATAACTACTTATTTTTGTTGAGTAAAGATACTCACTGTAGCAAACATGTTGGATCACAGGCCAGCCGCCAATTAACTGTTTGCATAAGCATGTAGTTCCATCACTATTAGGGTCACGGACCAAGTAAGACGGCGGCTGGTCTGTGATCTAATCTGTTTGCTACTCTGAGTATCTTTCCTCAACCTCAACAAAATTAAGCGGATATTCAAGGTTTAGATAGCAGACGACACAAAATCTATTTTTAGAGAATTACTCAGCATTCTACGGGTAAACAAGTCGTGTGGGCCACGATGGTTTAAATTGCCATGTTGATACTCCATTATGGCATAACGTGATATGCGACAACAGTGTTAGATGTCGTCTGTACTTTAGAAAGGGCAATAAAGCAGGTTATCCACCTTATTCCGTAGAGATTTATGATCGATTCTATTCCTGGGGTGCATATCATTACCAAAGCAGATAAAGTACAGCCATGTCTCATGAACCAAAGGTCGTTGATCGAGAGCATAAGCGTTGCAATTACCAAAGCAGATAAAGTACAGCCATGTCTCATGAACCAAAGGTCGTTGATCGAGAGCATAAGCGTTGTGTCCCGATTGCAATATAAAACGAGCTGTATGTATTTTAGATTCAAGAATATGACAAAACCGGTCTTTACCATAAAGATGCTGGGTAATTTTCCCAAAAAATATTTGCTTGTCGTCTGCGTTCCAAAACCATTAATATCTGCTTAATTTTGTTGGGGAAAGATACCCAGAGTAACAAATAGGTTAGATTACAGGCCAGACGCCAATTAACTTAGCGGCTGGCTTGGATCTGTTTGCATAAGCATGACTCTGTTCAAGCACCTTAAGGGTTTTAACGTCTAAGTCTGGGGAACCGTTGTAGTCGTTTTAGCATACAGTCACATTCTGGCAATAAGTTATTCAAGACATTGGGACATTCTCCACACTTTCTACAACCCTGTTACAGATTAATTAATAAGAATCTTTATAATTGGAAAGCCAATTCGAATATACAGAAATAAGAACTACACAATATTTCTGAACTTGTAGGAATAAAACAAAAAAAATTGCACAATTAAGCAAATTCTCTTTTATACACCTTCTACTAGTTCTGAAACCGATTTCATGCCTAAGCAAACAGGTTAGATACAGGCCTGTGATCTTACCTGTTTGCTTCTCTGAGTACCTTTCCTCGTTAAAATCGACCAAATGTTTAAGATTTTGGAAAGCAGACGTTTGCATAAGCATGACTTCGGTTCAAGCACTTTAAGGGTTTTAACGTCCAAGTCTGGGGAACCTTTGTAGTCGTTTTAGCATACAGTCACATTCTGGCAATTAGTTATTCAAGACATTGGGACATTCTCCACACTTTCTACAACCCTGTTACAGAATAATTAATAAGAATCTTTATAATTGGAAAGTCAATTCGAATATACAGAAATAAGAACTACACAATATTTCTGAACTTGTAGGAATAAAACAAAAAAAAATGCACAATTAAGCAAATTCTCTTTTATACACCTTCTACTAGTTCTGAAACCGATTTCATGCCTAAGCAAACAGGTTAGATACAGGCCTGTGATCTTACCTGTTTGCTTCTCTGAGTACCTTTCCTCGTTAAAATCAACCAAATGTTTAAGGTTTTGGAAAGCAGACGACACAAAAATCTATTTTTTTTAAAAAATACCATGCATTCTAAGGGTATAATATATTGCTATCCCATTAGAACAACGTTTTTGAATGTTTTCGTAATTCCAAGTGTCTTCTCTTTTTTCATATTTTCAATTTTGGGACGAAATAAAACTTATAACAAGTGAAAAGCGTTAGGCCCATATATTGGCCTGTCTTCATCACCCACTAACCTTAATAAAAAAAGGGGGTCAGATGGTTTTATGTAGGTGTGTGTCACACGCTAGTGCGTAGACAATGTCATATATTTTGGTTTTATGGGAGAACAAGTCTATCTGTATTTGCGATAAATAGACCATGTATTTATCAAGAGGTCGCCAAACCGTGCAAACGATTAGACTGATAAAGTTTTTATGTCAAAGGTGCTTGTTCACAGATGTGAGGAAACTCGAATTTATAAGTTAATTTCTATAAAACGACACAGCAGCTGTAATGGTATGATATGCACTGAAGAATAGTTATTGGACGAAGAATTAGATCGTGTTTAATTCTTTAAAGTTTAACCCTTTCCCAACAAAAACGATATTTTACCACTTTGTTGCAGACGACTTTAAAAAACAGTTTGGGAAAAGGAGAAATTGCTCGTAACGAGCAAGTTTTCCTTTTTCCACAATGTTTTTTTCCGTATCAGCAGATTATTTTCCAATTTCATCACATTTTGAAATGTCGTCTGCAAACCCTTTCAATTTGGGACAGTCGAAAATTTGTTGTTTGGGAAAGGGTTAAAGTGTGTATACAGTTAATTAACATGTATTTCAATCCAAAAGCATATATAAAAGACATTATCCTGAGTAAGCCGAAACGTTGAATAATACTATAATGTTTTGACTTATAACGTGTTGTTGTTGATTTTTTTCCGATAAAGTCCAAAAGCATGACCTCACTTTTGAGATCTACCACGTAAAAACTGTATAAGCTTAGATAAATAGATAAATTAACTTTCAATAGCTACTTTTATTAGTATTTCAAACAACAAAACAAAAACTGTATTGTTTCAATGACATTTTATTTTGACTTTCAAATTATCTCTTCTGTGAAGAAGGACCTTTAAACATTAACCATATGTTGTATAACATTCAATTTTGCGAAAGAAAACAATCTTTAGATAATACTTTAGATACCAGTCATGCAAATGATGCAATTATCTCCGACTTAATCCGATGAATTTTGGCATCAATTATAGATAAACCTGACGATGCATCGAATCTTTCTGTTTGAACCAGAACCAAGTATAAAATACCCTTTTATTATATTTGAATAGTTTATAAAGTTGATTTTAAAAAATCTATTCATTACAATGTTTGAATACACCTACTTGCTCAGACATTATGACATTTAACTGTGTCGTTCATTTTAAAGTCAAAGGAAATACGACTGGTTAGTTTTAAAACGTTTTGCTTTCAAGGCATGTGCGAAGAAAACGGGATAATCGGAAACCATGAAGTAGGATTTCATATGATTTCCTGGTTATCAATAAATGTTTATATTAACGTGCTAAATGCAGAGATCCTAATCATACCGCATCGCATCTGCAAACGGGCAATTTGGCTACCCCACTTTGATGACAATATCATTGCGCAAGTTTAGTATTTTAAACTAATACATCGTTGACGAATTCAGAAATATGAACAAACCATCATCGTTTCATTATTCCGTTTCAGAATGAATTATGTTGAAGTACTCTTGAACATCGTCACTTTGGTCTTGGTAAGTGTTTTATGTTAGTATGTCATTTTGTCTTTGGGTTGTCGTTTCATGTGGTCTAGGCAAGTCTATCACATGTCTCCGAGAAGTGTGTATCTTATCTGAAAGTATGTTCTATGTTCTTGAATATATGAGTTCTGTGATAAAGCGTCATGGTGTGTCAAAGCGTCATGTGTTCTTTATAATGGTCGAATGCAAATGTCGTCGAGTGTTTAAATACGAGATAATTCTTAGATCATTCTGCACACAATGTTGATATTTTTTCTTTAATTAATATTCAAACGATATTTCGAAAAAAATGGGATTGAAATGATGAGCGTATCAATTTGCAGTTCCATTGGAAAGAGTTATCAGTTTAAAATAAAATAGGGCCTATTTTGTTTAACAGCCCTTCTAACTGTTGTTTAAGGGAGACAATTCATATTGTTTTTGCATGTACATGTTGGTGATTATTTCCCTCGACATTTTTCAAAGTCTATAAGCATATGAAGTCCAGGAGTAGTATGCTCATTACAGTAATGTATACACTAAAATTGTGATTCTGCCAATGATCCTATATTTTAAAGAATCCGTTTGCTCGTTTGATATGATGTCATTTTGAATGTATTTTTCATTCTGTTGGCGATGCTGTCTGACGCAAGTTTATAGACCATTTAATATTATTATAGGCAGGTCTCACGCTGGCTGGCGCGAAACGCTTCAAATGCGACACTTTTTTATTCTGACGAAAGATTTCACGCTTTAACATCTTGTCCAGCGGTCTTCGTCGTCAGTAACTTAGTGCAAACGCGTACATGTCGAACACAGTGCGGTTTTGACGAATTTTGTTGGCACATGTTTTTCTTCATTCAACTGTATCTTGTTATCAGAGCTACCGAAAATGCCGGTTTGGACCGATTTAGTACAGAGAGCTATGGCATTTGACACACTTATCTCTTATAGTGCTGGAACCTACTCCATGCTTATGCAAACAGGTTAGATGCAGGCCAGCCGCCGAGTAAATGAGACAAAGTAGCGTATTTTTTTGGGAGGAATTTAGGTTTTATTGGCTTCGTGTCGATATCTGCACTTGATACATGTTTCATGTTTTCTTGGTAAGTGTGTTGTCAATACTAACCCACCTGTACTTTTCTTTATCTACATACTTAAAACTTATTTTATTGCAAAACCTTTTACAGTGAATTACAAACACGAAATATACACGTCATGACAAAAGGGTCTGACCATAAGTTTTCACAAAATTAGATTTTGCCAAATCCATTCCATTTCCTTGTGTACCTTCTTTTAGCACTATCGACACGACGTTATGGCAAAAGGTCTGGCCGAAAGTTCTTACAACGTTAGATATTACAATTCCTTTTTTCATTCCATTTGCTTGTGTATCTATTTTCAGCACTACCAACGTGACGCCAGGACGAAGCTGCTAGCGTTCACGGTATCCATTATGACGTTCTGGAAGACCGTGCTCTACGTCGCCATGTTTTACGAGCTCGCCGGCGGCAGTGATTTCCGGGCCGGCAACAGTCTTATACAGGAGATATTTATCGTTCTGATACCGAACGGCATTTGGCTCCTCATACCGTACATGTGCATGGCGAAGTTGTACAAAGCTCTGCTGAATACGGGCTCGACAATGAATAAATATAACTAGACACTGAGTTCTGGTGCCGTTGACTGTGTTGGTTTTGGACTGGTACCTCGGGTGTTATCTACAATGTAGCCTACGGTCATATTGTACCGTTTTAATAAACAGTTTACGCTTAAGATTTGCGTAAGTCTAAAAAAACAATTCCTCTTATTTCAATATTGGGCGAAGCAATACTGCAAAGAAACAAAGCATTGGAATCGTCTCTCGAAGACGCTTCCAATGACGTGTCACATTGCAATATTGTACTTTGAAGATAATATCCATGTGTACGATCATTTATGACTTACGCAAATATTTTCCTTAAGTTGTTTAGTAAAACGGTACCCTGGCCCTAGCCTGGGTCCCGGCCCATGTGTATACACTGCATTAGCCTGTGGGTATACGCATGGTCCGTGACCCCAGGCTATCCTGGTCCGTGGGTTAATCCCTAACTAGGGGTATACGCACGGGCCAACGGGGTGTTTTACTAAACATACATGTATTACACTTAAAAAACTTGCGTAAGTTCAAAATAACATTCCTTCTTATTATTCGATAATGGGAAAGTCAATGTTTCAACTTAACATGCCATTGGAAGCGTCTATTGGAAACGCATCCAATGACATGTCACATTGCAAAAGCATATTTTCATTTAAGATGTTACCCATGTAAAACATTTTAGACTGACGCAAATATTTTTCGGAAGTTGTTTAGTAAAACGTTTCCCTGAAACAAACAAACAAACAAACAAACAAACAAACAAACAAGCTTTCACTGTTTCAACAACCGTACGTTTTGTAGAATATATCTGACGAGATACGCTGATTCCAATACGTGTACTAATATACTTACCATATAACCTCGCTCAAAATCTACTCTATATGAATAAAACATAAGTAATAGCCATACGTTTCATCGGTTTCATTGCATGCCCAAATAGTAGTTGTGCTTCCTTATTAGACGCACTCGCCTTGTATATAATTTCGAGTGTATGTGTTTCATTCAAAACAACCTTCTTTATATCGCTTATCCCATTATCAAACGACATTTAACCACTTTGTTGCAGACGGCTCTGGAAAACATTGTGGACAAAGGAGAAATTGCACGTAACGAGAAATCGTCTGCTAACTCTTTCTATTTTGGACAGTCTCAAATCTGGCGTTTGGTAAAAGGGTTAATGTACATACATGTGTTTATATGGTAACCTATCCACAACACTAGACATAATTTGACAATCATACAAAGTAGATTTGTACTTGTTATTGTACACTGTTTTGGGGCAAGTTCGTCTTCCGCTTAAAATAACTGGAGAATAGGAACCTGTTGACACAATGGTTTACGTTGTCGTTTGCTGCAGATGCGATCACGGTTGTCTTTTGTAGAGAAATCGTGAATGAATTCGCAGGAATATTTTGAAGCTGTTAACCATACTAACCTTTCTTTTACATCTGTGATTGTATAAAGGTATTGTCTCTTTTATTTGAGGTTACGTACATAAAATCGATGTGAGACTGAAAGGGTCTCTTGGCGAATCAGCGTTTATATATGGGGAGGTAGAGGGCGTCTCTGCTCACACGCATAGACAATCGTAACTACTTGGGTATTTTCATCAGCTCATTGGATTTAAACCCGATGAGTTAAGATTGTCGCATACACATGCTACAGATGAAATGTCAAACCATAGTGCCAAAAGAAGAAATAGTTTATAATAAGCATTTACTGCCTTTAACACATTGATTTCTACCTAATATCACAAAGAAATGTAGTTATCTCCAACCTTTATGTTTGTCGTTTGTTTTTGTTTTCGATTTGGCCAGTCGCATTAATGGGCATGGGTAGTTCAGTGGCTGCTTAAACAGGGGTATTCATGCCTACATGAATCATTTTTATTGTTCTTCAGCTAAATATTTATACTGTTATTTCGAATCGAATTGACCTTTATTATGAACTTATTAATCTAGGGTATCGTTATTTGCAAAATAGCTAAATGAATTCCAGTGTTTCTTTTTAAGATGAAGAACTAGTATTGCTTTATGACATACTGTTATTTGGTTTTCTTTAAATGTACAATGTATAGTGTTACTTTCTTATTGAACTGTTTGTGATTTGACATTTACACGATATTCCTTATTGAACGACGAGTTGACTAGTCTTTCATAACGAAAATGCCGTTCATCGTTTTTCACTGTTTACCTAACAATGCAATGTACTTAAACATGCACTACGTACTAGAAGTATACTTCAACTTTATTTTGAACTGGCTGTATATTGCTCTTTTCGTGCGCCAGTGGAACCTCATAAATCTAACATTTTATTTCGAACGTACATTTCTCAACAATAAATTGACTCTTTATTCTGATTCCAACTTTTTATTCACTGGTTATTGTTGTTTTATGTTAAATTGTCTATGTTTACACATTCCGATGTTGAAATGACTTAATGTTTCATTCCCATTTGCTATTTCATTTAAACAGGCGTAGACAACATTGTCTATCAATGGTAAATACATTTGTTTTTGTTTAATTGTTTGTACATCAATTGACAATGCAATAAATTATTTTCAACGATGTACGGGTCTCTTTTATTTTGCCCCACAGTTAAACCTAAATGGAGAAACTAAACCCAAAAGAGTGTGGTATATCGCTATATCATTAATATTTTCACAGATATTCTTCTATACTTAATGAATCGGCATATTGATGGAAATGCGGTAGATATCCTTTTCGGTATAAGATATATGATAAAAAACATTTTACATCTTCTCTTGTATGGGGTTTGGTGATATGTACGTCCATAGTGAAAGCCACAAATAATTATCATATACAAAAAATTGAATACTGGTCTAAATGAGAAAAGAGAAAGAACCGGTATGGCAAAAGGAAAACTTGCTCGCCTCAAATATTGTCTTCCTTTGTCACGACGGTTTTTTTGTTACAAGTGCTGCAAAACAAGTACAAACGACCGCGTGGGATTAGATATGTCACGTATATTTAAGCCCGCCCCCACCCCGAAAAAACCACATCAATCAATACCTTATCGAAAAAGACCAACAAAGTACAAGATTAACGAGATAAAACATAAAAGACGTAGAAGTCATTGATTGTCGCTTCTTTTTTTCTCTAATGAGTTCCTGCACGAATCAACAAAGTTCATTTACATTGCGATGCCCTGTTCACCACAAACCGGCCGAAGCACAGCGACAAAGCATTTTATTTTTCTTAAATAACTTTGGAATATGTCACAGTAACCGGACGGGAACTTTCTCGGTAAGGTTTTTTATTTTTTTTGTCGTAATTATTTCTTTGACCATTATGATTTGCAGTGACTTAATTGTAATTTAATCGATTTAATTGAATAAAAGGTTCTTTCACTATGTTATTACTTAGGTTTTAGCATAAGATCATAAAATGTAAAGTCTTACTAATTTTATTATTTGATTTTAAGAAAATTGTTTATTTAACAAAAAAATGGGTTTAAGAAAACCATGGGTTTTTTTTCACGCTCTTTACTTAAAACCTAAATATCGCTGATCGCAGCATCAATTATGAACGATGACTCTGAAAAAAGAAATGAAGCATTTAAATTCTACGGTATTTATAGCATTAAAAGACAAAGTAAATAAACCATGACTGATCAGCAGGTCAGCATATTCCGGGATAGCCTGGAGTCCTGGCCCGTTCGTATACCGGGAACTAGGGCGCCAGGTGTCAGAGAAAGTTTACCGAACACAATACACACAAACACGGTTTCGCAGCCATCTTGTTTTGCGAGTAAACAAATTGTCACGTGACAAACGCCCACTGTAATTGCATTGCGTTAAGGGGTTGTTTTACGAAAGATTTCTTCTATAACACCCCAAAAAATAAAGAAATGATATAGACAGTTATAAAATTTGATCATTTTTCTATCATAAAACAGATCTTTTTCCTTATCTTTCATCAAAAATAACGTTGTACATGTTGCATTAATTATTGTACCGTGACACGTCGTAGTTTTCACTACTGATATTCATAAGACGATTGGTTGTGCATTCAGGGCCACATTTAGTCCAAAAGAGCTTCTTACTTCTTAAAACATGTTCACCGAATTTGAGTTTACCACACAGTCCCTTTGTTTCATCAAGTTTTGTTCTTACAAAGAAAGAATTTCCACTGACTCTCATGTGGCTTTCCATTTGTTTATTCAAAAAGAATCCTGCAGGTAAATTTATAATGTACGAAATTTTACTAAAACTCTACTGGTATAGAAAACTACCAACCCCTTGGGCAACCATTGAATTCTCTGGACTTTTCAAATGAAACCCGAAAAACCGCCTTCATCCAAGCACTAGCCTGGTTTGTTTACAAACACCAAATTTGTTTGTTTACAAACATCACAACATTGCCGATTTTTTTAAGCATTTGCTCCAAACTCAGAAGCTTTCTGCTATCATATATATTCAATGGAAAGGCTTCTGACAAACCAATTACCTACACATGCTTCTGGATTATTTAGAGCCTTATGGCATAGCACAGGCAAATAAATGATTCAATACAGATGATGAGTAGGTTGCTCATTTTTGTCCAGCTGATTGACTTATAATAAGGCAATTGAGGTCTTCATGATTCATCAACAGATAGTTCCAATCAGGTGTATTCTCCATATTTGTTTGTTATGTCCTTTTTAATTTGAAATAGCCTATGTAATAAGGACAAAATACGTATGTGACCAAGGAGCAATAAAGAAAAATTCGGAAAAAAGGTCACAACTTTCATTAACTCTTTTCTTCTAATTTGATTTCGGGCAGATCTAACTAGTAATTACAGACAATAATTAAAAAAAATATGAAAATCCGACTTGTTTGTGGTATTTGATAGAATCTTTATGAGCATTTTCTCATTTTCTAAAAATAATTTTTACGGTCATCTTCTTATGTGCAATGTATCATCAACATGAACAAATCTTTTTTTTAAATCTGCCACTGAAACTGTTTTATTCCTTCAATTATGTACTAATTTCATATCAAAAATGATACTACTATCTTTTGATTGTCCCATATGGGAATATGTGAAATATTGGACCTGAAATATTTTACTTCATATGCAAGAGCAATAAATATTTAAGAAGCAACATTTTCCCTCTGATATAAGTTATAAACCATTGTAACAAATGGAGTTATTCTGCATTTTGCCGCTGTGTTTTTTAAAGTCATTTGTGAGAGGTGCGGTAACGTGTGGTATAATGGGGTAATGGGTTAGTATTCACACAGATAGAAATATATAAAGCGATGCCAAATGCTTAAACTTGAAACCCTCTTGAGACAGGACATCAAAATTCATTGAAATCTCGGCACCGAAAGGTGTCCGAACGCTGTATCTAGGAGACACAGATCATTTTGGTACTGTGTAGTACGTCGGAATCGGTTTGTTTACTCGTAAGCCTCGTTTCAAAATGACCTTCACCTTAAAAATGTTACTATTTTTGGCAAACCGTGTTTGTGTGTATCTAGCCTGGTGGAGCCTGGCCCGTTCGTATACCGCCAATCAGAAGCGACAATTCATTCTCTGACACCTGGCCCTAATGCGGGTTAGCATGGGCCAGGACTCCAGGCTAATTCCGGGACTGAATTCTTCAAATGCTTGTCATTTTCGATCAGGGGCGTAGACAGCGATGCGTACGTACGTACGTGCGTAACATCAATTTAAGAAGTGAAATAAAATGATATCATGTATTGCCCTAAATCTCCAAATATACGCCAAACCTCTCCATTTTCACTTCTTTTTACAAAATAATCGCGGAGGAACGACCAATAGAGCCCCCACCCCCAATAAACCATGACTGATCAGCAGGTCAGCATATCCCGGGACTGAATTCTTCAAATGCTTGTCATTTTCGATCAGGGGCGTAGACAGCGATGCGTACGTACGTACGTGCGTAACATCAATTTAAGAAGTGAAATAAAATGATATCATGTATTGCCCTAAATCTCCAAATATACGCCAAACCTCTCCATTTTCACTTCTTTTTACAAAATAATCGCGGAGGAACGACCAATAGAGCCCCCACCCCCAATAAACCATGACTGATCAGCAGGTCAGCATATCCCGGGACTGAATTCTTCAAATGCTTGTCATTTTCGATCAGGGGCGTAGACAGCGATGCGTACGTACGTACGTGCGTAACATCAATTTAAGAAGTGAAATAAAATGATATCATGTATTGCCCTAAATCTCCAAATATACGCCAAACCTCTCCATTTTCAGTTCTATTTACAAACTATTCGCGGGGAGAGACTAACAGAGCCCCAATCCCGATGGGGGGATATGCCCCTTCGCACACCCTTCCCCGTCGGTACGTTTTATTGATTAGATCCTGACTGTCGGTGCTTAATATTAATTTGAGGATAGCTACGCCCCTGTCGATCATTCAAAAGCTACATTATTCCTTTGCAAAACATCTGTCCTATATCAGGTTATAAACTAAAACTTGAACTTCTATAACAATTTCTATCTACAGAGCTTCTTCAAAACATCACATTAAAGATGTAGTTTGCTAGAAAAGGCTTATTCCTTCTATCTTGAATTCAGAAAGGATAAGTATGGATGGGAATTCTTTCTTGTAAACTCTTGTCAAAAGTTTGAATGCATCGGCTGCATCATTGATCATTTTCTTCCGTTCGGTTGATTTATTCATGAGAAAGTTCCATTCGATTCATACATTCTAACTACAAATCCGAACTCAAATATATTCAGAGGAGACCTTACCTGTTCATTTCGATTATAAGAAATATCTAAAATGATAGAGTTCACATATTTTTAATGGTATTAGGAAATTTTGTTACCGCTTTATCAATAAAACATATATTTACTTCATTGAATTCAAGGTCACATTGTTTTTATTAGCTGAAACAAGCACGCCTAATTCATTCGGAGTTTTCGACAGTTATTCTCAAGTTGAGAAATCTGTCAAAATAAAAAATAAATAATAAACCAGTTTGCCTTGCAGTTGTTTTGAGGTAAATTGCAATGCTCTGATTAGGCCTTAAACTGCATTTGTAAACCTTGTTTCGTTTAACAAAATGACTTTGGTCTAGTCTTGTCCGCTGTCAATGATAACAAAATGTCGGATGTGGCTTCTGTCCAACTTTGAACCCAAACTCGTGCCAAAATGGGTGCGAAAACTGTTTTAAATTAAAAAAAAAAAGAAGAAAATGATACCATCTTGCCATCGGGTGTACAAACCGGTATATCTTCTACATTAACCAGTTGTCTAAGTCTGATCTTAGGTCCCATTTATGTTTCTAATTGTTTGTTAATCTCAAGTAGCCCATGGTTTTTCATAAACATTGTCATTTAGCATGTTTTATTGTTTATTGTTAAATGCACATATCCCTTATTTAACCACATTCTAGTTTAATGCTGTTTAATTTGAATGCTTTACTCATTTATTCAGTCATAGATCATATGCATTTGACACATTTACAAAATACCCTCAACGCATATTATTGAACCTTTTTTTTTAATACAGTGGACCCTTGTTTATCCGAACACTTTCGTTCCCAGGAGAAATGTTCGTATTAACGAATTTTCCGGAATAAAGAATATGCGAGTTACAGCGAAATGTTTACCTTTACACGGTGTCGGTGTATCATGATCATTACTATGAAGTAAGAAATACACATATTATTTCTTTTTTTGAAGGGAAATATAAAGTGTGTTAAGGAAGTGTTTATTTGGTCAAAACGGATTTTTAAAAAAAATGACAATTTGAAGCAATGTCTTTCGAGAAGTTAAAATTCCTTAAGATAGCTCTGAAAAGAACTGTCTTCATTTGGCTGTGGGTGTAGACATCTTCAAGTTGTATCTTCTTATTTCAATATCGAGAAATGAGATAGGTAGGTATTGTCGAGAGTTTATTTATAGGGAAAAGGAGCATATCGATTGAGTAATAATTTAAAATGATTGCCAGACATTGTCTCCCGATCGCTGTCTAAGCAGCCAATCAGCCAATCAACACCTTTTACAAACTCAACTATCGACATGCGACCGTAATTACCGTAATTACAATAATGTAAGACCAATCAACTGACAGAATGACCGATTAACAAACAATCAACACCTTCCAGTACACTACACTAGGTGACATGTTATGGTCAAGCATACGTGACAGTTTGCAAAACGTGTGAATGCCGTTTACAACAGAAGACCGATCCCTTCATTCGCAACTGTAACCGCAAAATAAACGATTTTACTGGTTTCCGGACTAGCCATACGCATATACTATGAAAAGTGACTGTTGGTTCCCGAATATTTTTGTCCGGTTCCGGAACGCGGATTTTCCGCATTAAATAGTTAAATTGATGAAGGTAAGATCCGTTCCCTCAAAATTCTGTTCGGATGGTGAATATTCCGGATAAACGACGTTCGGATTATCGCGGGTCCACTGTACATTAAAACCGGCTAGATTTCTCATTGGATGTTCTGTAAGGGGCTAACACTGGTAGGCTTTACTCATTACTGTTAGAGCATTGTTTTAGTCTTGTGGTCGTAGGTTTTTAAATTCTGCCATGTGACTTTTCATAGAAGTAACGCCTGCCATGGGCATTGGTAATAAAAGTGTGACAGTAATAGTGTTTATGTATAAATACTACTTCTACAGTCTCGCTGTGGAAGCCTGCTTTTATGGGTGATTCGGTAGAGTGGTTGGCTTTCTCTCGAAGTTAAGCAACATACTAAGTGGTAAGTACCTGGATGGGTGACCCACAGGGGCTTTACTCCGAGAGGCACCCGATACACGTTGCAAAATTGTTGGCAGCAGTGGGATGTGGTTTGATATCACCATCATTCCCGTACTCTTAGTAGTTTGTCGCTTGTTCTCGCAGTAGTACCTTCTTGAATTGTAAAAAGTCAGTATCCGCCATTTATGTCTTTGTGTCATTTGTGACTTCGGGACGAAGTCAATAGAAAGATGGGAGAAATGTGACGGTAATACGGTTTATGTATAAATACTACTTCTACAGTCTCGCTGTAGAAGCCGGCTTTTATGGGTGATTCGGTAGAGTGGTTGGTTTTCTCTCGAAGTTAAGCAACATACTAAGTGGTAAGTACCTGGATGGGTGACCCACAGGGGCTTCACTCTGAGAGGGACCCGATACACGTTACAAAAGAATGATTGATGTGCATTTGGAGATTAGACTAAAACAACCTGGTTAGCTCAAATTATAGAGAACCAATCTAGTGTTAATGTTGTATTGAACACTTTGGGTGAATCGTTTCTTTCCAAGTACAAGGTAAAAGTAAAAAACCAACAATGTTTGCTTATTGAGAACGCATTCTATCCAATTACATGAAAAGCCCCCATAAATGTTCAAGCCTAATACTTGTCATCTTTTTATGATTTCAGTCAAGACTAATCGCAAAATACCGTTTTTGGGAATGTATTTATTCAAACTTCAAATAGACTTATTGTCAGAAACCTCGCATTCTTATTATTTATGTTTCAGAAAAGAAATGGAAGAAAAATTTAAGACCGCTCATATGAAGCAGTAGAAAGCAGAGGAATTCAACAATTTCAATAAATTTGTCAACATAAGAAAGCTTATACCAAGATGAAGAGAGATAGTTACTGAAAATGATGCAATGAAAAAAGAAGCTGAAGATCTCTTGGAGATCAATTGAAGCCAAACTTTGAGTACCAAACAACAGAATGGAACTACCGCCGAAGAACGAAACAAATAATTTGATTGATCGTATCACAATAGAGCTTCCAAAGTCCAATGCCTACCTGTTCTTATTCTCGCTCCTCTGCGCTGTGATTTGGACCGTCTACCTCTCTTACTATAACTCCAGGGTTATTGGCCTTATTGCCACCTTCATAGTGAACAAGTTCAACAAGTATGGACGGATCAATATTGGTAAGTTGCGAACCCTTAACCTGTATAGTGCAGGATCCTACTTCATGCTTATGCAAACGGGTTGGATCCAGACAGGCCCCCAAGTAAATTGGCAGCTGGCCTGTGATCTTACCTGTTTGCTACTCTGATTATCTTTCCTCATAAATATTAAGCTGGTATTTAAGGTTTTGGAAAGCAGTTGACACAAAAATCTATTTTTAGAAAATTTACCAGCAATCTAAAGGTTAAAAGGTTAATATTGATATCAACATATGGAATCTATTATGTGATTCTGATGAGTATGTTAGATGACAATCTGCTGTCCATCTACATCTGCAATAAAAAATCACTATGGCATGATAGAAAATGTTTTTAAACTCTTTTAAGGTCCCATGTCTTTAATTCTTGTATCGCAGAAGTACCTGATTTCTTATTGACTTCTTTGCTTTCTTACTTTTACCAATAAGGATGTACAGGAATTAATGGTTTAGAAGAAATAGGTTACTGCATAAAATGAGAAAGAAATAATTGTTCTGTAATAGATGTAATGGTTTATAATAGTTTTGATGTAAATAAAATTATTTTTATATATTTTTCATGTAACTACCTTGATCAACTTTCTTTATGTTTTATATTTCAGGCTCAATTTCCATGTCTGTTCTATCAGGCAAAATCATGTTCAGAGCTGTCCATTTTATCACAGAAGATTTCTCACTCAGAATAGAATATGGCTGGATTATTTTTAAGTGGTGGCGACCATTTGTACACAGAGAACTTGGGGAAGGTAATACTATATCCATATATTTAATATGGTTGTTTTTAGATTGAACAAACATTGAAGTTTGTCTGGTAAAGTGTGCTAGTTTTTTTTAAGGATTGGAAGAACATTTTTTGTCAAGAATTTAGACAATTTTTTTTAGAACAATCTATTTTGTCTTGGCTATTCCATGCTTCAATGTCATTAAAGGAATTTAATTCTGCAATCATAAGAAAAAGATTCTCAAACTTTTCAATCATTAAGAGGAAGAGCAGTTTTTCAATCCCTGTGGTTCTCAATTGAAGATTTCAATTTGGACCAGTTACAAATGAATCATATGAAGAAATTTGTTTATGTTACACTCTTATTTTCTCTGAAACATTCAGATATGTCACACGCTGAGACCCGACTGTTTGGATTCATTGATATATTTGAGTTTCACGTCTACAACCGATCTCGTACCTACGACCAGCTTGAAAAACTGTTTGGACTTAAAACTAATCTAGAAGACGATGATGATGACAGCATTATCAAAGCTGATCCGTTGAAGGAAACTAATGATGGAAAGAAGAATAAGTAAGTTCTCTTTGATCTTTTCCCTATAGAGCTGGAATGGGAAGCAATTCTGAGGCGATATAACCTGCGAATACCATACCCAAACCCTATATTATTCTCCCTTAGATCCATTAAGATTTCCCTCCTTAACATGAAATTGCAAAGACTCATTCAGTCTGGATTCAAATATGATAGCAGTAGAGTTTAACTTTCATGAGAGGTCTTCTCCCAGCAGACTGATCGAATGTCAATGGTTCTTCTTGGTTTGACCTGCATTTATGGGCATTTCATTCAACCTCTTACCAAACACCAAATTTTTGACTCCCAAATATAAAGAGTTTGCAGAGGACATTTCAAAATGTGATGAAATTGAAAAATAATCTTCTGATAGGGTAGCAAACATTGTGGGAAAAGTAGAAATTGCTCATCACAAGCAATTACTCCTTTTCCTCCATTTTTTGCCAGAGTTGGTTGCAAAAAAATGGTCAAATGTCGTTGTTGTTTGGTAATGGGTTGAAAGTTTTCCTCCATCAATAAGCAGAGCATGCACACATAACTGAAAAAAAGTTGACCTTGCAAATACCCAATAAACCAATTAATCAAAACTTTTTTTTCAGTGAGAATATATCCAAGAGCAATATACAGTGGCGAGACCTGGTGCCAGTCTTTAAATTTGATATCACAACGGTAAGTGACATTGCAATGGAGAGATTTCTTTCCGAATCTCACACTAGCCAGTGCTTTTTATCTTTCAGGTAGAATAAATAAAAAGACTATCTTTTTAACCCTGTTGCCCAATATCATTCTTTGAGACTAGCTATTGTTGAAATTAACATCAAGATAATAAACAATCAAATTTAAAAGAAATTGCTTTCTTACTCTGTCACAGTGGTACCTGAAGGCTTTTGTTACACATGTATTTAACTGGGTCAGTATGCTGTAATGAGTTGTTATTAAAGATATACAGTAGAATTTCTTTACTTCAAAGAGTTCAAAGTGCCTCATAAAAATTTTCAACATAAACAGAGTTTGACATATAGATGTATGGAATGTAAAGACATAGAAATGAAGAACAAGTGATTTGTGACCCCATATTAACTTTGCGGTATAGAGGAGTTTGACAATCACAAGGGTGAAAGTGTTCAGGATTATTCCTGAATTTCAGGTTTTTGAGACTTTTTGTCCCTATATATTGCCATAGCAAACATGCTTTTTCAGGATAATGAATTACAGATTTCAGGTTTTTGAAATTCTTCATCTTTCACCCATGCTGAATCAGAAGTCCGAGCTAGAGATATTCTACTGTACAATGGACATTCTTCTATAGATTTTATCTGAATATTCATAGATTCGATGTGTATTTGGTAACAACCTTGCCCCCAACACCTTGATTGTACATCTGGACGAGAGCCATGTGGTGTACACGACTACCTCACCATCAACCCCGTTTGATCAGTTTATGCATGACGTGAAAGTGGAATCCTATAGACTATCAGTCATGTTTGTGAAGAGTGATAAATATTCTGGAGGCGTTATTGATGAGTAAGTTGGTTGATTATTGATGATAGTGAGCTTTGATATCAATGAATTTGAATTATCTTGATATGTATGCTATAAGAACTTGCCTGTTCACTTCTTTTATTGGTAAGCAGTAGATGTCATAGTAAAATTTCAGAATTTTCAACTTATCCAAATATTTCCATTCTACAGCAACACTTTAAATATATGCATTTTATTTTCACAAAATAGTCAATTGCCACTTACACTTGTTTTCTATATTACTGACAATTGATGAAATAGTGATAAAACTTACTATAAGAGAAACGTTTTCTATATTACTGACAATTGATGAAATAGTGATAAAGTTTACTATAAGAGAAACGTTTTCTATTTTACTGACAATTGATGAAATAGTGATAAAGTTTACTATAAGAGAAACGTTTTCTATATTACTAACAATTGATGAAATAGTGATAAAGTTTTCTATAAGAGAAATGTTTTCTATATTACTGACAATTGATGAAATAGTGATAAAGTTTACTATAAGAGAAACGTTTTCTATTTTACTGACAATTGATGAAATAGTGATAAAGTTTACTATAAGAGAAACATTTTCTATATTACTGACAATTGATGAAATAGTGATAAAGTTTACTATAAGAGAAACGTTTTCTATATTACTGACAATTGATGAAATAGTGATAAAGTTTACTCATAAGAGAAACGTTTTCTATATTACTGACAATTGATGAAATAGTGATAAAGTTTACTATAAGAGAAACGTTTTCTATTTTACTGACAATTGATGAAATAGTGATAAAGTTTACTATAAGAGAAATGTTTTCTTTATTACTGACAATTGATGAAATAGTGATAAAGTTTACTCATAAGAGAAACGTTTTCTATATTACTGACAATTGATGAAATAGTGATAAAGTTTACCATAAGAGAAACGTTTTCTATATTACTGAAAATTGATGAAATAGTGATAAAGTTTACTATAAGAGAAACATTGGCATCTTTTCTTTACTTTGCAGGCCTCCCAGAATGATGGGCGAGGGTTTTGTTTTGATGCAATCCACAGATGTCAAACTTCATTACTATCAGGATGAACCAGGTAAAAACAAATTGTCTTGATAACTTTTGATAGATTGTTTTTGCTTTTTAAATCCATTACCAAACAATACGGACATTAAACCAGTTTGTTGCAGACAACTCTGGAAAACATAACATAACTTAACAAGCAATTTCTCCTTTTCCCACACTGTTTCTGCCCTATCAGAAGATTCTTTTTCAATTTCATCACATTTTGAAATGTCATCTGCAAACTCTTTCAATTTGGGACAAACGATAAATTTGGTTAAATGGTTAAAAAGCTTTTTTGGTTTTGATTCATGTGTTGGTCTGTGCACGCAACTTATGTGTCGGCTTGATAAAACTTTTGAGCAGCAATTTTTTTTTTTGCAAGAAATGTATCGTTTTGTTACAATGATTTATTTCTACATTTGCTCCAATTATGTGTGTTATTATCTTATTATGCTTAAAGAGAGCCTTTTATTGAGAAAGGATATACGTGAGATTCTTATCGCTGACGTCAGAATTAAATTTAAATAAAAAAGTCCTTTTGAAATTCAATAGCAACCATTGAGACTAAAGAAAATATTGCTGATGATGAGAGATTTCTCTTATATTTACAACTGTTTTCTTAGTCTTGTGCTACAATTTGTGATAACAAACAAATATGAACTAATTGAGATCAATTCCACAGGTATTGTACCATATGAGCCTGAGATAGTAGAACTGGCAGATGGAGAGACAATTGTCAAGCGAACCTATCCAACATTCGGACTGGACGTACAGTGTGGTAAAAATACAGATTTCAACTATGGACCATGGGCTGATAGACAGAGGTAACTTAGATCTATGAGAAATTATACTTAGAGGCTACATTTAGCATATTCAAGATTTGGTATTGCTCAGGGAATATGTATCTCTATGTCACAAAATTAAATTGAAATTTGGTTGAGAAAATGAGTGTCAGAGAATAACCAAGGATGTTTTTGGAACCACATTTCTACAAACTTGAACTAGGATGGAAATAAACAAACAGAAATAAAAGGTTGTAAGACTTTAGCTTAGATTTAACCTGTAGTGAAGGACTTTTAGGAATGGCTGAATTTATTTTTATTGACGTTTGAAATCATTGTGGCCAAAGAAAATTTTCAAATTTGCTCATAATAAGGATAAGGTTAATATGATTTCAAGGTTTATTTATCATTTTTTATCAAGGGCATCTTTGTGATTCCTGTGATTGGATTTAATGCTGTTTGTGGCTAATTGCCCTGAAATTACTCGAGCTTATAGATTGTCATACATGGCAAAATGACATAATTTAGGAAGTTTTTTGACGAAATTACTGAACTAATGCCACTTGATTCTTTTAACCTTCTTTTATGCTTATTCCTGTATTCTAATGTCAGGGAATACCTTTGGAAGTTTTCTTTCTGTCTGGCTAGTTAATGCATGACATATGATTCTATTAATATTCTCTCATGATTAGTTAGAAGTAATGTAACTACCGTGTCCTATTTTGGGGCCAAGCAAATATTAACCACAAGACGTTACAACATAAAATTTGATGATAATTTTGCTAATTCTTATGTCAGGGAATACCAGTGGAGGTTTTCTATCTGTTTGTCTAATTTATGCTTGAGACATGATTCTATTAACCTTCTCTCAAGATAAGTATGCTAATTCTTAATTCAGGGAATACCTCTGGAAGTTTTTCTACCCATCGGATTACCAGCCTTTGAAGGTGACTAAGATAGCAGGACCGGGTGAAAAACGCCAGTTCAAAACATTTGAGTTCCGGATGAATATTGTAGCAGACTCAACAAATGATGTGCTATTTACCAAAAATTCTGTAAGAATATTTTCGCTCACAAAAACGCCCAATGCCTTTAAATCATAGACATTTTTTATTATAAGCTATGTTGTTTTTTCTTGTAATTCTATATTGTGGGCACTTATGTATGATCTCATTGAGGATTTATGAGTAGTATCTGTTCAAAAGTCTAATATGTCACTTATCATGGCTGCTTAGACTTCCCTTCTGCAAACTTGGTTACATCATTGTGTGTTCATTTGAACCATCATCTGTGGAGGACTACCAGTTTATATCAGGGGTTTAATCCTTGGTTTGGAAATAATTTATAATGTGATGGTGTTTGGCAAGGCACTTTTTCTATTGCAATTAGGACATTAACATGTATACACTTTTATGCATTTAATCATACTTATACTTGTTTTCTTTATAAATAAATCAACACCTGCAAAATAGTGTTTGGCCTTTCATTTGAAAAATAAAACTGCAGTAATCTGACTGAAATATTGTTGAAAGCGACATTAAACTGCAACTTATTTAATGTGTTGAAACAGCTTTTCTGAAAGGATTGTGATTTTCTTGTACCACAGATGACAGATGCTATTCTAATCATTAAGAAAACAGCTGCAGTGGTATGACTGATTTGCTGTTGGAAAAGTGTAAATTTTTTATCTATTAACAACCTTTTCAATGTAGAAGAACTTCCAATAAAGATTGTAATTTCTTGTACTGCAGGTGACACAAGCTATTCACATGAACATGGGCCAAGGTTCATACATAGAGGCAAGTGTACCCTGGATTACAGAGGAGAAGGGTTATACATCCGTGATAAGGGGACAGCTTTTGTTACTTGAGGCCACCACAAGCATGCGCTACAGATCTCTACTGGAGTGTGAAACTCTGGATGTAAGGATGATTTTTGAAACTTTCACACTCTGATATAGTCTTGTGGTGGGTTTGAACTAAAATGAGAAGCAGTTTATTTTTGTTAATTATGAAAGATGATTATATCTAAAAAAAATAAAAAGAAGATAAATAACAAGTCTGTGACAAAGAGTGAATTTGTTGTTAAAAAGAGAAAAGAAAACAATTTTAATACTGACTTATCAAATTCCAATTCATAGTTCATGTGAAAAGAAAGAAGCGGTAAAAATGAGAATTCTTTATTACGAGAAAATTTATTCATTTGTCACTGTTTTTGCTGCTCAAGCTGTGCTTGAAAGAACTCATTTTGCCTAAAGGACTTCTAACTTTTTATAAATTTCCAGAAAAAAAGTGTTTTTCCCTTACTGATTTCTTGTAGAGAAATTTAATGTAAATTATCACAATATTGGGTTTACAATATACAAATGAGTTGATTACAATGCTGCATTCTAAAGTCTTCGATTTGCCTCATTACCCAGACCTGTGTCTAGAAAGAACCAATTTTGACTTTGAAAAAGAGCTATTAACTTTCTCACAAATTTCAAGAAGAAAAGTGTTTCCCCATACTGATTTCATATTGACATATTGAATGCAAGGGTTTCCGTTTCATTATCTACACCTCTGTATTTGTTTCAGTTTAACATCACAGCAGCCTACCCATTAGAGTGGAATGCACACCAGGAATGGAAGTACTCATTTACAGCCTGTAAAGCTACTGTGTTTCTAATCTTTGAGATCAAACATTTTTTGACTGGTAAGAATTGAATTTCCGATTTAGCTAACTGGTAAAGTGATTTTAAAACCATATGAAACAATTGTTTTCTTATGCAAGTTGATTAATTCTTTTGGTTTATTTTCATCAAATGTTGGAGTTTACTTTCCAAGGTCAGATGATGAAATTAAAGCTTTAGTAGTATGCATCAAGAAAAAAAGAACATCTAAAAAAAGAAATGATAATAAAGCCGATTTTTCAATGCTCAAGCACACTGTATCTATTGTCTCAATGAACAAAACTAGTATTGCAAAGCCATGCTTTTAATTTTACAGAATGCAAGACTTAGGGCATATTGATTTTTGTCTGATTTTTTATTTATTTTTATTATATTTTCTCAATTCATTTCAGACTTGATTGCTGACTGGTCTACAAAGCTTGTACCTGATGTTTACCATTTTGTCCCCTATACTTACAACATCAACATTCTCATTAACCAGTTTGAACTGGTCACCTTGTGTAATGAATACAACTGGATTGATACTTCATCTCACAATCCAGAAAATGGTAAGTGTTCAATCCATTGTATTTTGTGTCTGGCTAAGATTAACCAGTACAAATGACCACATTGATTGAGGTTGTAAAATAACATTTTCTTTGAGTTGTTGGGTTGAAACCATTATAAGTTTTGAAGGAAGTTCTCATAATGTACAATTCCAAATTCAGTCACAGTGTTTTTTTATCTTTCTATATGGTTCTGGAGCATATGCCATAATGAAGTGAATTACTGAGCAACAGAGATGAAGGAAAATGTTGATTTTTGATTTCTTAACCTATATAGTGCTGGAATGAATTGACTTCATGCTTATGCAAATAGGTTGGATCCAGGGTGGCCGCCAAGAAAATTGGGGGCTGGCTTGTGATCTTATCTGTTTGCTACTCTGAGTATCTTCCACATCAAAATTAAGCAGATATTTAAGGTTTTGGAAAGCTTTTTTAAGTGCTATAGAACCTATATTCAACTGATCTTCAACATTAGAACAATTACTTATAGAATGGCAAATCACCTTATTACATTTTTCTGTTGTTTTTCAGCTCAGATTGCCTTCTGTGGAGAGATGTTTGATTTATCTCTACAACTTCCATATACCGACTTTTTACCCTTGACCAACTCTATAGCTTTCCTCTTTAAGGTAAGTTTGGTAAAAAATGATGTATGCCATCTCTTTTATGGTACGACTATTTTATTTGTTGAGTGATGCTTCATGGACTTAAGTTGGTTGCAGTTGATTGCAATGGTCTTTTTCATTCATAATGGACCAATGTTCTTTATTTCATCAAATATCTAAACATATCTTGCTTTTGTTAAAATTTAATAGCTTTTGAAAGGTAAATTAAGATTTGCCACATTAGTCAAAACATTAAAGATAGATATGCTCATATCAAACCATCTGAATCAAAAGTTTACCAAAGAATGTTTGGTTACAATTGTAAGGATTTTTTCAAATATGATTTACCAGATTTCCCTGTTTGCTCAAAAGAATGGATCACAGGAAGGGTTTTAAACACACTAGACAATTTATGAATAAATTATGATACATTGCTCATTTCAGAAAGCTTTCCCTGTAGCTTTACTCACAAAAATACCCACAAGTAAAAACTACACAAAATGCCTTTATGACAAAATATGTACAATATAAAGTGAATTCCATGATATGGTCTATATCACAGAGTTATTTACAAACAGAACAGATTCTACATACTTATGTATTATTTTTTTTTATTTTTCTATATGTGTGACAGAAGCATTGAAAATTTATGAAAACAGAATTATTGTAGTTTTAATCAATGTCCTGTAAAATACAGGTAGAGACTGTATTTTGTCGCCTGTACCTCCCAGAGAACAACACAAGTCGTCATGTGGTGATAGCTCTAGCTGAAAACATGAAGATTGTAGATCGAGATGGTAACATCAAGGAGAAACCATTTGGCTTTGACATTGAGAAACAGTGGAGGCGATTTACAGAGAGAAGGTTTGTAAGAAAGATGTCTTCAAGCTGTTAGATTCTTATTATAACTCGTAAATTGTCTTTTGCCAAGATAATTCCTTGATATGGGGTGCATGGAAAGGTGCACTGACTCTGCAATATGGTTACAACATCAAGCTAGTGTTGCCAATAGATATATGTATTGTGATATTTGGTAACGACATTAATGACTATTCAGAATTATTAGACTGACTTAGATAAAGGATCCATATTAGACTATTCCAATCGCTTCATGAAAGTAAAGAACTTGTTATGATCTTGCATTTAACCATACAACTATGAAATTACTGCCCCCATCTATTGGCAGGGTGTTTTAATGGATCAAATGCTGTAGGAATGATAAATTGTCATATTTGACAAAGCAAGAAAAGCTTACCTGTTTAAGTTCCAATGACTATTCTTCAGTACATATCATGTAACAGTACAGCTGTTTAGTGTAGTTTGAAAGAATTAAATTTATTTTTAACTTCCAAATTTCCTAACATCTGTGCACAACCACCTTCAATGAGCAATCTTTGTATTTCAGTGCTGGTTGGATAGACTGTTGGATGACGTCAAACGTCTCATTGACAATTACCTACAAGTACTACCCAATGCCTCCTTTATTGAAACAAGACAATCACCATATTATACCTCCTTCACCTGATGACTTTCTCGGAACACCTGGCAGCAACGATGCCTTTCCCATGTCTTCAATGAAGAGGGAATCTCACCAGATTCCCGATGATTTTGATTTTATGGAGATGGATGCTGATTTAATAAGTGTTGAGTTGGAAGTGGCGCCCTCTGTACTCTGTGTTTATGGATCTCTTCTGAGGAATTTCATACATATTAAAGTGAGTATCTATTACCCATTTAGATCAACAAGGTGGGTCAGATTGTCAGTCTTAAGTGTCCAAGGTTGCATGTTCAATACCTTAGCTTATTTGTTCCTTAAACCAAAAGCAAGCGTAATGGTAATAATATAATAAATTATGCCAAGATGAGAGGAACTACTGGGTATCAACAATTTTAATACAAATGTGCTTTTTCTGCATACTTTTGATTAACTGTTATAGCCAACATCATACCTTGTCCATCAGCTCAAGATTCTTTCTTGATAGCTTTGAATAAGAGCCTATCATTGTCTTTTTCGTTGTTTTGGACGTTGATGTGTTACATGTGGTTGCGATTTGATAAAAGCTTCTTCATTTACCCACAAGGAAACAAATGGCTTTTAACCTTTCCCATTTCCAATGTTATCTGTGACTGGTCTAAGCCAAGTGACGGGAAAAATTACGTGTTGAATAAACATTCTATTGAAATATTGTGCAGAAACCATACTTACTTATGAGGAGGAAGTATCAATTTGTCACAGTGGCTTGTAAAGTGGTTTGCAACAGATACTGTAATGATACCTGTTATGCAGAAAGGGGCGAAGAGCTAGTGTTCTGATAAATGTGTCACATTGGTTTATTTCTACAGGAGAACTATTTTGGTGAGGACCAGAAATACACAGATTTCTATGACTCCCCATCCAGCCACCTGGAGAAGGAAGACACAGAAGGTTTACAGGGGCCCCTCACAGAGAGGGAAGTGAAGGAGAGAGAGTTTGATGCGAGGCAATACAGACCATTTGCTGTGACAGTGTCCGTTACACTGCATGATATACAGGCACATCTAGTCAAGGTGGGCTTTGCAAAATTTCTATACCACAGTACAATTGCTACGAAAATGGTTTTTCTTCATATTCTATAAGCATTATCTACTTGCTTTCAACCTTCAATTTGTACCAGTAATGAAATTTTGTTTTAGGGGGATTGGTGAAAGGAACATTGTATCATAGAGAAATGTACGGCAAACTTTTTTTTATGGAAAGAAGCTAGACAATTATGCATTTAATTATTACTGAAAAAGAAAAATAATCTGATAAACCACTCAGGTTATAGTATTCATATGATTTCAGAACTGTAATTTGGTGCTTGGATCCTATGTCCCATGTCCGAGTGCCTATATAGAGAGAGTTGGGTTTGAGATGGACAAATCAGTGAAGGAGACCAAGCTACAGGTTCTCATATCACCGGCTGTACTGATTACCGGGGATAATGTTCAGGTACTTTTCAAACATAAGGGCACAGGCCTTTGTAACATCTGAATGTAATTTCACAGATTTGTGATCCAGTTGTTGAAGAGTTTTTTCTATGTCAGTTTTATTTTTTCAAGGGTTTCCATGGTGTTTTTCGCTTGTACAGGAATATTCGATGCATAGATTTTGGATTTTATTGAAGACAAACTTTTCTACTTAAGTTTTATTCTTTTTTTTTAAGGTTTTCTTTGATGAAATTTGATAGGACAATATTTCTTTATAGATCTAGTAATGGTGTAGAAATTCACCCTTTTTCCATATAACGACTTATGTAACACAACTTCAGCAGAAGATTTCAATATCACTTTCAAGGAAATAATCACATTGATTTTTTTCCCTAAATATCACAAAGGAACGTCCTTTAAGGTACATTTAGAAATATTGCCAGCAGTTCCTCTCATTTTGAACCCGTCACAAAACCCATACGAAGGAATATTAAAACTAAGAATCTATTTATAGCGTGAAGCTGACCATGCCAATCTGAAGGAAGGATATATCCAGTTATCAGGACTCCAGGTCAGAGGTCACGCCATGTTTTCTCATCGTGGACTACCCCTGGACAGTGAGGTGCTGGAATACGCATGGCTCGTGGAGGTCATTGTCGGAGATTTATGCGGAAGGTTAACCTCGCCACAGGTATAGAGCTACAGATTTTATAGTGCAGACTTTGTTAACCCATCACCAAACAATTACAACAAGTTTGTTGCAGACGACTCTTGAAAAAATTCTTAACGAGCAATTTCTTCTTTTCCCACAATGTTTTCTTCCCCTTTCAGAAGATTAGTTTTTAATTTCATCACATTTTGAAATGTTGTCTGCAAACTCTTTCAATTCGGGACCGTCAAAAATTTGGCATTTTGCAAAGGGTTAAGGATGAAGCTTGATTCAACCCTCTTCACCTTAGTTTGAAGAATCAGCCTCCAAAAACATTAGAAATCGCCTTACCAAATGTTAAAACTGCTTACAAGGAACGCTATTTTTTTGTCAAAATGCTTTTGACCAAATATCACAATAAACATGTATTTTTTCATTGTTATTTTGTCATCAGCTGTTTCTATCAATTTGTGCCAATCTTAAATTTCGTATCAGGGGTGGTGGGGGGGGAAATGGTTTAAAATGTATGTTTGCATACAATACAATACAACAATGTTTATTTTGATAATAAGCCTGCTGGCATGACAAATAGAAAAATATTAACCCTATCATTGTTATCTTGACTACCACCATGTGATAAGTCACAGGAAAATGGCTTAAGAGCTATTTTATATGGTTTTGCTATGGACTAAGATTCAGAACCCATAGATGTTTTGGAGCGATTTTCCAACCAAACTCAAATAAAATCTTAATTGGCAACATTTATTATTCTGCAAACAGAATTTTAAAAGTTTTCATAGATATCTGAAATTAAATTAACTTACATGCTCTGTTCTCACTAAACAATATAATTGTGTTGTAGGTGCAGAACATAGTAGAATTCCTGCAGACGTTTGTTATGTTGGTGGAGGACTCGGAGAACAGTTTGCTGAAGTCCCGGACCTATGAATACTGTCAACACATGATCCCACAGCCCACGTGCAAGGCCCTGCAGTCCAAATACAACATGCCATGTATGTCCTCAGAGGATATCAAGTATAGGATGACTCGTGCCTCGATTGACTCAATCAATCTGAGTGTTGTCGATGAAGGCACGTCGTTAAACATACAAGTGAGTCAATGTTTGGCTGGTTTGCTGCAACCTACTCAGTTACCCAATCCTCAAATATGTAGGGGTTTAACCTCCTGGTATCTTTTTCAATCATGGTCAGAAAAGAAGATATTGTTTCATTAGTCACAGATAATTCTTTCATAAATGATAAAAAAGCTTTTTTTTCATGCCTTGTTGTCTATGTTAGCTGTTATTCTCAGATTGAACTAGGGATTGTCCTTATTAATAACATCATAGACTATGATAGGTATAATGCCAAAGTATTTCAACATGTTTCTAATTAAATAAACTCATTTAGCTTCCAATGGCCATTTTTCAGCACATATCATTCAACATTACAGCCGTTGTACAGTTTTAAAGAAATGAAATTTTATTTTCATATTTCCTCACATCTATGAACAAGCAGCAAATTTTTTTTGAATTTTGTTACAGATCCAAAACTGCTTAAAAAAAATGCTTTATTTGAAACTTGAGAGCAAATGCTTGTAAGATCCTTTTGTTATCTTGTTCAGATAAATATAACATTTAACCCTTATAGTGCTTGAATCAACTTCATGCTTATGCGAGTAGATTAGATCACATGACAGCTGCCAATATACTTACTGGCTGTCCTGTGATCTAACCTGTTTGATACTCTGAGTATCTTTCCTCATAAAAATTAAGCAGATATTTAAGGTTTTGGAAAGCAGATGACACAAAAATCTATTTTTAGAAAATTACCCAGCATTCAAAGAGGTAAGCTAATTTAAAGTATGTAAGCTGATCAAAAAAAACAAAACATGTTCTTTTATATAAAACTAGTTTATTAACGAAGCTCAGGAGTACCTGTAAGTTGTATCCAATGTGGGTTTATATTTCCAGATTTACCCTGTACGGGTATCTACATGTAATCTGCATGGAGAGAACACGCGTTCTGGTATAACAGGGCTCATAGAGCATATCTCCTTCAAACAGTACATCTCTACAGCCCCAATCAGACTGGATACCAGCCAACCTGAGGTCTGGTTAGAATCTGGAGGAATTTCTCTAGGACCAGTCAAGGCGGAGGCCGCCATGGCTCTCCCTCACCCAGAACTACATGATATACAAAATGACTTCCTTTTGCTCCATGACGAATCCTCGTTACGGTTGTGGTTTTTATGGCCAGCAAATAGTGTCAAACTCTCAACAATGATATTGGGAAAATGTGGTTGCCAAGGAGGGTGTAAGTTTTTTGGAAATAATAGAAACGGGGCAGGATTTTTTCTGCCAAAGAAGCAACATGAGATTAAACCAACAGCAGTCTATAAAATCTCTCCGGATAGCAACGATGCGGGATTCGGACAGAGTTTGCTGTACAAGAATAAACTTGTATTTGACGTTGCCAAGACCTATGGATGGGTGTCGCCTGGTAGGGAATTCACTTTTACCCGGGGCTATATGAGTAACCTGACAACACCGGATACACCAGGAACAGGTATTACTGTCATCGAGGAACACTTTGCGACAGAAAACCCACGTAGTCATGAAAACATTACAGAACTCTCTGAAGATGTGCCTCTTCCTCACATGATTCACAGTTCTACTACCACGGAAACCAGATCCTCTTCAAGTATAAACACAACCACACCCAGTGATGGACATAGTGTCGTGAATCCATTTGAAGGTGGTAAATCCTCCGAAACATTTAAGTCTGTAGATTCGGTCGGACTGAGAGGGAAGACTGACGAGGTTTTGCGGAATAAACCAGGTAGAAGTGTTTCCATCAGCTCCTCATCCTCACCCCCAACTGTCAGTCCTTCTGCTCGATCGTCAATCGTACCAAGTCCCTCTTCAAGATCGTCTGTGCAGAGTCCAGTCAGTCGGTCCTCAGTCCCAAGTTCAAGTCCCGGCTCAGTGCGGATGCCAAACAGGATGCAGTACGAAGCCTCGCGTCAGTTCTCAACCATGTCACTTGACAGCGAGATGTATTTTTCTGCTGAGGAGGACACTGCTTCAGCACGACAGTTGTCCAAGATGGACAAGGTGTCATCTGGCAGCGATAGTGTTACCTGGGGTAATGAGGACCTGCCACAGGGGGCGGCGCTGTTTGATCTCAGTGGGATATCTCAGCAGAATGAGACAATGGTCGAACGAAAGGACCTCTCATCATCATCTGAGTCAACGCTGTCCTACATGTCCGCAGATACAGACCCGGATGAAACTCTGTCGGCGGGCATACCTGAGGATTTCTCTCTTGTAGATCTGCACTCACAGGTAAACTGTTACAGAAAGTTAGTTTAATTACAGAAAGCTAGTTTAATTAACATAAAGTTTACTGTTATTGGCATTGTGTCAACAATATCTCAATTATTATTGTATGTTAACTTATAAGTGATGGAAAATTCATATTTTATTGCCCATAGAGAAGAGAACTACTTGCCTAATTGTCTACAGGGGGGTGTACATGCAGGGTAGAGCTATTGACATTTCATTTGTTAGCCTAGAGTGGGTCATGTGTGGCCCATTGAGACCACATTTTTTTTCCCAAGTTATTTTATAGTTTTATTTTAATTTTTACATTTACCCTAAGTGATTTCAATTAGGATTGAATATATAATATATTAAGGCCAGTCATAAATATCTCAAGTAAGAACCAACCTTTTATCTCACTCTTTATTATACACTTCAGGTGAACAAACCTATCACAAAGTCCCCAGTGCTGCTGCCCTGCTACTCAAACCACATGACGAAGTTACACTGTAAGAACTGGGGTGCTGCTGCTCCTTTCCCATCACGATACCACAACCTGACGAGTGAACCTTCATACCAGTCTTTGTCGTCAGCCAGCCAGTCTATACAACACGGGAAAACTCACTCCTCAATGCCAAACTTTTATAAGGTAAGATGGAAACCTGTTGTTTGGCCACTTTTGTCTTGCACACTTACACTGTATAACTTCACTTTGTCACTTGTTCTTCAGAAGTTTTTATGAAAGTACGTTTACGAAAGCACTTGGATGAAAGAATAAATTTCTCATAATGGGCAATTTATCTTTAAATCACAGTGGTTTCTACCTTATGTTGTAAAAGAAAAAAACATTTTTTCCTTGCAACTTTTTGTTTGACTGTTTTTATTGAATACAATTTGGACCGATGACAAATTTCCGGGGATGGGAATAAATTTTGTTTATCAGTTGTAAACTCATTTAAAAAATATTTTAACATCAGATTATCCAAAACTAATGGTTGCTGCTTTATATGTATACACTCTGTGATTATCTCAAAATCTTAATGTTATTTAAGCATGAATAAAAAGAAAAAGGTGTTCAGGATATTTTCCTGGTTTCAGGATTTTGAGACCTTTTGTCTCCCTCCATATGATGCTAGAGCAAAATCTTTGCATGCTTTATAACAAAAGGTTACAGTATTTTTTTTAACTTTCATCTATGTTTACATGCACTGATTGAACATACTGATTGATTGGTATAAATGTATAAATATTACCTCTCAAACCTTTCATTTCAGATAAAGCAGGGCTTCAGTACCAAAATAATGCGAACCAAAGAATTTGATTTCCACCAGGATACACATGAATCAGAGTCATGGGACAACATTGAAGAACCACTGCTTGCAAATGGTTCGTTTTAACATCTTACTTTATTTAGAAACGGTTTAATTCATTAAGAGGTCCTGCATGGCCCAGTGATTATGGTTTAGGACTTAAACCCGTTTCCAAAGCAGGCCATACTTGTTACAGAATTATTTAGATTAAAGGGGAAATATCAAGGAATGTTTTATTGATAAGGCCAAATAGAAACCAACAACAGAAAACAATGATAAATTATGAAAATTACATTTCCTTTTTTGTATTGAAAATAAACCATTGTAGCAAAAGAAGAATATCTTGTTAAAAGCAATTTCTCCACAGTGGTTTGTAAAGCCCTATGCTGCATGGTACGGTGTTACTAAAGAGAGACATTCCAATGATGTGTTACTTTGCATTATTGCTTTTCTCAATATCAAATGTATAGGGAATATTATTCAGTTAAACACTACCTAGGTACATCAAAGGATTTATCATGAAATTAGTGGCTCATCAGGTTCCTGTCCAGTGGTTAAGATGGGGAGTTTTAGAACTTAGGGGTTCCATGTTAAAGCCCAGCTGGTATCTCTGGTTTGATGGGAGTGTCCTTTTGCAAAGCACTTCAGAATCCAGGTAACATTACTGAAAAATTGTTCACATGGTGTTAAACCCCATATAACACAAAAAAGGGGTTCATCAAGGTGAGTTATAGTGATTTTGTTCTATGCTTTTTACAGATGTGGTTGATGGGCTAGGACCAGATGATGTGTGTAGAACAACTGCAACAGTGAAATTAAGAGGATCTGTTGATATCTTATTGTCACCGCTCCTTCTGGAATCATTTCAGAGGTAATGAATTCTGAAGATTAAACCTTAGTATACTGGACTTATTCTTTACCTGCCTGGGAAAAGTGATACATGATTCTCTTTTTCGATTACTCTAAATGACAGTTTTTGTCTCTGATTGTATTCAGAATGATATATAGTCCATCGTGTCTTAGCCGACTATTTTTAAGGAGTGAGTCAAAAGTTAATATGCCAGGCTCTTTTAAAACAGGACTCATGACATTATGGAAGCTTTAAAAGAGTTTTCTGAATTACTTGCATCCTTAGTAAGCATAGTGTTGTCTTATAAACCTTGATTCTGTCTCTTTTTTAGTAAGTTTGTTTTAGCAAATGTCACATGAATGTCACATCAATCTTGTATTGAACCTGATAAATCACAAATATGTTGCTAAAAAATGTCTGCTTTGTATATAAATGATATTTTACATCTTAAAATTCCATTTGGATAACAACATCTTACTACTTATTTAACATTGCACTTGACTTTTCTTAAAAAAAAAAACCCATGAAATCCTAAAACTTTAATTTTTAAACCGAAGCTACCATCACAAAATGATGATGGGAGATCAATGAAAGCCGTTTTTCTTACAGGTTCAAGTTTGTTTGTTAAAGGGATAACAGCTATCACTAAATATAATATTTTTGTTTAGGCTTTGTGAGTCAGTGACACCAACACTGACGGACCTCCATCCTTCATCCATATTGGATGGCCTCCACTTCCGATGTCTGGATCGTCTCAAGAGTCAGAACAGATTGAAGAAGAGTCAGTCCGGCGGTGATGTTGATACGCCTGACAGTGACGAGCATCCAACCACAGAGAGACAGTTCAGTAATGAGAGTAGGCTCGGGAAAAATGCGGAAATTAAGACTTCAAGCTACCAGGCCTTGATAACACTGCCAAGGGTACTTTGGTTTTTAAGAATTTCCTCCGTAAGGGATTGATAGACATGGGTGGCAAAACAATTGTTCATATTGCCCAGCTTGTCCAAAAGCATTAATGGACATACAAGTTTTTACTGAGACTTCCTCTTTAACCATCATATGGACAAATGCAGGAAAAGAATCGGCATTTAATTACAAGTAAATCATGATCAGATTTTGCCACCTCTGACAGACTATTTCAAAATGAAAAGGCACTTCAGAAAAAGGTTTCGGTGTATGCAAACATGCCTTTTCTTTTTTGATATGGAGATGCAAAAACTGTGAATATAAGAAAATGTACTAATAGGAGCAATTTCTCTTTTGTTTGTAGTGATTTGAGTCACCTGCTATAGATGTATCAAAGTGAGTCTTTACGAATTTGAAGAGTTTGTTAGTAAATACTGCCCCAAGAAGAGTTTTGAGACATATCTAAATGGAAAGAAGGAAGCAAGAAGCTAAAAGCTTCTTAGTTTTGCTATGCAATTCTTATTTAGCATTTCAGATAGCATGGAAGCATTTTTTCATTTGAGTCTTTTATTGATAATGTTAAATGACATTCTTTCCCAAGCAGAATATGCTCATCCCAAGGGGCAGGTTCATATTTTACTAAAATCATTTGAAGGAAAGTCAATTCCCCTGAAAATAAATCAGGATATTTTTTATTAGTATGAAGCACAACTATACTGCTTTAACCCAGCGGATGATAAAATGATATTTATCTTTTCAGATCAACATCTGCGCCCTACAAGCAGGACTTGTGGAGGAAGTGATATCTTTTTCCGCGCTGGACAACATTCATGAGCTTACATGCGTATCTCTAATGGGCGTGTCCGTGGAAGATATCCGCTGTCAACTTCTCTCAAACAGCCACTCATGTAAAACAATTGAGGGTACCCTTTCCTCGATGGGACAAAACCCCTCACCCATTCACTCAAAGGGTAAAGGGGAGGACATAGAGCTCGATGATATACCCGAAGTGTTACGTCAAGAAGATGTTGGGACATTGAACATCAAAGCCGTGCATTTACAACTCCGACGTCTGAATAAGGATACTATTTTCTCAGAGAATATCGTCTTAACTGCCATTCCTGAACAAAAGTCTAAGGTCATGTTTAGTTTTGAGAATGATGTCCCACAATTGTTTTCTCCAGTATCTTTGAGAACGGCGAAGGTTAAAAGGAGTTCTTCAGCAAGAACTGAGAAAGAGAATATTACTTTTGCCAGACCGCCATACAACAGGCCTTACAGTACCAGCCATGATGTACAAACTGATGCGTCTTTAAAACACACCCCCTCAATAGAAGAAAATCCGTTTGATGCTGCGCCACAGCCAAAACTCCTCAAGCAGAAAAGCTCAAGCAGTAAAGAAAAGTCTGATGAAAGTATTCCAAGTAAAATCAAGGAAAAGCATGCAGAAAAGCAGAGAATCGGGTATATTATGTTTGAATGCGGATTTGAAGATATCTCTATCGCGGCTGTTAAGAGACTTGGTTATAAAGATAAGGTGGACAACAATCCAATTGACTTTACAGTTGAACATGAAATCTCACCGGAAGAAACAGATCCTGATACAAAGAAAAAGGCTGCAAAAGATGTTGATACTAAAAAAGATCAAGATAAACCAACAAAGCCAACGGTAGTTGGACTTTCACCAAATTTGTCAAAGAAACCAGACAGTCAAGGTGACTCAAATCTGCAAAAAAGCACTTTAACTGTGGGATCGTGTTCATCGAAGGTGTCAAATCCATCAGAAAACTCGGTCCAGGTCAATGCTGTACCACTAGGTGGGGATGCATCAAGCGGAAGACTTCATTTAAAGACAATTTGGTTCAACTTTGCAGCACCACCACCACTGCCCATTAAAAGGAAAGCAGATTTTACAAAGTAAGTATGAATTTAGTGGTAAAATGATTTAATCAAATATACTGCCTGTGTTAAGTAGTTTTTGACAACAACTTTTTTTATATGTGTTTTTTTTTTCCCGACACAATATAATGTTTTTTGAAAACAATGGATTGAGACATTTTTTGAATTTCATGCAAAGCAGCAACAGTCTCTTTGAATGTTTGTGACATGTTTTTTGCCATACTTGTTATCCTTAACTAAGTGTTAACAAGAATATTAAGTCAGTTAATATTATCATCTATTATCTATTTAAAAAATTGTTGAAAAGAGAATGCAGGAGATAGTTGAAACAAAAAACAAGTTATGAAGATATCTCACTCGTCTAATAGATTGTTGGAATAGAAAATATTAGACAATTTCATCTGTAATTCTCTTATCAAATCAGACAGGGGACCAAATAAAATGTGTATAACTGATTCTTTTGCTTGCAGTATTTCAAGCACCATCTGTTAAAACCTATTTTGTGGGTACTCATTAGAATTGTCTCGATGAGACAATTCTAATGAGTACCAACAAAGTAGGATTTGGAGGATTGTTATGGAAGTTGGCCTAAGAAACACTTCTCGTTTCTCAACCTGTGTGGGATATGTTTTATCTAATCTTATCACATTATTTCAGATATGATTGGAATCTCCTAAGTACATCAACGCCGGCCATCAATGCATGGTTAAGCCCGTTTGACCGTTTAATGACCGCTGTTAGAACCCTTGCCCAAGAGCTGACCCATCGGACCAACACTGTTATGGCGTGTATAATGACTGAGGGTCTAGAGATACAGAGCATTCACATGCCATACAAGGTATCTGGTCCTGGGTTCAATCCTTTTAAATCAGCGCAACTTTGTTTATTTGATTAAACTTGAAATAGTATATTAGATATAAGTTACCACTATATGTACAAAACTAACAAGTATGAACTAAATACAATACAACTGTTATTCTAATTGCCATTACCTTTGACTAAGCTATAGGGACTGAACAATTTTACATTTTTATTACTTTTAATGTGATATCAGTCATCTACTGAAGATTTTATTTCACACTGGGGAAAAACCATTGAATCTGCGTCACATTGAATTCCATAGATTGGACTTAAAGATCTTGTTTCCAATTTTTCAGAGCAAGTATTACAAAACAACCGAATTCTCCAAGACTCTACAGGAAGATGCATCATGCCAGTTGCTGACTGTACTCCGGCGTTTCATACACAAATCCGAAACGGCACAAGTTGAAAGTGCTGTGAAATCAGAAAGTATCCCACAGCTGATCACCATCCAGAAGGGCATACTGGCCTTAACTCGACAGTGGAAGAATGTGTTGTACATGCCCCAGCTATCCCAATATAGTTTTAAATCTAAGAAGCACCGACCTTACACCGTCACGTTTAACGTTTCCGAGCCGACTGACAACGAGGATGAGGAGGACGATGAGGGTTCGGTGAACTATAACAATATTGACGAAAGGCAGTCGCTGATGGATGAGGAGATTGGTTATAAGAGATCTGAGTCAATGGGAAGCATGACTAAGCCTCGACACTCGTCGGGACACAGGCTGGGGGAGGGGCAGACGTCTGTGCCCAATGTTGCCATTTCTAGAGCTTCCTCTCTATCAGGCATACCTAAGGCAAGGCAACAATACAGGGGTGGCCAGGTACGATTGAGATACTTTTCCATATTTTTCATTCATTACAAGTTGAGGGTTCAGTGCAAGACTATAGTAAGTGCTTCACAAATGTGAAACACTTACTATAGAATTGCCCTGAACCCTTGAAGTTCTTTTCTCTCTTTTAATATACCTTATGCATTTTAACCTGTAAATGATTAAGAAATAGTTTTTCTACAACATCATCATCATCATGGGTGCTTAATAAACATGCCATAAATGTGCTTTAAATCCCGTTTAATTCATTTCTTTTTCTATCAACATATTATTTTCTAGACATTTGGAAGTTTTTCAATGAACCCTTTTACTTGTAAGGTTGCTTAACATTTTATTTGATAATTAGATATGTGTTCATAGGATTACTTGTAGTTATTCTCATTACATCAACTTCCGTACAAACATTTGTTACAGAGTCGAGCAATGTATGAATCCCCACAAAGAGAGACAAATCCACACATGACAAGCCTGCTACGAAATGAGAGCATACAGAGTTTTCAGTCTGCTAGTGGCGTCAGTGCAGATGCTCACCCTATTGGTCAGACACCACCAACAACACCATATAGGGTAAATATTCTTCTTCCATTAGACCTAAAAATGATGCATTTGTTTCTGGTTACCCAACTGACACTCCTTATTTTTTTACCACCGATCGAAACTTTCAACAGCACCAACAACATTAATCCTCTTACTTACAAAACATTTATATTAGTTCTCTATAATTTAATTTTGAGACAAGACCACTTTTCAAAGTCTGGACACTGGATTTATTAGATTTATTGAATGTACAGTTACAAAGACTGAGTGCTTTCACTGTTCATTGCTTTCATGTCTTGCTCTATAATGAAACAATTTTGACATAATATGCAATGCAAATGTCTTAATATCATTGAAACAGAAAAGAAAAAGGCTACCTTTCAACTCATACTTATTTACAGAATGTAACCAGAAACATATGTATTTTTTAGGCCTTATAACAGTGCTACTGTTCCCATAGGAAAGACGGGATTGAAACTAAGTTATCAATTTGTGAAGAATATTCAGTAATTATTAAATCAGTCATGTATGAAGTACCTAATCAGAAACAAAATGAAACGTCATAACAAAATTTATTCTTTTCTTTACTTTTTCTTTAAAGTGTAGAAAATATAATACATTTTATATTATTATACTTACTACTTGTAGCAAGCTGACATGTACAGACAGAATGCGTTGAAGTCTAAAGTAGACGACCTATATCGCTGGATGACACAACAGCAGAAAGGCTTTGATCCCCAACCTCCCCCGGAAGACGACCCAGGTGTGTCTGTCAGACGACAGGACTCGTTTCTAGAGGCATTTGGGCGTGGACTTGGGCAAGAGGATAGTCACACTGATGTCAACATGGAACACTTCACGCTAGGGACCTCTATCATGCAGCTGGCAGATGCCCAGAATCTATTTAAACCATTCCTACAGAGTATCGGTTTACATGTGGAAAATGTCCGCCCCACAGCCATGTTGAAGAATTTTGGTGGGAATTTATCACTTCAAGGAAAACTCGATGAGCTGGGTATACAGATTGCAGACTCTGTGAAGACTAAAGGGAAAGGAAAAGGGAAGGGAAAGAAGAGGGTTAAAGTGGCAGGGTCACTGCACGATCTACAAGCGTTTCAGTGCGAAATGTTTGCCCTGACAATCTCAATGAAGGATGTGATTGACTTTGAAAAGAAAGATTCGGATGATGATCGTTTCCGTGACTTTCCTTACAAATTTGCCATGCACAAACTGGAGGCTAAGCCTGCAACATTACAGGTGAACTTCCTTGTGAACTGTCAATCAGTAACCCAGAATGTGGATATGCCGCTGTTACGACTGATACACCAGTTTGTTACAATGGTTGGGAATGTGAATGAGACGAGAATGGAGTTGAAGCAAGGACACTCGTCTGTTGACTGGATCAGAACTCACAGGAAACAGGGCTCGACGTCGAGCGCAGATACAGTCCATTCTGATGTGTCAAGAACTGGCTTGGCAAACTCGAAATCAGAGGAGGCACCTCTACCTTCTTCCAAGGTATTTAATAGACTTTTTTTTATAGTATTTCTTTTCAAAATATTTCTTTTCTTATTTGCTGCAGAGAAGTCTGCTTTAGGGTATGAGGTATTTTATTTAAAATATTTATGTATATTGTCAATTCTAACTCTACAAAGTTTGATATGTGTAGAAAGAAGTTGTGCTGAAAGTTTGTTTTAAATACTTGCAAAAGTATTTCACTTAATTACATCTACTTTTCAGACAAACTACAATACAGAAACCAAATCTTCGGAACAACCAAAACCAAGCAGGAGTCAAAAACCATCCATTTCCTCCTTCAAGTTTCCTTTTGACACTATCAGACCTGAAAGGCTGGCAGGCTTGTCAGCTTCGCTGAAGAAGCCGAATCTTAAATTCTCAAAGGACACCAAGAAAAAACAGGAGGCCAAATCTCCCATAGGCAGACATGAATTCCTTACCCCACCACAGTCATTAAACCTCAGTGATTCCATTAACATGGATAATGCTGACACCTCATCTCCGACAACAGGTGAGAAGACTATAGTAGATGAAATCAAAGAGGGAACACCGCACTGCTGGAGAACCCTATATCATCTGTTGGAACTGTACTCCACGATGCCAGAGACAAAAACTGTGGGCGGGCACAAACCAAACCGACAACAGTTGCCTGTGATTGAGGAGGAGCCGTCTGAGAAGGCGAATACAAGTACCCCATCAGGAAGCATCAAAACGAGGATTGATGTGGCTGCTGAGGAAGAGGCTGCCATTGGTAATGGTGATATTAACCTATTTGAATTTCTTTGAAGTGCTTTTTTGTATTTGTTCTTAATTAAAAGCAGCAGCAGACAACTTGTAGAAGTATAAGATAAATTGTACTTTCTATTGAATATTGATTAGCCCTTAGAATGCTGGGTATTTTTCTTAAGATGGATTTTTGTGTTGTTTGCTCTCAAAACCTTAATTATCTGCTTAATTTTTCTAGGAATGATACTCCGAGCAAACAGGTTAGATCACAGGCCAAACACCAATTTACCTGGCAGTTGGTGGCTTGGATCTAATCTGTTTGCATAAGCTTTAGCTCGGTTCCAGCACTAAAGGGTTAAAACTTATTCTGTCAAAAAGAGAAATTGTTCGTAACAAACATTTAGCATAAAAAAGTCAGAGTATTTAAGTTCAGTTCTTTTTTAAGCTTGCTCTTACATTTCATGAACTCAGGGTCTGTTCCTATAAATACAAACAATTCACATACCTCCTTTTGAAACTTTCTAATTCAGTCTTTTGCTCTATAGGATCAGGTACATCAGGTGGATATGAAAACACTCCTTTGGCCAGGTCGACATTTAGTAGAACAAGGTTCAAGCAAAGTAAGTGAATATTTTACTTATTTCATGGTGCATGTAAATCTAAACATAGGGGGACTGAAATGTCTCTTTAATCATATAAAAGAAATTGGGTCCAAATTGAATCCTCAAAGGCTCATCAAAACAAACTATTTCCTTCTACAACCTAAGAAGGGGTGGAAAACAATTGAGTTCTTTCAATCACTTGTTTTTCAGGCTCAGTGTCTCTCTGTGTTTGTTTTTTGTTTCGAAGCTACTAACTTTTATTTGTAATTGATTAATTGAGACTGATTTTTCTGGTATGAGACATTGTGGTTGCTTCAAATTGAAAACTATGGTAGACGACAATAAATAAGGGAAAAAACAAACAAATGAAATAAAAAATTAACCAAAGAAAATTAGAGAGAAACCATTGGGACAAAAATGTATGAATTAATCATCCCAAGCAATTTGTCCTTTTGTCAAAATGGTTTCAAAGTTCTTCTGAATCAGATGTGTCAAAATGTTGGTAATTTTGAACATAAGGTAGCGACATAACATGTATATTCATTGTCCCAAGGTATCTACATTGGTGACAGTATACCACTGGTTGTGTTTGGTGTGGCCAAACTGGACAAAGTAAAGATACTGGCAGTGCTGAGTGGGCTAAAACTGGAGGCGGAGTTACGGAACGTACATGCCAGTGGCACTATAAAGGAAAAGGTTAAGGGGTTCTTACAGAGGAAGTCGTCTGAAGCGTCAGTCACGGCACATGTTGGCCACACCATGATGGTTCTGCTGGAGGGCCCTTCTTTACAGTATGTGAAATATTTCATTTTTTTTCATTTGAAAATAACAGTCCAAAAAGTGAAAGGAACATAAGTCTTATTTTCTATTAGGTTTTTAGTTAGTTAGTTTAAACTTATTTATTTTACATCGATTGTGAAACAAGTTCTTACAACTTAGATAAATCACTCTCGATTCTGCTTCCTGGATACATAACCGGTAATCGCATCGAATGTGGATTAATGAAAGGTTGCAAGGCAGATCCCACTACTGAGGTATGAGGTATTTCTATGAGGTATTTGGAAGAAACTAGAATGACAAAAAGGGAAACTATGATTAGTTTCTCTTTTTGTCACAAATGATTCTTAAGTAATTTCTTGCATGAGCATAAAAGGGTATTATAAAGTAGGAAGTTTTAATTCCCTCTACTATCGATTGCAGTCCTTTAAGCCTTAAAAAAGGATAACTGTGATTTTCTTAAATGTTCTCATGCATATACATTAAAACATTATTTTTCTTTATAGCAAAGGTTGAATAATCGTTTCCCTAACATATACTTTTACTTTTAGAACTGTTGTAACAGTGAATGTGGGAAAATCTCAAGCTTTAACCACTATGGTCAAACGGCGTGGGAAGGGACATAACTCTGCCATGGTCTCTATTGGAGAAATTGAGATAGACATACCCCAGCATCCAGTTGTGCTTCATGACATGTTGACACGAGGAACTAACAAACTGTCATCAACTCTGCAGGAGTTTAGACGACCCATAGTGAGATCTAGGTAGGGTAGTGCTTTTTAGTTTGATTATAAATTCACTATCTATTTCACATAGATTTAGAATATACTGTTGGGGGAAATTAATAGAACTAACATACATCCAGCAAGAGAGTAACAAGTTGAAAAGACAGATCATGTATAAAATATCCCAACAAGGACATTTCAGTTAAATATTTTGATAGAAAGAGGAGAAAAATATATCATGCTAACCAAAAGAGGACATAGGAAGTATATGAATATGTTATGTCAAGAGTTTATACATTTTGCATTTGATAGGTATTACGAAAGAATTGAGATAAATCACCATTAAATCTTGTCTTTTTTGTAGTACATTTGTGTTTTAAAAGAAACGTCGGTTTGAAAGTGAATAAGTGACTTTGTTATTGCCGTACTCACAGGAGGCCATTTATCTCCAATTCCAAAAGTTTTAGATGGCGGGAATAGTTTGTGAATTGCATTTCATATGTTATAGGGATTGTTCTCACTGTGGCTATCAATAGACGTGTTTGTCAAGATATATTAATTTTCCAGAATTTGGTATTAGCTGCATCGATGCAAATGATAGTTGCGAAATAATCTATAATTTGGGTTCATCTCCTTTTAGTCGCAACATGGAGATGGATTATGCTACAGTAGATTCCCGGGGGTCAGGCAAGGAGACGAATGCTTCCACCTCCCTGCCCCGCCAACAGAGGTCGTTAGACTCAAATCAGTTTGGTAAACTTCACATCCACTTGAAGGCAGTTCTACAGGGTATTACCATAGGGGCATCGCTATTGCCCTCATTGAAGGCACAGCATAAGGTAATATACACAAGGGGAAATCTATATATGAGAATAGAATAGAAATTTCACACAAAGATCAAGGTCTTTGGCCCATAATATGATATATTGATTAAGTTATATAGATGTTCCTTAGTTGTACAAAATATATCCACATATTTAACTTTTGTAAAAAAAAAATATTAAAAATTAAAGACATTGAAAAAAGATATGCTTCAATCCAATTCCAATTTTCATTAGGCATACCTCTACCTAAATGAATTATATTTATTGTTTAATTCTAATCCTAATACTTTTGTTCATTGATTGTTGAAGATGATTGTAAACTTGTGTATTTTACTTGATTTTTTGGGTAATTTAGACAGGTCTTTTTTCAATTAGCAGTATGAGACTTAAAAAGCAAGATTTACAATTGTAGTCTCAACCAATTCATAAGAAATCCTTTTTATGGATATATTTAGACTGGTACTTTCACATCTGGAGGTATAAGTGCAAGACTGTATCATCCTCTTTTTAAAACTGGACATTTTATTTTAATTATGCATCAAACTATCATTCAAACCTCATTGATAAAACAATGGATGAAGCATGATGGTTGATTATAGATATAACTCTTATTTTATTTGTCTATTTCAGACAGGTCCCATTACTATAAGTGGTATGACTATGAAGAAAGCAAGATTTACTCTGGATCTTCCACATCATACGCTCAGCTTCAGGTCCAAGGTCAGTTTTATCCTTCTGTTACACTCCTTTACACATTTCATCCATTTGAGATTTTTATAAATCGTCCAAATTCAAAGATGCAGCAAATGAAAACAACTGTGGAGTATGAAAATCTTTGTTAACAATTTAAGTGTATACTAGAAAAGCTTTTTCTGTTTTGATGAGAAATTAAAATGAACACCACAACATATCTGTTCATGAATATTATATTTCCCCAAATACTCACCTTCAGGGCATAGGGGTATATGTCATAATACCTGTAATAACACTATATATACACAAGGGATATAACTTCAAAGAGAAACCAGTTCTAACGTTCTGCACTTATCAGTCCGTAATTTTTTATACAATTGCTAGTCTGTCAATTCTCTATATGTCCCGCATAGCCAAATGATTTCTGCGGCCAACGATACCTCTCTCAACAAGATCGGTCCAGTCAACCCGGAGAAATCTGCGACGACACGCGATGTTTTTTTCAAATTTGGGTCATTGGGAATAGATCGTTGAGAACAGAACCAGCCGATGTTTCGGCACTAAATCGCCTCAATGAACGTTATTTCAGCAATGACTCTTTACCAGCATACAAAAAACAACTATTGGTAGGGATTCTAACTAAAAATTCTAACCTGCACACTATGTTCAACATATATCCAACAATTATCCTTAACTACACTCCCATTTTGCTCGTCTACTCCATTTTATCAATTTATACAACAAGCTTTGAATATTCATCATTCATTTGAACAAAGCAATATGATTGGCTTAAAGTTAACATGTCTAAATACAGCATGGTTCCACGCTTTTTGAATGGTACTATGCTCCGTTTATACTTACTTGTTAAGAATTACATAAAGATGGAAACCAGCCTAACTAACCTTCAACCTTTCACATTAAGCCAATCAAATAGCTTGAAAGATATTGTACCATAACAAGATGGAGTAGAGACTAGAGAGATGGGAGGATGGTGGAAGATAATTCTAAATACATGTTGTGTATTGTGTACAGGTTAGAATTTTTAGTTTGGATCCTTACCAATACTTATTTTTTAAGTGCCGGTAAATTGTCATTGCTGAAATCATGTTCATTGAGGTGATTTTGTGCAGAAACATCAGCTGGTTCTGTTCTCAACGATCTATTCCCAATGACCCAAATTTGAAAAAAATATCGCATGTCGTCGCAGTTCTCTCCGGGTTGACTGGACCGATCTTGTTGAGAGAGGTATCGTTGGACGCAGAAATCATTTGGCTATGCGGGACATATAGAGAATTGACAGACTAGCGATCGTATAAAAAATTAAGGACTGATAAGTGGGAACGTCAGAACTGGTTTCTCTTTGAAGTTGTTTCCCTTGTGTATATATAGTGTTATTACAGGTATTATGACATATACCCCTATGCTTCAGGGTAGCGTTTTGCTAATCATTTTAACTTAAGAATTTGCTTAGTTCAAAACAACATTTCTTCTTATCTTCAATAATAAGATTCACAATATCGCAAAGTTACACATTATTAGAATGGTCTCTCTGAGATGCTTCCAATGATGTGTCATTTTACAATATTGACATTTTAAGTAACTATTCGTGTATATCAGTACGAATGAGAGTTTATGTAGCATTAGCTTGATATCCCTGCTGCTAAAGATTTAAGAAACACATGTGTTTGTTAATATGGGGTTTAATTGTAAACAATTCTTCTGCCTTATGTCTTTAATTGAAAGCATTTAATACAAAGGAATGTAATAAAATATTTTTACTTTTATTTTAAAATAAATCAAAGGCAAATTCTATTTCTCGAAAATCCCTTTTTTTTTAATCAGCACTATTCAATTGAGTTCACTCATTCATTCATTTGAGAACAAACAAGAATCATTGTAGTTATGTTATTAACTTTGACTATATATTCAGCAGCCTGAAAATATTGGGAAGGTACTTTTCAATGCAACTAACACATTCACATGTAACCCTGTTCTTCTATAGACTGACATGCTTGGTATGATGTAAGAATCTGTAATGCAGTTGATGTTTTGAAAAATGGCAGACACCTGATATTAACAAAAATAAAAGGGGAAAAAAGACCCCAGAAAAACTTGCTCAACAAGTCCATTACAATTTACCAGAATCAATTCTTTTTTATAACACAATTTGGAATTTATGTCCAGTCAATAGTTGATGTTTTGATATTTTGATGTTAACACCAGATCTACAGATAGTATTAGGGAACAATTACAACACTTGTAATGTGATATCATTCTTTTACAATGTTTTCTAAAATTTGTCTGTAAAAAATGAAAAGTCTCTTTTAAGTACTTTTAAGTATTTTAAGTTAATCTTTTGAAAAAAAGAAAGAAAAAGATAAAAAAAAAATAATAAAGTTAAATTGCTTTCTTTGACAATATTTGACAAAATTCTCATTGATCTTGTTTACATCTATAAAAGAACAGGTTTTACCGCTTTTACACATGTGTGCCAAAGTGTCCTGACAAACACCAATATGTCAAGAGTGTGAAACAGCCTAGAAGATGAAGAATATGACAAGCAATTTCTCCTTATGTAAAAATGGTTCACACAATATATTATTAGAAAAATACATTTTTTCATACTTTGCAATTATCACTTGCTTTTAAGATAGGGTCACAATTTCACTGATTAGGAATTATGTTAAGTACTCTTATCAAGCGCTTAGATTGTTGAATAATTCATTGCCTTTCCACGTTCTAAAGCACATTATTTGCTTAACACTACAACAAAGTCTGTCTTAATTTGTATCTCTCTTACCTGTCACATAAACAACAACTTCATACTTATAGCTTATCATGTAAAAAGTACCAACTGCTTGTCTGGCCTCAAATGAAAAAGCTGCCATCTCTTTTCAGCTAAGAAAAAAATGTTTATTTGACAATTCACTGTATTTTCATTTTGATTGTCTTCTAGTTTATGCTGACTTGTACACTGCATAGGCAAATGTTTAAGTTAATTATAAGCATCACTGAACATCTTTACCACATTGTATTCTTAGATTATTTATTAATCAAACTTTAAAGCTATGGAACTTTTGAATACTGAACATTCAAGCATCTTCTGTAGGAGTCTGCTTATTCAAAGGACAAGTGGGCTTGTAAAACGCTAACAAATATTGAATAATTCATTTTCGTAAGTGTGTGTTACTTTTCATAAATGTGTGACCTTTCTTTCTTAAAACTCTTAACAATTAACAAATGCCTTTCCTATTTTTGAACTGGGAAGAAACCACATTGACAAGGAGAAAAGTGCCTCATTGACGGTTTCCTATTTATTCTCGATTGTTTCTTTAAGTCTTTTTTATCTCAAAGGAAAGCCATTGTGTATATAAAAAAAGACTTAAAAACTGGCTTTTTTCTGCTAAACGAATTGCTTTTTAGCTCATTGACTTTTCAAAAAAAAATGTTTTCTCTTTAGCTAAAATTCCAAAGTTTTGTGACTAATGTTTTAAAATCAACAAAATAAAATTTGCTTACTAGTTTTTTCATTGGGAGTTTTATGACTGGTCAATTTGAAAGTAAAAGTTGACAACAGTAACTAAGAATGAAAGATGTTTTCTTTGTGACATTTTATTGTTATCATGAATAGGCTGTTCTTTTGTCTCAATCTTTTGTCTCAATTTTTTTTTAATGTCGCATTGAAAGTTGTTTTTTTATGCATTTATTGCTGTTTTCAGCTTGAGCTTTCAATTTGGATAACTCTGTAGATAAACATTATGAACCATCCTATTTAAGTTAGTTTATTGAGTAACAATGACCTTGATCTACTGTTGAAAGATTTAATTACTCTTTTGAAAAGAAGCATTTACACTGATTTAACTGGACAACTTAGCTTATGTGACAATAAACAAATGATACTTTATTAACAGTTGCTGTTAACATTTGTTTGTTAAGAGTTGCTGTTAACATTGAATTGTTTACAATTGCTGTTGACATCAGTATGCTAATAGTTGCTGTTTACATTGTGTTTTTTTTAACAGTTGCTGTTTGGTAGTGATTTCTTCTAACTCTCTTTTTGTGATTTGTCATAGGAAAAAAGATGTATTCAATATTGGCAGACAAAGGAAAAACTGACAAAATGTGTCTATATGTGTGAAGCAATTTTTCCTTTTTTTTTTTAAATGGTTTCATAATTTATCTAATGGTATATAAAAAGGTTGACTTTTTATTACATTTATGGTTGATTTACATCAGTGGAAAATGAGTTTAAAGTAATACCATTTACAGCATAGGTTATACAAGTTTAGAGACAAGATTTTTTAACCACACATTTCAATTATCCCATGAAACTATCATGAAAATAACCTAAAAACAACAACCACATTGTAGTCTCCTTACATGATTTTGTTGACAAATATTTTTAAGATGTTAGAGCAAAGGGTTGGAAGTGATTTCTTGACCATACCTGTTTAAGCATTAGTTCAAATACATTTACTTGTTGTAAGTTAAGGATATACACTTTACATATAGAGTCCATAGTCTTATGGATTATTTGCTTCACATGTGCTTATTTAATTCCATTTTTTGCATTCTTTCTTTTCGTCCTATACATTTCTATTAACTTGAAAGGAAAAATATGTTGAAAGTATATTGTTAGTGCTATCGAAAAAAAAATGCTGTTTTGATTTTCTATGTGAAAAATATATCAAAGATAAAATAAAGAAATCAAATTTAGGACATTTTCTCAAATCTCAAACTTCTTGCATTCAAAGTCACTTTGGTCAATATTAGTCTGATATTACTTCTTCTCACTCAATGCTTTAGATTATTTATTTCTAGGGACGTCACATTGAACTTTTTAAGATAACCATATTTGGATATGTTCAAGGTCATGATTTTGTTGTATCATTTCCAAGGTCAAGGCCATTTGTATTTTGTTGGTAATTTGATGATAATCAGCAGCATATGTCCTTATACATTACCTACCCTATATGGATGGTTCGGGAATCTTTAAGTTATTTATAACAGTATTTGTTGTAAAAAATTAAGTGCAGTTATTTAAAACAGATAGTAAGTCATGACCAAATAATGAAGTGCTTATAACATGCAAATTTTCCTCATGTCAGAATAGTTTTGTAAGTGGTATACAACATGTGCTTTGCAATGAGTGAAATGGGTACAACTGTGTGTTTGTTATGTATGTTAAAGATGAAGAAATCAGTTATGAGTTGTAATCAGTAATTGTTTTCTCATTTATATCCATTTATTTTATAACATAGGTGAAGACCTTGGAGACTTCAATTCCATCCTCGGCTAGTATACAGTTACCACCAATCCATGTATACGGGGATTATAGATACTACAGCGCTAATGCTCCAGTCACTGAGGCCCTTACAGAGGGACTGATGTTAAAGGTTTGTTATTTAATAGTTAACCCTTGATAGCCAGTTAACAGTAATGACTTAAGATAATAAAATGATAATGCTTCAATAACTGATGCCTTTACAGAGGGATGTTAAAGGTTTGATATATACCTGTAATAGTTAATCCTACTTGCATGGTGTCAGCAATTATGCCATTGGGATTGTAATTGCACTGAATTTGGATTAATGGAAGATTGAAAAGTGAACCCTGCTTATCATTGAATTCAAACCATCATTTAAACTTATTCATTACGCATCAATTGACCTTACGACACAGAGCAGTTAACCACGCCCACCTTAAATAGGGGAGGTCACTCTTATTTTCTCCAACATTCTGATTGAAATAGCGTCAATGCACAAACTAGGATCCCTCTTTGATATTGCCTATGATTTCGGATATTCTTATTTGAAATCGGAAATATTCCTACAAAATAATCACCTGCCTTTATTGCTGGATAATATGTACATAGCATGACAATTTGTAAAGAAGATGGTATATTTTGAGCGTTAGCAGAGACATTTATAACAGCTCTGTTATATATCTCTATGGCGTTGGGGAGTGATTTACCCCAGCAGTGTGGGGTCCGATCGGCACCAAACACGATCCGTCCAAAGTCCGATCAGACTCGGATCCGAACGACATTGGTCCGTTCGGCACTGGTTCGACCGGACCTTCAAAATGACCGGATTTCATACTACTTCAAAACAGTTAATTTGCAGTATTTGCAGGTTACGAACAAAATTATCTCATTTTGATTCTTAAACGGTTTAGATTTTTATTTTACTAAATCGGCGTATATCCTGAATGATTCAAAACGCAGACCTACCAATTTTGTCATGTTGAAAATGGTATAATAGTGTTGGTCATGTTGAGATTATGGTGTTAAACAATTGCTGATAGGAACAATCACTATTTTGTTGTCAAATAAGTTAATAATCAAGACTTTCGAACATAATCTTTTGTATGCTACTCAATGGATGATTGTCGGTTTTGCTACTTGATTACATACTCAGGGTCATTTTACCAAACGAAATATTTTCAATTGTTCAAAATTTAAAGAGTTTACAGACGTCATTTGAATGAAGATGATGAATTAATACTTTTCTGATAGGGCAGACCATATTGTTGGAAAAGGATAACTTGCTCTTTTAAAGCAATTTCTCCTTTTCCCACAATATTTCCCTAGTTGTCTGTAACAAAGTAGTCAAGTGTAGTTATTGTTTGGTACAGGGTTAACAAACCTTGATTGTTAAAAAGGATTAAGGGTTTCGACGCTAATTAACATCAATCTGACACAATTGCACTTTATGGTCAAGTCACAAACCCTTTATTGTTTAGCCGATCGGCGGTCTTTGTAATCAACCACTGGCTACCAAGAGTGTGTTTTACAACATATTACAGCAACATTAGATTCTTTAAGGTAGTCGGATAAAGTTGCAACAAGGAGCTAGGGATTTGTTTTGTTTTTAATAGCTTTTAAATTTGGATACGATAAATCGATCATTACAGGTAGGTGGATTGGATTGATGGGCTATAGTAAGAAAGTTAATTAATTGTTTAAGGTGCTCTTAGGGTCCATTTAAAAACAAAATCAATTAATTAAAATCCAATTTGAAGAATTTGTATATATCCAACTGGAAACCATGTCCTTTCAAAACATTATCGATCAATATTGTATTTTTAGTTAACATTTGATTTATTATCAAAAGCAACTAATAACATTCGTCATTATGTGTCAATTCCGTTTTTTAAAAACAACAATTTTTCATTTCCAAACGAAGATAAAAGACAAAAATAAAAATTTACCAACATGTGAAAGAAAAAAGAAAGAAAATAATAGTTCAAACTTCTATTCTTTACATGGTTTTATAAAGTAACTGTTTGCATATATTTACTAATTGCGTGTAGTTCTCAGTCATTTCACAATATATGTGACAGATTTTGGAAACGGGATAAACTCTACTTCACCCACAAGCCTCTCCTTATACATAATTTCTCTATAATAAGTACTTAAACAATATATTAAGCAGTATTGACGAAGAAAAACCACAGCACAATAGTGCTATGTGTTGACGGAGTCGCACAGCGCGTCGGAGAAAATGGCGGATAGCAACCGAAGTGTTCGCTGATTGGTCAGCTCCAGCTGTCAATCAAAGTCTGTCGTAAGGTCAATTGTGGAGCAAGTTATCACAACTTGTGTTAGTCTCTCTCAATACTTCTTTTTAGAAACAAAGGATATGGGTTAATGAAAAGGTTACAAAATAGATACCACAAATGATATTGTTCTGGTGAATCCTGCCTATGAGGCCCTAAATGAGAGGCATTCATTGAAGTTTTATAACCTTGATAGTGAGTTGTGCCAGCCAGCACTCAACCAGTATATGATTACCATCTATCAGTTATGATGATAGTTTCCTCCTTTTGTCTGTATGGTTTCTACCAAATATCTTATGTGCATGTCTTTTTGTCTACTGCTGTTTTCGATTTAAACCATTTCCAGTACAAGGGAGTTGGCAAATCAAAACTTTCTATAGACCTTGTCAATCTTTCAAGAAAGGACTTGCTGAGAGACCAGGGTGCTGTTTTACTAAACAGTTTACGCTTAAGATTTGCGTAAGCCTAAAACAACAAGTCCATTTATTTCAATATTTGGCAAAGCAATATTGCAAAGTAACACATCATTGGAATCGTCTCTCCGAGACGCTTCCAATGACGTGTCACATTGCAATATTGTACTTTCATTGAAGATATTATCCATGTTTATCAATTATGACTTACGCAAACATTTTCCGTAAGTTGTTTAGTAAAACGGGCCCCATGTCAATTAAAATGTTTTCAGGAAGGGAATTACCTGAATGCTGTTGCTGAAGTGGGAATGTTTGAACACAGTCTGACAACAGATCTACTCAACCATTTGGTGTTTGTACAGAAAGTCTTTGTTAAGGTTTGTGGTTCTATTGAAATGACTTACATCAGTACACGATTCATCAGGCGTCTTTCCTTTGGCTAACTCTTTTTATTTTTTTTATTTTTTTTTATGGGTTTTACATCACATCAACGTTATTTCAGTTATGTAGCGATGCCCGACTATTAATGATGGAGGAAGACCCCACACTCAACTGCCCATGAGGGCTGGTCAAGGCGGGTAGAACCATCGGCATTCTGTATGTCAGTCGGGAGACTGCTTCTCATGAAAATCCATATCCTTCTCAGGATTTGAACCCACACAGAGAGGGGCCATGTGATTTCAAGTTCTGTACTCTAACCACTAGGCCACGGAAGCCCCGTCCTTTTTAGTTCTTCTCTTGACCCTATATTATGGGTACATTTTAAACTTGTCTAATCAAGAAGTATAATAACTTCATACAAAATAAGATCTGCAGATTGGTTCTTCCAAATGCTGCATTAAAAAAACTAATATATCCTCTTGTTTCAGCCTCTGCAAACATTACATGATAAATGGTAAAAATTGTTTGAATGGTTAGAAGTGTTGAGGACATATTACTCATTAAACTGCATATCTAATAACTGCTGGAATAGTCTTGTTTGTACAGAGACAATTTACTTCTTTTCTCATTTGCTTAACATTAAATGCTTCTTTTCAATAACAAAACCATATTGCATTTTTCATACTTATAAATGTTGTCTGCAAAAGCTTTGAATTGCAACCAGACAAAATATCCCATATTCAAGTACATTTATCGAGGGATCAATGCGAGATTTTAGCTTGTCCTTCACAAATGTGAAGCTTTTACTATAATCTTGCAATGAACCCTCAACTTATTCAGTCTTGTCCCAAGCTAAAAATATATGTATCATGTATGCCTTTAGGAGCTGAACGAGTTACTGCAGAAAGTGTCAGGGGGAGATCAGCCTGTACCGATCTGGTCAGAAAGTGGAACTCAGTCTCTAAAGGCACAAAGAAAAGATCATATTCTCTATTCTTTTCACTTCAGATTAAAGGTAGGAACTTTGCCTTATTTATTTTATTAGAAAGATAAAATCTTATAAGATAAAATGCATTGCTGGCTTATAGAAAAAGATAAACTTAGGAGAAATATCTTTTTTTTGTTGAAATAATTTTTAGAAGTTACCTTTCTCTTGGATGTTAAACCAAGGGAACTTTTTTTTTACAGGAATATATAAGATTGGATGTAAACTTTAAAAAGGCATTTAGCTATCTGTGTATGGTGCCTTTGAGAAAAAAAGTGTTGATCATCTTCCAATCTCAGAAGGCATTTCCAAATGGCTGTTTGAAGTACAGTTCTCTACCCTAAAAGTGAAAAGTCTATATCAGGATTAGTTTAACCTGTATAATTCTCAGCCTGGATATGTTTAGATTTAGTGAAAGTAATGTGAGTAGGTTTGAGATGTATGCCTTTTTTAAAAGGCTCAGCATTAATATGCTTGATCAAATCCTTATGAGCTGTTGAGCATTTTAAGGGTCTTGCTCCTTCTGTGACAAGATGGGCAAATGCATGATTATATAACGCTCATGATGAGTTTGTTTGAATCTAATGACCAACTTTATACCTACAGGGTATACAGATAACTGCCACAACTCCCACTGCGAGTGCTGTACGGCTGGAGACTGAAGCAATAGATCTGGAAGTCTCAAATAGAGTACAGATGGCCTCACATGACCATAGTGTTGGTGAGTGGTAATCTTCACTTAACATTTTTCCTTATATGTGTCTATTACTGAGATGGGTAAAAAAGTTCTTCTTCTGAACCAAATACTCTATTCCCAATGGCTACTGGTCAATATTGATGGGCTGCTTTCAATGATTTTGATGATTTGCTGGAAAAATATATAAAGAAATATCTTTAGTTTTTGCTTTTTTATTTTTCAATTCTAATGCTCAGAAATTGTTGCTGATGAGAACATATGTGACTTATTGTTGGTGTAAATAAAAAGTTTGATGCAAAACTTAACACAAATGTGAAGCACTTTAATCTTGCATTGAACCCTTGAAACTTTCTGCTGTTGGTGCATCAAAGTCAGTCATTATGAAGTGAAAGGGATTAACAATTCAAACAGATTCAGATCCAATTGTATTTATGTTTCAGTATACAATGACAATCAGAAAGTTTTTGTAAAAGCACAAGTGGACCTCAACCTAGCTCTAGGTCAGCTGATAAAGGTAAGAGTTTTATAATAGTTGTCCAGAGGATTGGATAAGGTGCTTTTCAGAATACTTCTTAATTTTGAAACTGGTGCAATACATCCCACTGGTACCAGTAACATTAAAAAATGTGTATTTTTTCAATTTGTATTTGTCAAGTGTCTTCTTTTTGTAATTCTTCTTGTTTTTTAGCTCACCTGAGCACGTAGTGCTCAAGGTGAGCTTTTGTGATACCGAGATGTCCGTCGTCCGTGCGTCCGTGTGTCCGTGCGTCCGTGTGTGTGTCAACAATTGCTTGTGAACACTCTAGAGGCTACATTTATGATCCAATTTTTATCAAAATTGGTCAGAATGATTGTCTTAATAAAATCTTGGCCAAGTTCGAAACTGGGTCATGTGGGGTCAAAAACTAGGTCACTAGGTCAAATAATTTAAAAAGTTTGTGAACACTCTAGAGGCCACATTTTTGGTCCAATTTTGATGAAAGTTGGTCAGAATGATTGTCTCAATAAAATCTTGGCCAAGTTCGAAACTGGGTCATTTGGGGTCAAAAACTAGGTCACTAGGTCAAATAATTTAAGAAGTTTGTGAACACTCTAGAGGCCACATTTATGGTCCAATTTTGATGAAAGTTGGTCAGAATGATTGTCTCAATAAAATCTTGGCCAAGTTCGAAACTGGGTCATGTGGGGTCAATAACTAGGTCACTAGGTCAAATAATTTAAAAAGCTTGTGAACACTCTAGAGACCACAATTATGGTCCAATTTTTATCAAAATTGGTCAGAATGATTGTCTCAATAAAATCTTGGCCAAGTTCGAAACTGGGTCATGTGGGGTCAAAAACTAGGTCACTAGGTCAAATAATTTAAAAAGTTTGTGAACACTCTAGAGGCCACATTTATGTTCCAATTTTGATGAAAGTTCATCAGAATGATGGTCTTAATGAAATCTTGGCCAAGTTTGAAACTGGTTCACGTGGGGTCAAAACTAGGTCACTAGGTCAAATAATTTAAAAAGCTTGTGAACACTCTAGAGGCCACATTTATGGTCCAATTTTGATGAAAGTTGGTCAGAATGATTGTCTCAATAAAAATGTTGGCCAAGTTTGAAACTGGGTCATGTGGGGTCAATAACTAGGTCACTAGGTCATATAATTTAAAAAGCTTGTGAACACTCTAGAGACCACAATTATGGTCCAATTTTTATCAAAGTTGGTCAGAATGATTGTCTCAATGAAATCTTGGCCAAGTTCAAGACTCGGTCATGTGGGGTAAAAAACTAGGTCACTAGGTCAAATAATTTAAAAAGCTTGTGAACACTCTAGAGGCCACATTTATGGTCCAAATTTGATGAAAGTTGGTCAGAATGATTGTCTCAATTGAAATCTTGGCCAAGTTTGAAACCGGGTCATGTGAGGTCAAAAACTAGGTCACTAGGTCAAATATTTGAAAAACCTTGTGAACACTCTAGCAGCTATATTTATGGTCCAATTTTGATGAAAGTTGGTCAGAAGGATTGCCAAAATGAAATCTTGGCCATGTTTGAAAGTGGGTCATGTGGGGTCAAAAACTAGGTCACTAGGTCAAATAATTTAAAAAGCTTGTGAACACTCTAGAGGCCACATTTATGGTCCAATTTTGATGAAAGTTGGCCAGAATGATTGGCTCAATGAAATCTTAGCAAAGTCCGAAACTGGATCATGTTGCCACAATAGTTTCAAATGCCGTCTGCAGCAAAAGCATTTGATGTCATCTGCATTAGGGAAAAGGTTAAGCAAATTTCTTTTCAACCTTGTTTCATCTGACATAACCAGTCATATTGTATAAGCGGAAAGTTTTATCCCTGTTAGAGCTATGCAATCTGACTTGACTTTCAAAATAACCCTTGGTGCTTTTGAATAATTTTGTGATAAAAAAAATAATTCATGTTAAAATTTACTCCTTACCACCACATTTTGCAGCAGACGACTTAAAAAAAAACCATTGTGACAAAAGGAGAAATTGCTTATGACAAGCAATTACTCCTTTTACCACAATGCTTTTTCATCTCTTCACATACCATGAAATCAGATCTGGAAGTACATGTTTACAATGCTTTTAATAGTTGTCTTCTTCAAGAAAAGTCATCTGCAGGTGGTAAGAAGTTAAGCATTTTCATAATAGACTTTCTCTCAGTCCCATCTTTCTTTCATAATGTATCTAGTTTTAATTAATCTAAATTTGATTTATTATCAATGTGCCCTCTAGTCTAAAACTGTGCATTTACACCATATTAACATATGTGCCAATATAAATGATAGTACCTTTTCATTTATGAACAATGATAAGACCATTTCATTCATAAGGTCAAATAAAGCAAGCACTTCAAGCCAAAAAATTCAGATTCAATTTGTTAAGTATAATAGATACCTATTATGGATTATTTACCATAAGCTTGACTGTCTTAAAATTTTCCAAATTTATTTACTGTTGAAAACCAATAAACGACTTTGAGATACATCTTCCAATAGTTATTATTTTAATTTGCCCAACCAATTGTTACTGTCCCTGCTTTCACAAACCTAAATTTCCTTCATCTGAATTCTCTTTGTCTTGGTGAACATTAACTCAAGAAGACAAATACAATACACATAAAAAAATGTTAACAAGCAAGAGCATTGGCTTAGAGTATTCAATGCAATTAGCACTTAGAAGAGTTTGAAACATACCAACCACTCTGTCTTAAATATACCTCTTTTTCAAACAGAACTCAGGTGAGCGATAAAGGGCCATTATGGCCCTCTTGTTACTTCATATTTTGCTTGCATTTTCTGTTGTCTGTATTTTGTTTGTAATCTTCTTTTTAATCTACATCTGATTGTAAACTCATCATTTTGGCGGGGTAATAAAATTGAAAGCAACAATTGATGACAAATTACATGACAACAATACATTTTTGTTATGCTTTTTGGTAGAAATCATTGTGACCAATGGATAAGTGCAGAAGAGTTTAATTGGTTTACTAATATGATATCTTGTACTCTATCTTCCTACAGAATGCCTTATTTGAGGAAGCAGATCCTGAGTTCCAGACTATGGCATTCTTCAAAACAAGTATATCCATTCGAAATGCTTTACAGGTAAGATAATCTATATGTTTTATTCTGTTCACTGATAGCCTAGCATGATCTTGAAATACAAGATATCTCCAAAAGAGATTCTTTGAAATTGTAATGATTTTAAGTAAGCTATGGAAGAAAAAACTTTGCTGATGTTGTTGTGGTTTTAGATTAAAAATTGATCCCGTTTTTTTAGGTATTCCATTATTATTTCATTGTTGGCAAGTATTTTCCTGACCATATACAGTTAAGTAATCTTGAATATGCAAGTAGGTATAAGGCCTTGTTATATAACTGGTATATAGTGGAAAATAACATTAAATCCCAATGATTTTTCTCTTTGGTTTCAGGATGAGATGATACCAGGTGTTTCCAAAGACCAAGAGGCTTTACTTATTAATCTGTCTCGCCCCATAGTCCTGGCTCAACCTTTGGCCTTTGATAAAGGTAACAGCTCTTAACTTGTCTCAAAGCTTTGTTACTCACAGCTTCAAATGTTTTTATAAAGTCAGATATTTTTAGATCTGCAAATTTGGAATATTCTCATATTAATACTAATACTTTCTCAAAATTCTTGGGCTTGTTCACAAAGTAGGAAAAGTTACGTTGTTTTTGATATTGAATGAATTTTGGCAAAGGGGCAAACTTGTTGCCCTGAGCAATATTTCCTTTTTCATTGACTACTTTCTTTAGTCATAAATTGCAGGTATGTTGACAAATGTATGTGAAGCAAAGAGTAAAATGGGAACTATTTGATCAAAATGCCGAAAACAGCTTTTAAAAGGCCTTGACATTCAACATGGTTATCATTATTGTTTGCCGCTCAATCAATTTTGTATTGAATTCTCACCACTTAGCTATTATGTTCATGTGGGAAAGCAGTCATCTGCTTTGAAAGAATATTGCCCAGTATGGGTTAGGAAATACCTCAAGCTAGGAGTTTAGCTGATTTCTGCAATATAGTTGAAGTATTGTTGAAAAAGGTGTTGAACTAAATCAATTATTTTCCCCCCATTAAGACATTTTTAATGATAGATAAGTGGTGTAATTTCCCAACAACTCTATCTCTCTCATTCCAGCTGTACTGGTATGGCTTAATTATAAGAACGCCTACGAGTACTGGACGGAACAAAGACTTGCCCTTAATAAAGAGGTACAGACAGCGACACAGCAAGTGATTGACAGACTACCTAATATCACCACGGCAACACAACAACAAGCCCTTAGTACCCTCTTTCTACAATTGACAGTGGACGATATAGGGCTCTGTCTGCCTATATCTCCATTCACAAACTATGTAAGTTATGTAACAGAGGTGTAGATACAGGGGCATAGTTGGGTCTTTGACATATACAGTATTTCACAATCATGTTACTGATTTTTTTTGCAGGTACGTAATAGAATTGACCCCTATGGACAATTCTAATAAGTACCAATACTATATGGTTTTGAGATGCCATAAAAATGTTAATGAGAGGAAAAACATCTTACTTTAACTTCGTTTAAGGTAAGCTGGTTTTGTTGGGGGTGGTACTAGTTATTTTGGACAGTGTTTGGTCTTTATAGTCCTCTGTTCTAGACATATTAAATGAGTCTTAGGTAGATATCAATAATCTAGATATGAATATAAATGGAAGAGCATAAGCTTTTTTTAACATCACAAAATGCACAAAAAATTTAGTATTGTGTAACCAAGATGTTTTGGTGACAGATGTTGACAAATGTTTTCAGGGCCAGAGTGTGATTGATAATGAGCCAGGCGCAGCTGTTGTCCTTACCATAGAAAGTACACAGATATCAGCCTGCTCATCGGGATCTCTCGTCAGTAAAGGCAGGTTTAAAGGTGGGTGAGACAGGAAATTGATCTCTCATATAAACATGTTTAGCCCATTACCTTAAAGCAGAATTTGTAACTGGTCAGCATTGAAACTAACAACAAACAAAACAAAATTCGTTTTGATATTAAGTAGACTATTGTGATAAAGGGGTAAATTGCTCATTAAGAGTCATTTAACGTTTTGTCTACGTGGTTTATAAAGACTTCTCTAGCAGACTGTAGAAGTGGGTTATCCATGAGGTAAGGTTTAATCTCTTGAAGCAGAAGATTCTAGAAGTAGTTTTTACAAAGAAATATAAGTTGTTAGGTGTATATCTTAGATTTTTTATTTGTTAACCTTTAACAAATTATTGTTGTTAAGTCAATTTATCATCTCTCAATCATAATCAACTCAATCATAAATTTTAAAGCAATTTTTATGAAAGAAGAAAATAAGTTATTTTTTCTTTTATCACATTCTTCTAAGGGCGACAGTGGTATAGCGTCGGACTACTGTACTGAAGGTCTCAGGTTCGAATCCCCATAAGGCAGGGTAAAAATTGCCGGGGCTAGCCCTCAAACCAGCGCAAGTACTTAACTGGTGTATTCTCCATGAAGCAGTAATCGAGAGTGATTCGATGGGTTTCATTAAGCCTCCTACACAATCAATGTTAAACAAATTAAACAAACAGACAAGATTTTGTGTTTTTATGGTTTTTTTATTTGTTTAGAAAAGATATGGTTCTCTGATATCATCAATTTCAATAAACTCAATCCATTATACAAAAATAGATTCATGTCAAATTTTATCCTTTGCAGGTTTTTGCCTTCGCATTGCCGAAGATTTTGAGACGTCGCTTGATGATTGGAAGCCAAGCCTTGATGATATTGTGATGAATGCCTGTGTCGTGCCAGAGGGAACTTATGAAGTGTGTTCAAGGACCATCAATAAACAGTTACTAGGTATTAATGGGGAAATGAAGAATGGTACACTGGCATGAGGTTGAGCAAATCATTTTGTAGGCTACGAGTTTATGTATACAAAAGCCTTTTAAACCACTGCAACAATGAACTACTGAGCAAACCGTCACATAATTGTTTAGGCATATGAGAGAGACAATATCTCTCCTGAGAGAGAGCAATGTCTCTTACTGGTTGTTAATTGTCATCGTATTTGAAATAGTTAAAGTCATGTTTGTAGTAAAGAGTTGACAGCTGTTTGGATATACCTCTATAGCTATTGATTCTAAGGTAATGTATCTTATATACTCATTGATCTTGCAGTCTATTATTTCCTACCAAAAAAGCTTTGAATAAGGTCTCTATAACCAAGTTTAAGTTGTACTACTCAAGAAAACATAAGGTCCCTCTTTTAATTGGATTGTATACCCAAACAGGTGAACTTATGCTTTCATGAGAGGTATTCTATTTGATAACTTACAAACTGTCATTGAATTTACCCAATTACCTGACTGGATCCTAATGGGCATATATATTACAGACCCAAACAGTAATGCCAAATGGATCGTGAACATCAAATGGGAGATGCAGGGTATAGATGTACAATTGGACACCAACATCGGTAAGGGGTTATCTGCCCTTGGAAACAATCTGACCGTGCTGACTGGTGAGGAGGATGAAGAGTTCATGTCGGACCAGGTAGATGGCAGACATGATGTGTCTCTGGAGGATCTGTCTGAAGCAGCAGTAAGTGTGTGTGTGGGGAGGAAGTTATCAATTTGTGTCTGAGTAGAATCATATGGGATTTTTTTTGTTTTTTGTTTCTGGTCCAATTTAGAAGCAACATCAGAAGACAATTATGATGATTGGAATTGATATTTTCCTAATAGTAGACAGTATAAATCTTTGTGATAAAAGCAAAATTTGTCCTGATGAAGGATTACCTCTTTGTGAGGCTTTTCTCATAGTAGTCTCAAGAACTCATATAAAAATCCATAAGAAAGGTCTACTATCTTTAATAGAAATCAGTTTAAAGTCATCTAGTAGAAAATTTCTATTTATTTATGCTATGAAGAAAAAGATTGGCTACATTGCTTGACATGAGCTATTCTTCCCTTTGTCATAAGTGATAATTGAAAGAAACATTAGCAGCAGATTTGTATAATCATGATACCTTTCAATTGGGCAAGCAAACTGATGTCTGTCCATGTATTTTTGTTGATTAGTTGGAAAGTGCTTCACTGGGCAACCGAAGGTCGAGTGTAATGCTAGAGTCAAGACGACCCAGTGTTCTGTTGGAGTCCCTTCCCAAGTTCCTGTTTGATGTGAATATAGACCAGAAGAAAAGGGCCCGTATGCTGGAGACAGCCATGAACGAACAAGCCAAAGTTGTCCAGGCTCTCAAGTTAGTAACTCCCTAACTCACAACTCAAAGTTTTCAGGCCTAGCTTCCTAATTTTAAGGTCACCTGATCAAAGGATCGAAGTCATATAGTTTTTGGCAAGATAACCATCACCTATATTAACATTTACATACAGAAGCTTTTTTCTTTAAATGTTTACAGAGAAGAGGTTACAAACCAAGTGAATGATAGAAGATTCTCGATGAAGTCTCATTTGAATAAAAGAAATAATATTACTGGATTAAAATCATCTTTATGGGCTAGTTAATACAGCAACTTTCTATTTCCATTGTTTACAGAGAAGAGGTTGCCAGCAAGTCCATGATAGAAGCTGAAACCAAAAAACTAGAAGAGCTGAAGAGTATTATATTCAATGACTTTAGGCGGGAAGTGTTGAGCAGAATCAAGAAGCAGAGTGAAAAGGTAAGAATGAATTATAGGGTCATGTATGGTTATAAACCCATTGTTCTAAAGGGAGTTAGTTGACTTTGTTAATCATAATCAAAGACAGACCCAAGCTTCAAAGCTGCTTGTTAACAGATGTGAGTAAACTAGAACATTGAATTTTTATTTATAAAAACTGTAGACCAACAACAGAATAGCCATTTGAAAGCAATTTGCATAATGGAAAACCTTTGAACTGTTTGAGGTTTACTGTCGTTTAAGATATCTTTAATCAAAATTTGACAGTAAACATTATTACATGAGTCTTAGTTGCTTGTTGCTATTTTCAGGCCTCTGTGATAAAGAACAAACTGGGCATTGGATCAAATCCGACACATTTACGGTCCAAGTCATATGGAGGTCGACCAGATGACAAACACAGAGAAAGGTTTGTAAGATCAGTATTTCTACACAATTCCACTGCAGGTCTGCAGACTTGAGTAACATGAACTTAACTAAATACATTTTCTTTCATGCTTGACTTAAATTGACTGCAACATTTTTTTTTCTTTTTAACATAATATTTTTGTTGCTGATGTTTTCATTTTCTTATCCAGTCTCACTTCTTTTTCCAAAAAACACCCAAACTTTAATTTGAACTTAATAATTTCATGCTGAACTTATAACACATTTCCATTATATATATTTGATATTCTTGAGTTTGTCTCCTTGAACAGCACCTAATGTCCATGTATAGTTTAGTGGAAAGTCAAAGGGTTATTCCTGCTCATCATTGCAGTTGCCCTCAAGATATTGATATCCCTAGGCTGGTGAATCAATACGCAAGGCACTAACGGCACTGTTTCATCTCTCTTGATATCAAATTTATACCTTGGCTATGTAGGATAATTAACTTGTGCACGTCATTTTGATAATGATAGCAGAGTTGTTCAAAATCAAAGGCTCCTCTTTTGGTAGGCAAATCTGGTTGAGTTTATGCTGGAAAAAATTGCTCAGATGGGCAAATGTTGCTACCTTGGTACTTAAGAACTGTAATACATCTAGTTTGTTTAGTGTGTGTCAAGTCCATGTTAATTTAAATATGACTATGATTTTGGTTATTAAACAATTGCGAACAATAACATACATGTGCATGTAAAAATCCATGTCATCCTCCTGTGTTTTAAGATTTTTATCGAAGTTGTCCAGATTATGATTCTGGTTATTTTCACATTACAGTGCTCCAGCAGATCTACTCAAAGTGGATGCCCAACACATGAGAGCGACATCAGAAAATGCAGAACTTACAGAAAATGTTGGCTCGAGGGTTCAGTTTGGAGAAACCATCTCTTCAACATACACACCACCAACGTAAGTTTGCAGAGTCTGTAAACAACTTGTTGTAAACCTTTACTTATTAAGCATGTACACCTTGTTAATGAGGCTTATCATGCAGCTTTCTACATGTTTTGCTACTAAACATGAGCTGTTGAATTCTCTAAAGCCTTGCAACATTCACTGGAAAGTTGGTTGTAGTTATTTTATCGGATTTAGTATGAGGAGTTGAAATTTGATGTTTTATTGATTTTTTTTTTATATATTACAATTTTCAAATTGTATTGCCATGCCCAGGTCATCATCGATGGTGATAGACCCCTAACTTAACTTCCCATAGTGCCTGTCAAAACATGTAGAATCATTAACTTTCTGTAAGTTAGCCAGGAGACTACATCTCATGAAAATTCAAATCTTCATTCATTGTTGAGATAAATCCAGACAAAAAAGCATTGTTTTAAACCAATGTCAATTTCCATTGAAGTGATGAAAGCAAAAGTGACATCGGAAATGCTCCAAATTATTTTCAAGTTAAGGGTACTTGTACACAGATGTGAAGAAATGTGGAAGTTAAACTTGATTTTTTAAAAACTGCTCAACAGCTGACTGTAATGATACACACTGAAGAATAGCCATTGGAAGCATTATTAGATTGTTTTTAATTCTTTCTAGTGTATATACAGTAAATTAACATGTAAACAATGAATTAACATGTATTTTAATCCAAAAGCATGACATCTCTTTTGTGATGTACTGCATATAAACTACATATACTTAGATAAATCTACGCTTTCAATAGCTCCGTTTAATTGTATATCCAATGACAATATAAAAACTGTATTGTTTTAACAATATTTTATTTTGACTCTCTAATTTTTCTTCTGTGAACAAGCACCTTTAAATCTTTTGTTTTTTCTCAGAACTCCAGAGGATACCCCACAGCACAAACCTAGCAAGGATAACACAGCAGTGAGGAAAGTGAAGAGCTTGATTGTTCCCATGATTACTGCAGATATTTTATCATCATCATCAGCGTCGTCCTCAGCATCATCTTCATCTGTTACTATTGATACATACAGTAGTGAGGATGATATGGATAGGACTGTGTTTAAAGGTGATAGGTAGGTACAGATGTTCTTGTATTGCATAGGTCAAAGATGGTCAAGTAATGGACATTCGTTATTCAGCTCTTTTGGGTTGTTAGAGTCAATATTACTTTCACATTGGTTGTATAATAGGGCAACAGATTATTGTTTTGTGAAAAAAAGATAAACACAATTCCGGTATGGGAATTCAAATCTGATCCAAATTGACAGCAACAGCAGATTACAAAATACATCATGAATAAATGCATTTTTTGAAGATATTGGGTAGAAACCGTTCTGATAAAAGGATACATTTCTCATTTGTAAGTAGATTGTGACAGGGGTTTCTATAGTATTCTTTAGCCAATGTAGTAAAGTAAAATGTTATGGAGTAAATGGTGACATCTTTGAAATGATAGGTAAATAAGTGATGGAATTGCAATCTTTTTTGGCATATCTATAGGCCTTTTCAGAAACTGTTGTTATCTTTTCTTGAATACTCTTAATCGGAGATACGAAGTTTTCGGAAGCTTCCGGTTTAAGACTTCCGGGTATTAAATAATAACAGCTGACATTGAAACACATAGATAAACTGCTGCGGGTATTTTAACAATGCCGTCGAAAGTCGTGTTTGTAAAAACTACATTGGAAAGATTCAGGAGGGGAAATATCAAAGTATATCCTTACTTTGTGTTTACTCTCTAGCGGACAATTTACCCCGTTTCCCGAGATAAAACACTGTATATCAACGCGGGTACAACGTTGCGATTCATTTTCAGTGAGAAGAGTCGATCCTCTGCTAAAACATTAATTAAAGTATAGAATACGATGATTTAGATCTGTTTGATTATTGCCTTAACTTATGATAACATTATTTAAAATCCATTTCGCAATCTAACATTTTCAAATGATATTGTACCATGTAAATGCAAACACAAAGAACAGATAATATGATGCAAGCTGATCGAACCCACTTAATAAATGTTCCACTTATTTATGGGACATTCCATCAAATTTTGTCCAATAAGAGTGACAAATAAAAGTTAATTCAAAAGAGAATATGGAATTGATTTTATTCCTTTTTAATGATCGGTCTTTAACAATAATTACACCTACCGAGTCAACGTTAGATTCCTCTGATTTAAAACATGTCCATACCATTCACTCTACTTAGAATTACTGTTTCCAAGACCCTTCAAGCAGAACGATTTACCCTAATCTGACTTTGCAACGCCAATCAAAATATGATTCCGTCATTATATAGCAACCAATGGCATGCCTGGAAGCCATAAAACACACAACTATATGTCAACGAAACATGATGTGATGCGCGCCTGTGTATTTCGGCAAGCTTCAAAAGATACATATCTTTCACGTCGAGGGTTTTATTGCTTCTTTTATTGGTCAACTGCATAACGTAGGAAATAACATATACGATCTTTTTTATACCCTCTTTATTCGACCAAATACGCATCAACCCTTTATTAGGTGAATTCCCTATGTTACTGATTGTCAGGTCGTTTTGTTATGTGCAAGGTTTATTCCCGTTTTGTCTACAGTCTATTTTACCAATTTTCACACCATTTCAGACAGAAGTTCCATCTCACCTACACGTGAAAATTGGGTTGTTTTTGACACTAATTGAGTAGAAAATCAATCCAACCTATAATCACTTTTTCTATGGAGAGTTGGTGGGAAAGAAAAATATGTATAAAGTGTAGATCCAGATAAGAAAAAGACAATAAAATGCAAAAATCGATTATGACTCTAAAACTAAACTGAGATTTTTCTTATGTTGGTCTACACTATTTCTCGTAATATGCTTCTAACAAATTATGCAGATTCAGAATTATCTAAATCTTTTAAAGATATTTTAATCAATTAAAAATGAAATGAAAATATTTCTTTAAACTGTAGATCTTTTGGCAATTTAATCTGTAGACAACGTGGGAATTGAAACCTTTATGTGATGTAGACTAAATGGGAAGTCCTTATGTAGAAAATTCATTTTGCCTATGTACTATGTTTCATATTTGTTGAACCCGTATATCTTGATCTACAGACATGTATGTTTATTTTGTTCTGTTTTACCCCAAATAGTTATGACTTTATGGTTCATGCGATGTAATACAGAATTACATTATGTAAAATGAGGCTTCTTTTAAGCAACGAAAAAAAACAAAAAAAAAAAACCTTTGGACCACCCCTGGTCTTTGAAGTAAACTTTTAAACAGACTTAAGAGTCAGCTTCGGCAATAAGGGTTTATTTGGAACATTTCACTTTCTTTGTTGACGACTTTTTGCCTTGTAATTATATTGATAAATAGTTCAAAGATTTGCTAGAAAATATTGTTTCTCTTACTTTGAACTTTAATTAATTGCGTAGTAATCTTATGATTAAATGTCTCTTATAATTGTTGTTTAACAAGAACGATTGTGTTTTTGTTTGAGTTTGTTTTGTAATTATATATCATTAAAATGATAATCTACACATTTGTAATCTCTTTTCAATTCAATGGATTGTTGCCAGTTTTCCTTCTTAATTACATTCAAAGGGTCAATTAACAAACTTTGGCTATCACAGGGATTAAGAGTCTTGATGCAAATTAACACCAATCTGCCACGTTTGCACCATATGTTCTAGTCACACCCTTTATTGTTTAGCCGATCGAGAGATAGAGTAATTAACCATCAGCAATCTGAGGTCCTTTAAGAATTTGAAAGATCTCCACAATCCTGTGTCCCTCGTTATTTAGTAAGCGTTATTTGAATGTAGTTTCAACAGGTGGAAAAAATGGACTGGGACTGTTTTCATAGCCCGTAATATTTGGATACGATATATCATCAAAGGTAGGCTGACAGAGAACCTCATATAACAACTAATTCTCTATTTAAGGTACTTTATTTATACGACAAATTTCAATTTTAAGAAAAAAGTATATACTTAGTGGAGAAACATAACCTCTACACATTATTGACAAAAGTGCTGATGTTTGTTCTATCTTATTTAAAATCCGTAAATCGAATTTAATGCAAATTTGTATAAACATTCTAGAAATATGTGTTTCATTCATTCTTTCCTTCCATCAACCAGCCGATTAACACATTTTTGATCTATCAAAGCATTTAATTCAGACAAAAACATAAACTTATTTGCCTTTTTTTCCCACACAGAATGTCATGTTTTAACTGAACTGCGGTGCGCTATTCGGGTCTTATTACATTCAATTTAATCTAATTTCCTTTTATAACGAGGCTTTGCAACAGCCAACAACAAATCATTCTGTTGATGTTTTCGTATGTAAATCTTTAATTTGGGTAATAAAGCTTATAAATTTCAAAATCCGATCGATTGCGATCGTTTTCTTTGCCTTTGCCCACATTCTTCTTTGAAATTAATACCCGGAAGTGGAGGTATTCCGAATGTGGCCCGATTTTTCAAAGGGAGACAAACCACGTTTCTGAAAAGGCCTATATGTGTTAGCTAATATAATACCAATGTAGATCTATTCTGTCTTTCTCTATAAACTCCTTTTAATAATCTGATGACTGATACAAACATAAAGCATAGAAAGATTACAAATAAACTTGTGACAAATAACATTTTTAATGCGAAATCCTGTAGTGAACAATTCATCCAAATTTGTCTCAACAGACAAGGTTTATTTTTGAAAGTGGTGGGAATGATTTCTTGATTTTACCGAGTTAAATTTTTCTAAATTTTATGAACATCACTTTCATTTTATTTTTCAGCTCCAATGGTGTAGATCATCGAAGTAACAGTAAGACCACATCTAATCCAAGTCTAGGAAGTAGCGGGGGATCTAAGACTGTGATAGAGCCCAATGTAGATTTTGAACTTGATGTGAAGGTCACAATAGACAGTGGGAAGTGTGTTCTTCATCCGAAGGAAAGCAGGGCTGAGGATGTTGGGAGGTGGGTTGCTTACATGCAGTTTTACTCAACACATTCTCAACTAGTTTCATCTATCCTTTTTCGTTTTTTCCTTTAACGTTTTTCTCGGTTGCGAATGGTATATATTTCTACGGTTTCAGGGACTTTTAAAAAAAAGTTACTATAAACATATTTTATAGTATGTGGCTGAATCAATTTGAGATTACTATTGTTGAATCAGTGACTTTACTATTTCCTTGGATAGGATTATGTGGCTTTATAAACAATTTCTACTTTTTGTCGTAATTATTTCCAAAGTGTTATGCTGCAGTTGCATTTAAAAGTGATTATGTGACGAAAAAGGCTTTCTGATGTAGATAAGATTCAAGTTTCACTGTATCAGTTTGATTTGAAAAAAGAAATAAGATGAAATGTGTAATTTGTTAATTTTCCTTTTAACATTTTATAAATTCTGTTGAATGGTGACTAGAAAAGAGATTTGTTTTAACCCCTTTTCCTGAGCATGGAATAGCTGATAAAATCATAGAGTGTGAAAAAAAAATCTATAAAACACCAATTTTAGGGAGATTATTTTTAATTTTTAGGAACAAAAGGGAGAAAACTCCAACACCTTTAGCTGCGGATCCAATGGGTTCTCCCACTAGCAGACGGAAAATGAAGAAACAAGAAACTACCTCACAAATACCAAGTGGTAAAACTAAACAAGCTCCTCAACAGCCAATTATAGAAAAAACAGTCTTCTTCCTTCCTGGTGTAGATGTTAAGGTATGAAATTGTTTGAAGATTTAAAAATGACCGTATTATTGCCCTACCACCCCTTTATTACAACTTAGTGCAATACTGTTGCAAGTCCTTCACGTCTTTTGAAGGATATAAAATAGTAATTCATGTGACTATTATCCTCAATTGTGACTTTTGTGACTGACCATAGCTGAAAATAGTTTTTAAGTAACAGTTATCATCTATGAATAGTGACGTAAGTTGTCTATTATTTGGAAATTTTGAAGACTTTTGTGTTAATTGGACTAAAGTAGATACTGTAAACATCATCTTTTTTCAATCAAAAATATCGTTTTACTTCAACGAATACAGCCTCATTTGGTATAACTTTATCTGGATAGCTCACAAAATGTATATGAGGTAATTTGTAATTATCTTACATTGCTTATATCTTTCCCTGTCCATAATATTTTCAAAACACTTCAACCTTCCAACTGTCACAAATTGCCATATTAAGGAATTAGTTTATAATTCAAACTTCTTGTTTCTTTCCAGGTTCATTATAATTCCAAGACAGACTACATTAACTCTCCGACAAACACACTTGGAGATACAGTTGATCAGACAGAAATTACTCTGAAGGCGGAAGAGTTATGTGCCAGTCCTATTAGTAGGATGCGTCAAAGTGTGAAGAAGGCCAGCCTGTACGCCTGGCTCTCACTACAGTCGTTACCAGAGGTGGGTATCATTGGCTTTATTGAGACTTTAACAATGATCCCTTTGGATGTGTGCTATTTGAAAGTATGTTGGGAAAAGGAGAAATTGCTCATTTGAGGAATTCCTCCTTTCTCCAACATTACTTTCTACTTTTTCAGAGGAGTACTTTCCATTTTCATTTCATTTTCAATTACCATTTTGGTAAATGCTTTAACCCTGTCCCAAATTGAAGGAGTTTGCAGACAACATTTCAATATGTGATGAAATTGAAAAATAATCTCCTGATAGGGCAGTAAACATTGCGGGAAAAGGAGAAATTGCTTGTGTAGAGCAAAGCAATTTCTACTTTCCCGCAATGTTTTCCAGAGTCGTCTTCAACAGACTGGTCAAATGTCTTTATTGTATGGTAATCAGTTAACAGTTAAAGGCAATAAAGATCGTTGGGCTTGGTAAAAGTGTCCTGTGTGGCTAAGTGTGGTTATGGTTGTGGACTTGTAACTTGGGAGTCTGGGGTTCAATCACCAATGCACTACATGTTATGTGGGAGTGTCCTCAGAAAAGGCCCATGAAAGCCCTTGCTTAGTAATGATGAATCCCATGAAAGATGTTATATAACTGATAGATGCTTGCATGGCATACAAAAAGCTCATATGGTATTGGTTTTCCATATAAAATCTACTACGTACCTGAAGCAGGCAACCTTTTTTAAAAAAATCTTTGTAGACAAGAAACCTATATTTTATGGCATTTGGGCTAATGCTTCTGTAAAACCTACAACTCACTAATACTGATGCAATGAAAGATTTGATAACTGCAAAAGGAAATAATTACCAAGATCAAACAATGATCCTATTTAACACAATGATTCCAGCTGGTGAAAATGTTTTCATTTGTAGATATTATCTTCTAATCCTTGAAATTTTTAACCATTCATAACATGTACTTTTGGATAATATCAGACTAGGGGCAAAATAGATTTGAAAATATTTTTCTGCTATAGATGGCGCAAATATTTACTCAATTCAAATTTTTCTGTTTTAGGAGATGGTGATGAGCCCATGTTTACTGGATTATTTGGAACAAGCCCTAGAACCAATACCCATCACCGTACCTTCACAGATGAAAAAAGGTAAAACTCCTAAGTTAAAACCAATTACCTACCCCACCCATGGTTTTGTTACTAGTCCTACACACTTTAATTGCCCCATGTATAATTGCAAGACAAAAGGAAGTTATTTACAGTTTAATTGTCAAACTATATTTAGGGTTCAGCGCAAGACTATAGTAAGCGTTTCACGTTTATGAAGGACTTGATAAAGTCTTGCATCAAACTCTTGCTATATCTTCTTGAACTAAGCCCTTACCTTTTTTGGAGCCCCACACCGACACCTCTGGTTTCGTGTGAATGACCTTCGGCAAGTCACTTCAGAGCCCTAGCCTAGAACTGGTGGATCCAGGAAAGCCATAACATAACTGAAAAATTGTTGTAACGTTGTTAAACACCATACAAACAAAAAGTCCTTACTTTGATATTTGTTGATTGAGTTTTTTCCAAGTATAAGATTTGCATTCTGTATTTCCATATTCCCTTTCCAAATCTACAATCTGTTTACTATAGTCTTGCTTTTAAGTCTCAATAAAACACGTTATCATTTCAGATATTCCGAGTACAGCTGGTGATCTCTATACGGATCTTAGTGCGTCCTACAACTCCATCGGTGCTCCGATAATGATCGGATCATTTCCTGTGGATGTTGTTGTGTTAATACGCGTGGAGCCCTCGGTCATCAAGTTTAATTGTCTTCCAGTCTCTCGGGTGGAATGTTTACTACAGGTACAAAATTTATTTGAATCTGACCTCTATCTTTATAGCTCATGTTCAGTTTTTGTTAATTCCAATTAAAAAAGAGTTTGCTGCGGGCTTTAAGTTTCATTTAATTAGGAACATATTTTATTCAAAGAAGGTAAAATTGCTCATGTGAGTATTTTGCTATGGCTTTCAAAATCTATGTGGAGCCTAACACAGCATTCCAGTTTTGACTGGTAATAAATAAAACAAATTATAAAGCAAACATTTAAGTTACTTGTTTACTGCTGAACAAGCTTAGTAGTCACTTGAGTATTATAATTATCTAGCCATATTCTTTTCTGATTGATTTTCTTTTCTATTCTGCTAGAGAGAAGATCTAATAAATCTCTTATCAAGCTGAGTGTTATATACTATGTTTTATATTTAAAGGTTCCATCCCTAGAGCTGGTATTCTCAACCAAGAGGTCCGACATTGAGGCAAATAGTTTGTCATCTGATGGAACCCCACCACTGAAAACGAAATGTAAGATGTCTCCATAGTTTTCTCTTTTAAAGATTCTATGTTTTTGATAGGTTGGGGTACGACCCCAGCAGTCACCAGTTTTACGTAGACTTGAATATAAGAAATGGGTCAAATTGGTCCCACTCAAAGGGTTACCAGTTGTTGGATATGAACTCAAGCGTGTGGTATAGGCCCTCTTTGTTAATCATTATGAAGAAACATTGGAGCTTATTTATTCTTCCAACATTGTATACTAGTACATAATTGACCAAACATGTGGTTTTGTATTGACAATGCAAATAATAAATTTAAACAAAAACGACAGATTTCATATACATGATGAATTGCGTCTTGTTTATCTCTTTGAACCTACAATGTTTTAAAGAGTTGTCAATGTCCATTTTTTTAACAATATGTATTTATATTTTATAGTCACAAAGAAAATGAGTCGAGAGCGCAATCTCAGCGGAGGTCTTGCAGGACATGAAGGTTTGACTCGTAAAGGAAGTACAGCCTCCGCGGACATCGCTCTAGCATCATCTGGAGGCTTGAGTGTGACTGGTTGTCTGTCTGATTTCTCACTCTATATCTTCCATCCTTATGGTGGGGGACAAAGAAAAGCAGGGACCCAGTCTTCACCTAGACTGTTAGGTAAGTGTGATCAATGTTTTACTAGGCTTAATCCCAATTCTGACGAACCTTTCTTCTTATTCTTTTGTCCATTACCCTTTACCAAACGCCTATTTTTGTCTCTACAAAATTGAAAGAGTTTGCAGACAACATTTCAAATTATGATTTAATTGGAAAGTAATCTTCTCATAAAGTAGAAAACATTGTGGGAAAATGAGAAATTGCTTTCTCCTTTTCCCACAGTGTTTTACAGAGTTGTCTGCAACAAAATGATCAAATGTTGTTATTGTTTGGTAATGGGTTAACTTATGTAGGTTTTTATGAGTTGCCATTATTCAAAGCTTTCAACTTATGCCATTATTCAAAGCTTTCAACTAAAAAGATATGTATATAAAAGTGTGTAGTAGCCATTGTTGATAGATGTTTTATCTCTATGTTGAAGAGATGCTGTATTGTTGGCCGAATATATTACTGTTGGAAATCATTCCTCTTGTTCTCTAGGCTATACTCTTGTCAATTTCATTATGCCAAGAACTATCTGATTTCTTGGGCAATTTCATTTCTAATAAATATTTGATTTTCAAGATTAGAATAAATTGGCATTTTATCAAATGGTATTATTTGAAAAATGTTCTATATAGATAAATAAGAGAACCTTGTTAACCATATGCTGTATCCTTAATAAGATTTAAATGTCCTTGCAGCAAAGAACATAAGAAAACGAGCTGACAAATAAGTGATTATCTCTTTTTTACAATGATTTTATTACTTGATTATAATTTTGTAATTCATCTGTTGACAATTACTTTAAACAGGAAAGGTGTTAACATGCCATTTACTTTTTTGTCAACAGGTAATATTCAAGAACAGAATATACTGGGTGACATCTCAAGGAAAGATTCTCTTAGCTTAAATGTGGAATTTATCAATCTGAACATCTCTCGAAGTCGGAAGCTGGAGGTTAAGAATGAAGGAATGACAGCAGACAAGTCTAACACAGTCAGATTTTCAGGTAGGCATTGCTTGTCAGAAATTGTTGTGGAATTATTAATAAATCCAAAAGAAATGATTCAGCTTCCTTTATTATTGCATATGCTATTATATTTTGTGGATATAATTTCTTTCCGTTAATAAAAAAGTTTTTCCTTTACATATATCTCATTTTATCAATTTGATTTTAATATATTTTTTCTTAAAATCAACTAAACTATGAAAGATAATTTCAAGTATTTATATATATGCTCTGTAATATGAGAACTTAAAGAAGCATGTACAGGCATTTTCTTTTTATTTCAGCTGTGTGCAATATTGGTACAGCTGCATTTAAGTATGACATGCGACGTCTGTCGGAGATTTTGTCATTCCCGAAGTCATGGTACCATCGTAATTTGGCACGCCGACTTTTTCTCGGAGATGAGAGCTGGATATTGGAGGATGAAGGTAGGCATGGACACGCTATAATGAATATTGTTTTGCTGGGTTCTTTTGATAGAAGTTGATGTTGATGTTTTCTTAAGTGTTGTTTTTAGAATGTTTGATTTTTATTTCTAAAACTAAACGAAATAAATCTGGATGGTGCCAGTTCTACATAGCTGTAAGCATTCCCTTTTTCTCATTATGATTTTATCCTTTGCAATTTTTAGATCATTGTACACAATTATGGACAGTTCTTTGGATAAATGCATATTTGTTCAACTCTTCTCGAGACAATCCCAGGATAGTAAATGTGAAGCAATTTGAAATATTTCATTTGTAAGGGGTTATTGTCCATATGGAGAAATTTATCATTTTCATCAGTATTTTCCAACCTAATTAAAGAATATTTGTTTCAATAGTAATTTAAAAAATATCTGTTTCAATAGTAATAAACATAATCTTTAGATATATATTTAATAGAGAAGAAGAATTGATTAAACACTTGATAGGAAATTGCTAGTGGTACAAGCTATTGTGTTACATACAATCTTTTGTACCATTAGACATTATTTGAAAGTGTCTACAAATTATATCAATATGGAATGAAAATAGCATTTGAAATAGTAATTGTTGAATACATTTACAGGAATAAATGATTGTGTATATTATTTTGCTCACCTATGACAGAAAGATTATTTGGGCCACGTCACGCTAAATTTGCACTCGGACATAAATAAAAACTGCTGACTCAGCTCTTTCTTAGCGCTTTTATTCCAGCATCTAGTCACGACAGCTGTCATTTGTATTTATTTATAGGTAGAATTTGATGTCCTCTAGGATGGCAAACAGTGTAACCCCAGACCAGCCGCCACGTCAGTGACGTGGCGGCTGGTCTGGGGCTACACTGTTTGCTATGTCCGAGTGCCCCTTTTCCCGTGACGTGGCCCATTTAGATAATCATAGATCTTTTCATATGATTTAGTTATCTATTGTGTTGTTAAGTAAAAAGTTCTCCACTCGAACTTACATGGTAACAAGTGGTAAACTGAAGTTAAATAGTCCTTTATCTAGGATTTTAGGATTTTTTTTTTATTTGATTGTCTGCTATTGTTATTAGATTTTCATCCTATGTTTCATCCATTGTTCTATATATTATCACTTTAAATGCAGTCATATCAGGGGCAAATAATGCATCACAGCAAAAGAAGAAATTAATAAGCTTGAACAATTCCTCCTTTAATCGTAATGCATGATTTTTATTGTAGATTGATAAATCAGAGGCACCATGAGGTTAATCTTTTATCATATATATTTTTTTTTTTATCTTTTTAATCAATCAGAAAACATTGAGTCTAACTGAAAAAATGTTTATTATTAACACATTTGTTGAGACAGAATCCTGTTTTTGAAATGCTGTACATAACAATTGATTTCTGTGGAATAATGGACTAAATTGTTTGAAGGATATAAACTTTTCTTTCCAGTCTTGTTTGATTGTTGTTTATTGTTGTGTTATCATTTCATCTCTCATGTTGTTGTGCATGCCGCTGTTGGTTCTCATTTACAGACAATTCCAGCCTTTCATCAAATTGCTCCTCCCTGGGGGGTGGGGACGGGCTGGGCGTGTTCTACCCCTCCACCCCCTCCTTCCCGACCTCACCCAACCCGCATGAGCACCTTAAGACCTATAGTGATAGTCTCCAGCTTGGACATCATCGCAGGGGGTCCTCAGGGGACAAGAATCAGTTCTCCATAAGTTATGATTTTAGGAGGGAGCTGGCACAGAAGCGTTCTGTCAGCGATTCAAAAGGTGTAGTATATAACCAAGTTCATTTTACACCTGTATATACCTGATCATTCAGTGCTGCTTTAGTGTAGGTACTTTATGATCGATTTTATGGGAACTCTGCTAGTGTTGTACTGAACCATCCAAACAGAATAGAATTCTAGGGTCAGTTAATACAGAAAAGATAAGCTATGAATGATTTAATGAGGAAGCTGACACAGAAGCGTTATGTTGGTGGTTTGAATAGTGTAGTATATTTCAACCTTGTTCATTAATTGAAACAATGGTAAAATTAAATTATGCGCTAGTGTTAATCAATCTTCGTTGTGAAGGACTTTTACTGCACTGAACAATGAGTACAGAATAGAACTCTGAATCAACCTGAAATGGAAATGTAAAACATAAACTTGAGGAGGTTTTCTATCATTGTTTTCAATGTTATAATGAGGGTTCAATTCAAACTTATAGGAAGTACTTCACATTGAACCTGCATTGAACCATTGATATATAAACCTGGTCCAGAATATCTATGGATTAATACGTAAGTGTAAGTCCTTCTCAGTTATGAAGGATCTATAACGGGAGTATTACAAGCAGTAATTGCCGATACATTTACATGGAGTCATTCAAAACCTTTTAATTAGAACTACATCATTTCTCGCACCATTTTAACCCAAATGACTAAATTTATAATTTACTTCAGATTTTGTGCATTTATCAAGTGAAAAGGCAAGAAGAGTGAATACTTGCGTTATGATACCAAAAGTCATTTGTAAACACAATTCTTATCCTTCTTGAGGACATAAAGGGTTTAGAAATCCATTAGAACACCTATAAACAGTGTAGAGATATACCCTTATTTTCCATTTCAATGTTTTTTCTGGTTCATTAATTGACTGTTGTTACTTTTATATCAAAAGTATCATCTGATTTTTCCTTGCTTTTATCCTGCTTAACTTACATTGCTTACCAATGTTTGTGATTACTTTTGTTTTTTCTATTAAAACATTATCCTATAAGAAATTATGACTTTGGTGTATAAGCAAAAGAACGTAATAAATGCAAAGTATGAATGGAAATAGTAATCTGACATCCCCTTTAGATGTACATGTATTATTCATTAATATGGAGTAACACTTAAGGTTGACTTCATTTTTCTTGTGATTTGACCATTTTATTACAATAAATTGTGATTCCTTACACATTTTAGATATATATATATTTATCAATATCATTTTCTCATTACAAACTATTTATTTAATATCACACACTCATTACAAATGATTTATCTACAATCATTTTTTTTACAAATTTTCTATCTACTATTATTCATTTATTACAAATTCTTATTTATTTTCTCTTTAAGAAATACATTTTAACCTGTTAATATTTTTGATATACATTTATCCACATCATCATAATGCCCGCTAAATGACCTAAGCTGTCGGTGCGCCTTAAAACACCATTCATTCATTTGACCATTAATTTTAAGGAAATGGTCCTCAAAGATTTAGTTATAGATGAGTATCATAGTTTTTTTCATGTAGTATTTAAAAAAAATTAAGGGAACTTTATTTATGGGTAGTCGTTAGAATTGTCTAAGAATTGTCTCAATGAGACAGTTCTAAGTTGTACCTCCAATATAGGGTTCCCTAAAGAAATAACAAAGTCATACAGGAAAATACTTTTATGTTCCTACACCTATTAAACCTTATTGTGCCAAAGTGTCAGTAAACCAACCATTTTTCTTTTTCTCACAATGAAACATCTACAGATATCAAATGCACAGTGAGAAACATAAAATTGAATCAAGAAATTTATCAAGGGGATACTTGTATTGCTTGATACTATTTATTTACTTTTATTTATTGTAGGTGCTAACCTCTTACTCCAAAATACTTTACTTTGATGCCTCTGTTGCAAAAGACATTTGAAAACACAACAACAGAAGGAAAATTGCGCCATATGAGCAATTTACTCTTTATCAATTGTTTTCTCATAATGTCATAGAGAAAATGCCTTTTTTGGGTTGTATAATATTGCTCAGAATTTTAACCAGCCTAAGATCTTAATAAGGGAATGAATAACATCATTTCTCCTTGAGGGATGAGTTGAACTTCTATATACTGTCAGTTGAATTTGATGCAGATGACTTTGAAAATTAATGAAAGGGAAAACATCTGATAGATTATATAGTTTAAATGTTTCGAATTATGGATAATGAACCCTTTATCATTCAATCAAATTTGCAATGCATGTAAAAAGAGAGAAAAAGGAGACTTATGAGTGAAGAGATAGAAATATAAACCTTGGATCTAATTTTTTCCCATGATTCACCTTTCTAGGAGTTTCAGCCCCTCAATCACCCATTGATGCACCAAACATGGCCCCAGACTTTTTCCCGGGTTCCTCACAGCCAAGCCCAATAACCGGTTCCCAAACCCCATCAGCAACTCCAAGCTTTACTAACAGGGCCAAAAGTCGCCGTAATAGTCAGCAGCAGGCCACAAGAAACACATCTGTCCGATCTATTGGGGAGAGGAAGTCTGCAGGATGGGAAACTCTTGTGTTGTATGCCGTGAACCTCTCACAGTTAGATGTACAAGTGAACATGAGTAATGTTATGGGAAACACTGTGTAAGTTATGATGTTGTATGTCTTGCTCATTATGGTGGATATATCCTGGAAATTTTAAGCAATAGCAAACAATAAATATGAACTGTGAAAACATTTTAATTCTACTGATTCTAAATGTTACAAAAAGAGAAGCTATTTAATATGAGATTCTTTTTTTTTGTCGCAGTTTTGGAACATGGCATATAGTATGTCTGTATACTCAAAAGCATCGACTTCAACAGACAAATCAACAAAGTAGAAGTTGCTTGAAACAAAAGTTTTAACTAAATATCACAAATGAAAATGACAACGTGTAAGTGAATCCTGCTGTTACTTTTAATTTGGACTGGTCACCAAATCTAATAAGAGGTTATGGGTATGAATCAGTATAATGTAATTTCTGTTTGAAGGTGGAATACAAAAGAAATTCGAAGTCAAGGTCGTTTAGCCATTGACAGTACAGGTCACAAAGATTTACGGATATCCGTCGGACTTGGTGGATCCCATTTTGATAGTAAAGGAGGAGTTGTCGGGGGCAACATTGATCTACAGGAGATCTCCACTTATTGTAGGTTCAAGATCTTTATTTATCTCCACTAATGAATAATTTATTAAAAAGTTCTCCCATATGTATCTGAATGCAGTTCTTTAAATATCCCTGATGATGAATGCTTGAAATATTCTCTCTTTTATGATTAATGCTTGAAACATTCTCTCATATATATATATCCATTTTAATGCAGATCTTAATTTATCTCTCGGGATGAATACTTGAAAAATTCTCTGGTATTCAAGTGTTTTGATACATCTGTAGCAGACAACTTTGGAAATCATGGTGACCAGGTATTGGTGATCATTGCCAGTTTTGCCATGACGTTCAGAACTAATTTTAGCTGTTATGGACTGATTACAAGTTGAGAACTTATAAAATAGGTGGCCTGGATATTTCAGATCAATTTTGCATAAGTTCACTCTTACAGTATTGTGTGAATCCATAAGTTAATCTGTAATTTAAATGATGCCTGAGGGGTGATCAAATTTGTGACTTGCCTTGTATAAAGGGCAAAAAAACACACATTAACAGGGTTGTCATTAAGAGCCAGCTGCCGGCCAATTTGACTGCTTCAAATGATATTTTGTCATCTCAAATTACAAAAAAAATGAAAGGTTGTCATAAGAAGTACCGGTAGTTAAAACATCTATTTTTTGTTGGTTGTTTGCTTCAATGACCTCTTCAAAGTGACGGTTGGTCATTTACTCCAATAATTAATGACAACCCTGCATTTAAATGCAGTCAAGATCATTTACCTCACTCTTTTTCCACCCTACACAGTTGAAGTGAAGGAGGACCCCAAGCAGGGGCGAGATCCCACCCACAAGGCCTGTATATCCATGTACGCCCTGGAAGGTCGGGTGGACTACATGGGCTCCAGCGTACTGATGGCCCGTCTCAGCAACATGGACCTCAGTCTGAGGGATGAGTGGAAGATAGATAAAAGCGGCACTACCGACGCACCATTGGCAACTACTAGGTAATGACAAAGTTGATACTTAATGGCATAGGAGTCTTGAAATGGATGGCTTTTTAAAAAAATATGGTCATGATGAGCAAATTCTCCCTTTGCCATAATGTTTTCAAAATGAATTTTCTTGTTTTGATGCTATGTTTGTAAACAATCTCAAGACGTTTTGTTTTTTTCATTTTAAGAACTTACAGTACCGGTATATCTTATTTTAATTTAAGATAGATCCTGAGTTGTCTTTGTTCACATTAAAAAAATCAGATTTTACGTATATTGAAGGATTCCAAGGCTTTCATTAATGATTGGTTATTGACAGAAAATCTTAATTCATTGGACCCTCTCACACCCACTCTAACTTTAACAGTTCTTGTTTATAGATGTGAGGAAATTTGGAAGTCGAAAATTTATTTCTTTAAAATTGCAAAGCAGCTATACTGTTATACAATATTCACTGAAGAATAGACATTTAAAGCAGAATTAACATTTCTAAATCTTTAAAGTGGGTATACAGTGAATCAAAATGCATTTTAATCCAAAAGTGTGACATCACTATTGAGTTCTACAGCACATAAACTGTACATACTTAGATAAATTGATGCTTCCTTAATTGATTATGCTTTGAATAGTAGACTAATTGTACACAAACAGAAACAAAAACTGTTTTGTTTCAACAACATCTTATTTTGAGTATGAAATTTTCTCATCTGTGAGCAAGCACCTTTAACTCTTACCTTGAATATGAATTGCCGTATTACAGGGAAGCCCTGCTGTTTGCCCATGGTGATCTGGGTTGGGATAAGTTCCATGTGTTGATCTCTCGTTCCACGACCCCTGACCTCCTGAAGATTGTCTCTAAGCTAGAGGAGTTTATTATGCAGCAGTTTGACAGTAGTAAACGGGCCCTCGGGGCGATGGGTCCCATGTCTTCTAGTGTACGACAAAGACTCCAGGACAAACACAGGTCCGGAGATGAGGACTCGTGTAAGTTTTATAGTGATTCTTCTCATTTTGGATATTGTGTATGGTTGAAATTTAAAGCGACAGAAGTAGGTGACTGTAGGGTAAATAGCAATTTGTTTGTGCTATTGTATAGAAACCATTTTCGGAAATTGCTCATTCTGAATTAAACCAAACTTTGTATGTGAAAAATGATTAGACAGTGAAAGCAAATGACAGATGAAATTAATGAAGTCATATTTGGATATCTGGAATTTAGAAAAGGAGAAATTTATTTTCTGTGTCACTTGTTTGTTGAAAATTTGGTATGTTTTTCTCTGCCAAGGTGTTTGCATCAGATAGAATTTGTTTCAAATATCAATAAAAAGCAACCTAACCAAAACTGATATATTAATTTTACTTCATTGAATTATTTGCCTCAAAATATTAAGGAATTGTATATAACGAGCCATTGCACTTTTTGTAACATTGTAAATTTCATCTGCAGCAAAGAAATTTTACAGTTTTTTGTTTAAGGGAAAAATTTAAAGTCTTCTGCTGCAGTAAACCGTATATATACCAAGCATTAATGAAGAAACAATGTGTTCTTTTCACAGTGATGTCAGAGTTACGCCACCACAGACATTGGCAGAAAGCCCTGAACAACATCATTGGATGTCGTTTCAACATGTTACCCTCCATGCTGCCTAAAGATGGGATGATTCTAGGTGGTACACTCACTCTACGAGGCAACAACCTGTCTCTGGGCTGTTTTCATGGTATCAACTTCAGGTCCAAGTCCTGGGCAATATTCACCATGTCTGAACCTTACATCTGCTTTGCCACTGAGGCTCAGAAAACAAAAGACGAGGGTGAGTAGATTTCATTAATAATTTATTGTGATAATCGAACGAATCACTTAAGGTATGCTTTGATAGATTCAAAGCTTGGCAGACAACCATTTTTAAGTAGTGGCCAAACTTTTAATTGGCGATATTAGGTAGAAACTACGTTTCAAAAGAATAAATTGTTTGTCACAAGCACTTTCTTCTTTTGATACAATGGTTCTTTAATCTCTTGCTGCAAGAGATTTAAACAAAACATTTTAAATAAGGATCAATAGGTTTCAGTGTATTTGGCATCATTGCATACATACATACATACATACAAAATATAGGAATGAGACAAAATGAATGAAATTACATCTGAAAGAGTAAGTTGTGTTGATCTTAAAGACAAATCCATATTGTTTTGTTTTCCAGGTATCCATGTGGTCCAGGACTTGACGTTCTATGTTGGCCATGATTTGACTGCTCACCTACAGGGAAAGCCTATGGCTCATGTGTTAAAGTTATCAAGAGGTCATTCCATGCCACCCACCTTCACCAGTGCTAATGAATGGTTTAACTATGCTTTCTCAACATCAGAGATTAAAGGTAATGTTTCGAGGAATATTGATCTTGACATGAATTCCACAGATAAGCTAAGAAATAACAGGCAAACAGAGATATGTGTTTGATACAAGCAATTATTGTTTGTTTTGTCTCATTTATTTCTGCTAAAACTTTGAAAGATACTGTTGCTGTTTTGACGCCTTTAATCATTTACCATATGAATAATAATGATAGGCTTCATCAGTGGAAGTTTAATCCTATATATGTGTTTAAACAAAAATGGCTTTTTGAGAACAAATGTCATCTGCAGTGGACATTTAAATTCCATGAAGGCTTCATTCAAAAAGCATCAAGTTAAAAGACCGCAAATCCTTGACTTTGACATGTAAAAACATTGGATTATTGACTTCACTTTTTTTAAATTGTACTTGGCAGAAAAGAATGTGACTAAAGGATGTTGTACACATAAGAAGCAATTTATTCTGTTGTGATGATGGTGTGAATGTATTCTGTGACAACTAGGTTAAAGTGAAATATTATGTAGTAATGGCTTAAAAAAAAGCATCATTTTACAAATGAAAGATTAAAATCCATTATCTTTCCCCATCCCTCAATGTATACATATGTATTTCAGATTTGCCAGACTTTCCCAAAATGCAGAGAGCAGGTAGTGAGAGTCCTTCTGACTACAGAAAGACCCGACGTAAGGACTACTGCCATGACAGTGAAAACATCTTTGCCCTGCCATCTCTCCAGCTACAACTGAGAACCAAGCACCATCAAACCGAAAATGAGCCAACAGAAGTTGGTAGGTATAACCCCATCTTTCTGTATGCGTTCATACTGATCTTAATATAATGTCTTTACATTCTTGACCATTTCCCCCTGAATTTGATTTTCTTACTAATTTTCTGTCTAATCAAAATTGAAAAGCATAGCAGACGACAAAAATAACACAGAAAGTTCCAACATTTATCTCAATCAAATTTGTGTTCTGCATCAGATATGTCAAGGTAAGGTTTTAATAAGTAAGCTGTCAAATAAGAAACACATAGCCAGCCTATTGCCAACTCAAAGATTCAGGGTAGATTGTCAGCCTTGGGACAGGAGGGTTGTGGGTTTTAATTCTGTGATTTTTCATTAATCCACATTTAATGCAAGAAGTTGATTTCAAATAAATAAGTTTAAACTGAACAAACCAATGTTGAACAAGGAATGGTTTATATCCAGGCTACTAGATTATTAAAGTAATTTATCCCATTTGCAAGCCTAATTACTTTCTTCTTTCAATTTTCTATAGATCCAATGCCAGTTGTACAGTGTAGTTTTGTGACTGAGTTTGAGGACCACATCTTTGTCGCCATGGATGCAGAAGTGTTATTGTTCCTTCATGATCTTGTGATGTCCTACATTAAGGAGAAAGACAAAGGTATTACTATTGTAGTACATGTATTTGCTTTTTTCTCTTTTATTTGTGCTAATGTTTTTATGTAGTCTTAATCCTTGGGTCCATTGTGACCAAGTGGTTAGAATACAGAACTTGAAATCACATGGTCCCTGTCTGGGTGGGTTTAAATTCCAGAAATGGCATCTTGATTTTCACCAGAGGTCATCTCCCAACTGACTTGCGGAATGCTGATTGTAAATTGGCGAGTGGCCTGTGATCTAACCTGTTTGCTAATCTGAGTATCTTACCTCATCAAAATTAAGCAAATACTTAAGGTTTTGAAAAACAGATGACACAATAATCAATTTTAAGAAAATTACCCAGCTTTCTAAGGGTTTATGTATGGCATTTAATTACTTCAGGGGCACGGTCATCTGTTGTAGGAAGTAGTTCAAAATCTGCCAAGTCTCCAGTGGATTCAGACAAGAAGAAAATGACGGATCCATTAACGGTCCTTCAACAAGACTGGCGAGAGTATGAGTGTCAGACCTGGCACCTGGAACCAACCATCAGGTTTGTATGCTTATTCTTTATGATTATAATTCAAGAATCAAATATTATATTTGTATGGTTTATTGCCGGTTTCTTAAAAATGAATGTTGCTTGAGAACCAAGATTTATTGTTGTATGCCTGTTTCTTCATGGAGTCTGTTTAAGAATCAACCATAAGGTTTGTATGCATTGGTAACCAGTGATTGTAGAAAACCTTATCTATATGTTGAAAATATAAGTAAACAAAGAACCAACAACCAATGTCATATTAAGATTTATTTGATTTTTATTTGCAGGTTGTTGCACTGGGCCAGTCACCAGATTGATCCTGTTGGTGTAGACTATGTGTTACAGAAGCTTGGTTTCACCCACGCTCGGGTCACCATACCCAAATGGATGCAGAGAGGGTTCATGGATCCATCGGACAAGATTCTCTCAATGTTGGTGAACAAACTGATTACCATGTGTAGAGAAACCCCGGAGGCAGAATCTACTGCCAAGATTTAGTGAATCTAACTAGTTAATTGTGTTAATCTTATGACTGATCCAAACTGATTATTTTTGGGGTTTTATTTTTAGGGGGGTTGGGATTGGGGCAGAATAAGTGAGAAAGCATTTATGACAAAAAATGAAATTGCTTGTATCAAACAAAGTCTCCTTTTGTCACATTTGTAACCATTGATGGTTGTAAAAAATGCATAATTGATGATAAACAAAAAGTAAAAAAAAAGTATAATTTGTAATCATAAACAGATTCTTCTTTTGTCACCATGGAAAGTAGAGAAACAAAGAGTACTAGAGGAAAGATTGAATGGGCTTGATTGTTCAATTTAAACCAGATCATAATAAAAGTTTTATCTCTGTGTGTATATGTACATATGGTGTTGTGATAATTGTAATTGAAATTATAAATATGAAATTGTTCAAATGTAAAGCTTTTAGTTAAATGTTATTGATCATGATCATTATATTGCTTCAAAGTGTATACTGTTCTGAATATGTATTAATGTAACCGGTATTTAAAGTGATTTATAGTGCAATAAACTAACACTTTTTTGTGTTTTACCTCATTAACAAAAACATTTGCTGTGTATCAGATTGAACCATAAAATCATCAAATTGTTTATACTACATGAGCTAGCCTGTAAATATAGATTTACAAAAAAAGTCAACTCAGTCCCTATTTTGGGAATTTGTGACCCTTCAAAATTGAAAGCAACTGAAGATGCCAAAAAAACACATGGAAAAAAGTTACACTTGTGATGATATTTGAAAGAGCTACCTTGACAAAATGATACATTGCTTATAAAGGGCAATCTATGCTTTTGTCAGAGTTATCATAAAGTCCTTTAACACCAGCTTCAACTGATAACGGTATAATGGAGTAAGGGCTAAAATGTTCGCTTTTTTAGGGGGTGGGGTGGGGGGTAGATGCATCAGGAAATTGAAAATTCTAGAGTTAAAATTGTCTACTCTTTCAATGTGGGGCTGTATCAAGAAATACACTTGTAAAATAGCTGTTTTGTTTTAATCCAATCGTTCAATACAAATGCATGTTTAATGCTATAAACCACAGAGTTTTGGTGTCTTTAATAATTTGAATGTTTTAAAAACATTTCATTGATCGGATAATTATCTCTTCTTGTGATGCTTGAGTGAATTGTTACATATTGACCCTCATTCACATATCTGGACCAGTTTCTTAAGACACAACAGAGTTAATGGTATTGTTACATGCATTCTGGTTTTCTTTTTGTTTGTGTTTTAATTTTGGGCAATTATTTTTACTAGTATCATAAAGTGTTATTTTTTCATCCTTTAAAGTGTTGTGTGATCTGCTTTTGATTTCTTTTCAAATCAGTCCTAAAATCTCATATGGGGCATGGATTGATTTATCAACAAAGCCAAAACATATGCTTTTAGCCTTAGAATGCTGGGCAATTTTCTAAAAATAGATTTGTGTGTCGTCTGTACTCCAAAACCTTAGATATCTGCTTAATTTTTATGACAAAAGATACACAGAGTAGCAAACAGGTTAGATCACAGGCCAGCGGCCAATATACTTGGCAGCTGGTCTAGATTTAACCTGTTTGTATAAGCATGAAGTCAGTTCCAGCACTATAAGGGTTAAACTTTTCTCACGCATCAATGAGTTGTAACACTTTTCTCAAACTTCTTATATTTCCTGCTTTATCTCAATCATTGAATGTTCATGAATAGCATTTACAGCATAAGTGCATTTAATTTGGTGTAATCCCAATTTTAGAAATGAAACTTGGGTAATGGTCTGTTTTCATGAAATTCTTTTGCTTACAAATATTTAAACTTGAATTATACATGAACGGAAATGTAACGCTAGCAGATCAAATTTTACCATACCATGCCAAATGCTTATTTTTACATATCTTCTATTTTAGTATGGCATTTTTAATTTATTACCTGTCCTTTTAAACCTTTAATATATGTATACCTATTAATATATTTCACTTTATTGTGATTGTATGTATTATAGATTTCTTTTATTCAAACTGCTCTATTGATAAATAAGCTCAGCACAAATGCCAAACTTTTTCTCAAAGAACTTTAAAAAGAGTTCTACAGTCTCATTCTAAAAAATACTTATTATGGAACAAGTGTAGCTGGATTGTCATCTATTTAACATTTATTCCATCATGAATTACTTGGATGGACCAAATGGTGAAATCTTTTAGAAACTACTACATCAACAGAGAAATTACTTGAAAAGAACAATTTGTCACAACGACCAATTTAAAAATAATGTACTATTTTTCATTCTTTATTATGAAGCTCTCTGGTGAAGCTGTCAATTTTCAACAGCCGTTAAATTTTCCATTTGTATTGAGTGTTTCATGAATCGCTAAGAACACTACAACGTATTTGACTTGTATCCAGAGAATTTGGTGCTGAACAGATACAAGTAGCAGCCATAATGTAGTGCTTACTTGTGTACGAGATCTAAACCCTTTTTCACCATATTCAGGTAACTTTTGTTGAACCCTTGTTACATATATCAGGCCTATTTTTCACTCTGAAGGGTAAAATTTGATACCCTTTTTATATAGTAGAAGTAGAGTAGTTAGGGTGAAAGGGGTGGGGTGGGGAGGGGGGGGATAGGGAATATGTAAATGAACCTTTATCTACAAGAGTCACAACACTATCAATCTGCTCCAATGAATCAACATTAGATTATTGATAAAGAATCCTGTAGTGAAAAAACGTTTTATCTGAATTGTTTTGTTATCATTCCATCATCATGTATCACTAATAAATTGTTTACCAAAGTCTTTATCTAGTTTGATTTTGTTGGAGTGCTTGTTTGTTTGTTTTATTTTTAAACAAAAGTGAGAAATATTGCTACTTTTTTTTAAACTTTTAGAGGACATTACTGTTCTTTAATATATTGCATTAATCTCCACCAGATTAGCAACTTAATAAAACAGTTGTTAAAAAAAAAAATGGATGGAGAATATCTTAAACTCGACTACAAGTTTGAATATAATCAAGTTTGTGTGCAGTAATGTCTTACCAATCCTTTACCAGTTCTGCTGCAAATAAAATATAAGTTTTACATCAATTGTGAAACAAGTTCTTACAACTTGGATAAATCACTCTCAATTCTGTTTCCTGGATACATAACCAGTACTGGCGCCAAATGTGGATTCGAACCCACAACCCTCATGCCTCGAGGCCGACACTTTACCCCTTGACCACTGTCCTATACAAAGCCAAAGTAAAAGAACATTATTTCTATCCTGACATAGAATTATAATATAGTTCTTTTTGAATTTCATGTATTATTGCCTGAAAACTCTGAACTGATTTGAGTTCTAAATGCCTTACTTTATAAAACATGTACAATTTACAGAATCTGCTGTGACAAAAGGATTAGTTGCTCTGAGTGAACAATTTATATTTTTGTCGCAAAGAATTATTTTTTGTACATGAACTATTTTTGTCTGTGGTTGCTTTCAATTAGGACCTATCACAAGGACCTGTATCAATAATAATATTGACCAGTTTGTTTCAGACGACTGGAAAACATTGTGTGAAAAGGAGAAATGGCTCTTAATGAGCCATTTCATTAAGCCATTTCTCCTTTTCACACTATGTTTTCTGCCATATCAAAAACAACACCAGGCAACAATAAACAAGTATTATCATAGATTTGCTTTATGATAATTGATAGGAAACCATTGTGCAAAAGTATAAAAGTTTGTCTCTCATTTCTATGATTACCCAAACGAAAACGAGAAATTGATTATAACAAGAACTTAGTCTCTACATCACAGGAATTCTTAAAGTCTTCTGCTGGAGGAGTGACAACATGAGTGATTCTGAAGTAATGAATAAGGTCATACCAGACGCTGTCTACATATGTACATACATGTACTAGTATGTATATATATATATGCATATGTGTACACTGCATTAAACTGATCTGTTGGCACAGTAGAAATAGTCACAAAAAGAAGCAATTTTTATGTGAAATTATTAAACAAAACAAACAAAATTTTCAAAAAATGTTTAATAGTTTACTTTTATTTACATAATTTAATATTGCACATGATAGACACTTGACAAATTAAGACATATTCATTAACAAAAGTACCAAGACAGTACATTATAATAGAAAAGTGAAGTACTTGATATTATCTAGCACTAATTTCTAGATGTGAGGTTTACAACTTGTTCTATTTTCTCTACCAATGCGCTGTTTAAGCATACTTTGTAGCTTGAGCATTAACTTTTCATACACAAATTTTTTGCACCTTACATCGAACAGTATCTAGAGTTGATTATTAAAACTGAAAAGTAGCCATTTGAAATCAACTTATTTTTTGACATGTAAATAAGAGATAATATCCTTGACAAACGGATTGATTGAACGTTTCCAAAATAAACTATATAAAGATCTTATTGTACATCATGAAGTCTGAAAATGACCAAAGACAGGTAAATGTAACTTTGGAGATATGAGAAAATTGAAGTTTTTGTGAAGGACATTAAATAATCGGTTCATCATCTTTGTAAAGGCACTCTAGTCCGACACCAAGTGCATAAAATACATGTAAACATTGTCCTGTCTATGCATCAAAGAACATTCTGCATGTACAGATGTCAGTATACATTCAACCATTTTGGACATTATAGTGAAACTTACCCTTTTAAAAATTCAGATGAAGACTTAATTAAGTTTAAGATTACAAGGCAATTAGAAATTAAATAACAGCTGTAACGCTGTAAAAATAGTTCTTCAGTTTTCAGACACTTCAGCAAACTTTGTGAGTGACCGTTAGTTTGAAATGCTGCAGAACTGTTATGCTGTATTGCCTCCATACAGGATGCAAGTCATAAACACAGCTCTAATAGGAGCTTTTTACTTGACTTGCAACTTGTATTGTTATAATTAATAAAGCCTTTAAAAGTCATAAACTTCAATGCAATGTTTAAGTATGGTCCTTTACAACAATATAGACTGTTGATACATAAATTAGTTCAGGATGCTAATTACTATCTGCATCATCCTGTTAAATACTTCTTTCCATAGAATTGTGATTTCTTCTCAAATGCAGGGGAATGTATTGGCTTGTTGACTTCATAGAAAGGGTTCATTGCATGCTGAAATAGAGAAGAGTACTGTCAGTGAAATATTTTCAACAATCCAGTCAGCAGATTTAAGAAAAAAAAGGAAAACTAAGGAAATAATGTTCTGCTCAATCTTTGATTATATAGGGTTCAATACTGTGTTTACAATTTTCATTTATTTTACTGCTTTCCTGGATACACAAGAACTAGGCTAGGGCTCTCAAACTGAGCAATTGTTCATGGATAGCAATGCCTTCTTTAATCACTGTGGTTTATATCAAAAAAGAAAAAGGCATTTTTTTTTTATTCATTATGATTAGTTTAAACATATCTTTTCTACATTAAATGTGAAGCAACATTTCACAACTTAGATTAATCATTTACAGATATCACTCTTGGACATGTAATCAGTACTTGTGCCAAATGTAGATAAATGAAGTCACAAGAGGGACTGTGCTACTGTAGGGATTTGAACACACAGCCTCCATGTCCTGGGGCAAACACTCTTTGCCTGGGCCACTTCTTCCCAATGTACAATGATAGTCCCATGAGTAAACTTTTGTTAGGCCTGGTATTGCTATCCATTTGGGTTGGTCATAAAATCCCATTGTACTATTGGATTAGGCCAAAACTCACCTTTATATAGGTCTCGTACATTTCTGTAAAAAAGTTTTTGATTCCATCTTCATTCTTATTCTCATGCAGCATAACAAACCTCATACCTTATAACACAGTTAAGGAGGTTTCTGATATTTTCTAAAAGCTGTAACAAAGTTTTTGTTGTTGTTTTTTATCATTCTTATATGGAGTTTTCAACAGTATTTGATATAGTAGTCGTTAAAAAATTTACCCTGGAATTACTGATAACCTTTCTCAAACTATAGGTTCATGAGAAACAAATGCATAATAGAATTTTCATGCTGACTTTATAAAAATATAAGCTTGCCAAGCCAAAGTTGACCTGTCTTGTGTATCAAATAATAAGCTTGCTATGCATAACTAAGTTGAAGTCAACTCTTGGTATCATACAATGTTGCTCTTTTTATATCACATTGTTATCTTGATTAGACTAATTAAATTGTATTAATCTCGGTAAATTGAAGTAAGGTTTTGATTCCATCTTTATTCAAAGGGGTTAAACCCCTGACTTAATATACATTTATACACCTTTCAGTGTACATGTAGTGGTAGATTGATAAACAAGCAATTTCTTCTTTAGTGACAAAGATTTCTTAACATTGACACTGCTTGAATCTTATTTTCTTACCCTTACAATAATTGCATCTTGTTATGAAAATGAACCACACTTAAAATCCTATATTGGTTATCCGGTTAAGCCAAACACCCTTAAGGGATAGTATGGTCTTATGCTGTATCAACAATTTTTAAGTCAACTTATGTAACGGCTTTCCTGGATTCACCAGTACTAGGCTAGAGCTCTGAAGGGACTGAAATGTCACTGCAACGTAAACCAGAGGTGTGGGTGGGGCTTAAACCCAGGACTCAGAAATTCTAAGTCTGTCAGCTTAACCACTGGGTCACGCAGGACCCCCTTCCTTAAAGGAGCATCATCAATAATCCAAACATATCAATAAACAAAGGATACGCCCTGCAGTCACAAAGGCTGAGACAAACCATTCATTAAATTTGTCAACAATTTTCAGGTACATGTTGTTAGTCGTCCACATCTGTTCATCTACTAGATCCAGGGCCTCGTGTGCGACAAACTGGTTCAGGTGACGATGGTCTTCCTTCTTGAACAAGAATAAAAAAACATTGAGGATTCAGTGGAAGACTACATGGAATCTTTAATCAAAGAAAACAACTAGTCATAGTCTTGTTATAGCCCTAGATGTTCACTACGACAAACCTACATGAACAGTCTTGGCCCTTATAGTGTTAGAACCCTCTTCATGCTTATGCAAACAGGTTGGACCCAGGCCAGCCACTGATTATTTAAACAAATTAACAATTAGAAACTTTACAAGACCTCTAAATCATTATATTAATTACTTGTTGAAATTCTTAAAACAAACAACAAAGGGCAATCTTACAAACATGTGGTAACTTAGTTATAATACGGTACTCTTTGTAATAAGACTTCTTGTATCTTGAATCTTAAATCAACAACAAAAGAAACTTTGTTCTCACCTTTTGTTCGGGAGCTTTATTTGGTGGATGAAAGTCCATTTCAAAGATAGGATTATCATGATGTCCAACTATCACAAAATAATAGTCACCAGCCATGGCACAACAACAGGTACCACCTGCAGAACAATAATTGTATTAATAAACAAATGTGTGTCTCAATAAAGCAGATCTGATTAAAATAGTTGAAAAATCAAAATGTAAACTTTTTATAAATAAATGTGAAGTTGTACTGTTACCAAAGATGACAAGATTCCCTGCAAGACAGATACTGATACTGTGAAATAGAGAAATGTTTCTCTAGTATGATTATCAAAAACAAAACAAATCAAGCCTCTCTCTTGGATGCCATTACAATTGACAGTAAATGAAAACTTGGTGACAATATCTACCGAATCTTTTCATGAAGAGGAGATTAAACTGTTCAATGTGTTTATCACAATTAATGTGGGCAAGATTTTTATCACAGTGGCAAATAGGTAGTGTCCAACTTCAATAAAATTTGTGTGTGGAATGCTGTAGTTTTGATACAAGAGTTTGTTGGTAGGGGTGCCTTGCCTGATTTAGATATATATTCTAAAAAGTGTCTACATCATTGATAGAGTAAGCAAAAACACTTATCATCGTAAATCTATTAATACATTGTTTGCTCATTCTTGAGCAATGTCATAAACATACCTTTGGAACATTATCATACATAGCCTATGAAATAGTATGTTTCATAATTTCGGAATGAAATATTTCAAAAAGTCTGGATCTGGGTAAGTGGCCTGTGGTGGTGTAATGGTTAGCATTGGGGATTAGAGACCTGCCAACTAAGGCTCAATCCCCGAAGTGCAATCATTTATTTCACTGTGGAGTGTCCTTGTGCAAAGCACAATGCCTAGTCTAGTACTGGTAGGCCAATCAGAGAACATGCACTATAATGATGCTCAAAAGTGAGCGCAGGACATTAATAGGAAGAAAGAGCCTTTCGGCATATGCACGAATACGAAGCTTCCATGCTTGCTTCCTGGTAACTAAACCAGTACTTGCACCAATTTGTTGGTAAGTCCTGGCAATTTTCACCACCTCTAACAAACCTGGGACCATCTATACTGGAGGCAGAAGCTCTATCATATCGATACCACTGCACCACTGTCCCTTGTAGGAAATCGACAGTGTTATTCAGAAGCCAAGTCCATCATCGCTGTTGCCAATAAACACCAATTTAACATTATCTCAAGATTTGTCAACATATTTTTGATGAGATGTTTCAACAAATATCCAATAACCATTTTCGATAAATATGATAATCGCGTATGATATGCAAATTCGGCCCCTTTATGCACGAAAATGCATGACTATCTAAATAAAATCGTTTTAGAAAACTTCCAATACACTCCAATCGGATGAGTGTTAAAAATGTGTTGTCTGGTATTCAGCTGTTTCATCAATTAACTTACCAAACGGTGCTCTCTTGGACAAAAGATCTAGTTAATTAAATCTGTCAAAAATTGTTTGTTGATTGGACACGATTACCAACTTAACCTTAACTCGGATGATCCAAGCTGTAACTACGTGACAGAGAGTGAAACATCTACGTCTGGATCATTCGGACTAACTTAACCTCACTGAACTATACGATGGTCATGTCTAAAACGCAACAAATTTATAAAAGTCAAAAATATGTTGTTGGTCTAAATTATTTTAATGTCTATTGAAATAAAACCCTTGGGCATAAATCTTTTCGCTTTAAAAGGACCCAGTGAAATAAAAAACATTTCCAACTTTGCATAGATGCTGAGGTACGAAAAAAATAGCCTGAAGGCAAAAAAATAGTTGGGTGCACGAAAGCGGATAAAGAAGCTCATCGCAAGTTGTGCATGCATAAGCGTTTCAAATCATAACGCAACAAAGCCATATAACTTTTCATCGCTTTTTCTCATTTATTGTTTTGTGACACTATGTTTTACGCTAAATGTTCGTCTCATTTGTAGGACGGGTTTTCGGATTCTAGACTCTTCAGCACGGTACAGTATAGTAGAGATAAGTTGTTCCCCTCGAGAAAGAAAAAGAAATATAGTGCCAAATTACTATTTAATAAAATTAATTATTTAACGAAAAAAAGCACTTACTTGTGAATGGAAACTTTAAATCTTTATATTCTTTTCATTAATACCATCTCTTTGATTATTTATACCTGTTGAATATCAATCATCTGAATATACCTCTAAAGAAATTCATACGCAGCGTCAAAATGGCGGAGAATATTTTGTTTGGAAAGTCGGCCAAACGACAATGTTAAATTTGATGTTTTAAGTGTCAGCGGTTGTATTTCGAAGATAATTGTACCTTTAAGTTCTAAGAAAAAATAGCAAAAGGTATGTTACATGAGCTATTTGTAGATGTCATTGGTAACTAGTTGCCAAATATAGATGGGCTTAATCGCATGTCGGATTTCGTCCGTCACTTGTCCGGACAGAGTTAGCGAACTTCTTTCTTGTCAGGACGAACACTTAGACTTTTGCTTCTGTTATCATGTTTAATGTGATATGTTTCTACCTTACATGATTCGAAAAGGAATAGCGCCTTGACTTATTTTCGATTATGTGCCGTTAAAGTCTTGATCGCTCAAAGCAACATGCATTCCTTGGCACATTGCCGTCTGACCTTTCACTTTTGACTGGTTGTGTTTGTTACCTCAGTTCTAAACATGTGATGGTTATGGTAGCATCATTATTTGGTTCATTAATTGTATCATATTTAAACCAAGACAAACAGGGGTTTTATTAAGAGCCGGGGATTTGCCTAGACAAAATAATTGGATGTGAAGATTGCTTTTTATTTTCTGATGGGGCAATCTAACCAAAAAAATGAAGGATCAAAATAATGTCAGACATTTTAAATGCTGATTTTCGGATTTAAAGCACAAAATAGCCATTCAAAGTCAAATGATAAGACAAGATATGTAAAATAAACTCATTTGCCAACAAATAATGGCATCAATTGCCGGTTAACAAATAAAAAAACGCTTATTACGTTTTCCACATTCCAGTGCGTATGCGCAGGGAAAATTTAACATGAGCAAAAAATCGTCCTTTAGTGTTAGTTAAACCATTCTTACAAAGTTGATATGCAGAATTATTATTCAATACAGGCATGATAAGTGCATTTATTGATTAAAAAAGAATGAATTTATAACTGTAACAAAAACAATGGCAATATGGGTCTTCAAACATAGTAACAAATCTTTTGTCGAATTTTTCCTCCATTAAATGAATCATTCCAAAGTTTGACGTGACAGGAGATATTAACCAATACAAAAATTTCGTAATTTTTTCTGAAAGCGTCAAATTAATTGGACAAGGGATTTCCCCAGGCTTCTTTGACCAGATACCCCTGCTACTTTGCACGGCTCAATCTACTGATGAGGTCCCTCATACCCCATCTTACGGTCTACTTTTGCAGATCAACCTTCTACTAAAAAAATAATGAAACCCCTAACAAAGATTCTGAAAACATTAAGCTGTTTGTGAAATATCTTCTTCAAGTAATGTAGTTGACTAAATAGAGAGCGTTATACTACAATTTGTCAAATATGATTGGTCTAATCAGAAACTCAGGATATTGTGGGGAAAAAAATCTGTATTGGATAATAAACTAGTGCCTACTAAAACATACCCAAACAAACAAGAATAAGTAGTAAATTATTTGCCTGTTTCTTTTCAGTATTTCTAAAGGACCTGGAGAAAATGGCATCAGGTGGCCATAAGCAAAAATCATCCTCTTCTGAGCCCCGTCAGAAAAGTAGCTGGCAGAGGACAACCAGTATGTCTGACAAGGAGGACAATATCAGTCTGAGCAGTATGCCAAATGAACTGAGACCAAATAACTGGGTTTGTTATCAATAATTACATCTTAATTCCATTAATTACTCTGATGGCAACTTTTAGCAAAAGGATGGTTTGTTTTAATATAAGGTTTTCAACATTGCTTTGATTTCTTTGCAGTGCCTTTCTCATAAGTGAGTGAGAAAAGCCATCAGCATCATGAAAGAGTCTGTATTCTGTTAAGTTCAAAAAGGGATGTGTTTAAAAATGATTCGTTCTTGCAGTTTGTAGTCTAAATAACTAGGGTTTCAAGATTGAAAACAATTGCTTACATTTATTGTACATTGTTTATGAAACAAGTTCTGTCAAATTATATTAAATACGCTTGATTCCACTTTCTGGATAATTAACCAGTTCTTGCGCCGGCAAATTTTGTTAAACTCATTAGGGTTAGAGTTCAACATGACCTACATTTCATTTATATCCCACCAGTCAGTGCACTTATGTATACCGTTTGTATTTCAGTACCAGAACATTATTCTTTTTTACCAACTGACAGCTTATCTGTTATCAAGTTGTTTAAGTGGTTATAACAAAGCCATATATCCTAAATGTTTTATGTATGATGTGGTTGCAGTGTGCTTACGACATAAACATTGTAGTTTAAAGGTTCTCCAATGAAATTGATTTAAAGAACTATTATGGTAAGCATACTTTGAATCATTATTCATGTTTCTAAATTTAGGATTTTTCTGACTGGAGGCCAACCTCTCATAAAGACCAGCCAAAAAGCAGAAAGAAGGGGAACCCTGAATGGGAGAGGGAGCAATCTCATTCTCAGGAGTCGCCACCGGCATCAGAGAAACGTTACGGGACCCCTCGAACATTTCCAAGAACCAAGGTCACAAGCAATACACCACCATCACAGAGGAGTGCATTAGAAAATCTCAGACAGCACATGACTTTTAGCGATCACGAAGAGGTAAGAGTAAGACTGTCTGTTCCATCAAATTACACTTCTCTATGAATACATACAACTTGTAAAATTGTGAATGTGAAAGATAAGCACTGACAAGTAATTTTCACTTTATACCATTTTCTTAAATGTGATATTGAAAATATTTCAAATGTTGTTTTTGAACATCATATTTTGGATCAATTTTGAAATATAATCCAAATAGTGTTATGGATCCAATATCATAACCCACACTTTCTTTTTGTTATGAATGTGTATTGTCTGTTAGAAGATAATTTTATCCAATAGTGTCATTTTTATGATTATACATAATAGTCGAACCATTTATTTTTGCAGGGTATGGCTATTGATGGAGAACGAAACAATGATCGTAACCTGTTAAAGCGGACAGACAATTTCAACAGACAGGAGCCCTCTGTTGATCGTCTGTATCCTGTTCCAAGACAGCAAGCTAATCGAAGGGATGACAGAAATAACAGGAACAATAACAAAAGGAATCATGCATCTCCTGCTATGCCAGAGGAAAAGGTAACTACTCATAGGCCAAAGGTTACAAGATCAAGCAATATATTATAATATAAAAAAGAAAGTTCCTGTGTAATAAGCTCTTACTATTATACTTGCTACATGTTGAAATATGCTACATATTCTGATCAGTCAATTATGAATTTTATCAAATATTGATCTGTAAGGAGCCACAATGTTTGAAATGATTTTTGAGAAGTTTTTGCTTAAAGTTTTAATTTAGGGGCCTTTATGTGGTTACATGATAGCATATTTTATTTTACCTGACTGAAATTTATTATTTTGATTATTGTATCAGTAAAGGTTGACAGTTTTTAGTACAAATAGTCTCAGATTACTCAAAAGAATGTTTATAGCTAGTTTGCAACAGGTTATCGATTACTAAGCAATTTACTTTTTCTAGAGGCTTTACTTTGAAGTTTGAGTTAAATAGAGGCATAAAACTTTGTTTGAGAAAAGACAGTTTTATGTAAGGCCATTTAAGATGACCCTAAGTAGTTTAACTGTCACTTTATTTAGTTGGGCATCTGTATAACAAATACATGTAATGTTTTTATCTTATTTTTGTACAGCCTGACAGTAGTCAGATTGTAGGACGATTGATGCAGATAAGGGATTACATTAAACAAGCCCATTCTATGATGGACTCTTTAAGAAAGACTGGTGATCCGGTGAGCTTTCCATTTTTTTTTTTTTTTTTTTTTTTTTAAATTTTGTTGTTATGAAGCCTGTTGATATGCAAAAATAATGATTTTATTTTGAAAGAAGATACAAGAATGAGAAAATATATTAAGTGTTTGTAAAATGTATATTAAACACCATTCTTGTTGGGAAAAGTCATGTTAATGTTTAATGACTCACAGTTGTATGTACTTGTATTATTTCTTTGAGGATCAGAACTCTATGTAAAGGGTAATGTAACTTTTGGGTGTATTTGGTTTTATTGTCAGCTCTGAGGTAGTGACTATGCCAGAAACAGCCTCTGATTTATCAATATCACTCAACTTGAGCATGCTTGTTTCCCACATATCATTAAAAAGTTGTAAATGAAGCTTAAGTGGAATTAAATGTTTTAATGTTCTGGTCTAATTGATTTACCCAAAATGTTTTCAAACATAATTTGCTTCTTCTAGCCAAGTTATAAAGAGGAAATGGACCGCCTACAGAAGTTAATGGATCATTTGAAAGAACAGGAGAAAGGCTATACTGGTCTGCTCCAACACATACTGGTAAATGTTTTTTTTAAATCCAAAATTTGTAGCATAATAGAATTATCAATCCAAGGTAGTACGCTTGAACATATTTATAAAACTGAGGTCAGTTAGTGATAATTATGTCCATTTTAAGTCCAACATGTTGATTTTTTCCCAAGCCAATGATAGTAATTGGGAGGAGCTGTTATGATTTAATTTAGTAAAAAAATAAAGAAAACAGATCTTCTCGGTTATTGCAGTAAAATTTGAATAAGAATATGTCATCATAATAGATTTAGCATGTGCAAGACACATTGATGTTTGTGGATATGCACAGTTTAGAGCTATGGGCCTCAGGACTTAGCCATATAGTGTCTAGTGATATAGTGTCTAGGGATGTTTGCAATGTCAAATTGGGTGGGCACATCTTAATCTTATGTGAGTTATGAGAAAAATCTCTGCAACAGAAGACAAACAATTAGAAATAAAACGTTGTAACTTCATCTGTTAAAATAAAACAACCTCTTTCTAGATATAATGCCTTCTTTAAGGTTTTCTATACTTATATTTGGAAATATATGAATGACGTTGTTCATGTTGCTCATAAAATTGAGGGAGCAATAAGTGTGTAGAACTGATTTTGTAACAGACGAAAATATTGATTTTGACTCGCCTTTCAGTCTGGAAGAGAAGAGAATGGTTTGAATGACATGAGTCGAGAACTGACACCCAACTTGGATATTCTTGATGATTCAACTTCTGTAGATCTCGATGTCCAATCAGAAGCATCAGATAGAGATGTATGTATTACAAAAAATTATCTTCTCTCTCTGACCACAATATTAGTTTTGTCTTAGCATTTCCCTGTTTTAAACAATTTGCTGCAGAAGCATTCTGTCTAGGTAACATAAATGTTTAGTCTATGACTGAAATGAAATTCTTGGAAAACAAAATGATGAAATTTGGATATTTGCATGTATATATTGTTAAGAACATTATTAACAATCATTTATATCTATAGGTATTTCTTCATACAATCCACAATTACAAGGTGAATTAAGAATAAAACTGTTTGTGTCATATAACTGTAATGCACATTGATTGAAGTGGTTGTTTACCCTTTATTTTGATTGTGAGCTTGTTAATAGTTTGTTTTCTGATAGAGGTTGAATCTGGGATTATATTTTACTTCGGTTTTCATAATATGTTAGATTACATATTGCATATATACCAATATGGTTTTGTTTACAATTTTGTTCTCTGTATTTCTATCTTCTTGGTTTTACTTAACAAGCACTGCTAGTTTAGAAAAAAGCACCCCTGTCAACATTTACTGCTATTGAATAATGCACTTTTTTACTTATCCAGAACACTTGCCTTACAAGTAATACTTTCAACTTCATATGATTTTATGAGTTAATTCATTTAAGATTTACCCATGGACTATCATATAATGGTTTTCAAATGTCTTCATTATTGACTTTATATTATATGAGCAATCACTTTCATGATTCTTTTTTGAGTGTTACAATTGCATGATAAAAGAGGTCTTTTATTTTATATTATATATTACATAACAAAACGCTATGAAAAAAACTAAAGAAAATGTACATATTGAATGCCTTGGTTCTGATTCAAACTGTACATTTTAAAGGAGAGATCAGCAAGTGCATCCTCCCGTCCAAGAATTGAAGATAAGCTTGGTACCCAGTCTGAGAATGATGATGAAGAGGCTGAACCTTCAGAAGCCTCGGATAGTTCAAGTAACATGGATGATACTGTCATTTCTAGAAAGAAAAACCCAGAATGGAATTTTGAGTTAGGAGAGGAAGAGGTCAGTTTCAATGTATTTTAGAATTATCATTATTGATTGTTATTATCTTATTACTGAGGGGTTTTACAATTAAGCAGCTAATACAGATGAGCTGTGTACACAGATTGCGGTTTCATTTTACCCATTCTGTATTGTTTACAAATTCAAATGCCTTTTAAGCCATACATACTAAAACATTACTGTAAGCAGTGAATTTACAAGTAGTTGCAACTTTGTTACACTGTGTTCAATGATAGTTAGTTTAGTAAATATTTCATTTATATTTTTTGTCATTTTGATAATGGGCTTTTTTACCTTTTGTTGCAAATTATTCCCAAAAATACAAAAGAATGTACTCTGCATGGCATTGTTGTTGTAGTATACCAATCCTGATTGTTACTTTGTGTAGATTTTTTTTGTTTGTTGTGATTGCATGGGTAAAAGTTTTCCGTATTATGACGGAATTCCGTATTTCCGATCTTCGTCAGGGCCGTTTTTCCAAATCACATAAATTCGAGGAGAAAATGGGGGGGGGGGGTAATTCTGCGTAAAATTTCACCATGACATTCCTGACGTCCAAGGACCGGCAGGTCAAATTGTTGTTGTTATCTTCACTAAACGGAGTAAATAAATAACGTCATCCCATTGGTTAAGAAAACAATGATGATTGCCGAATCAATCGAATTTTAATTTTGACAACCAATGGGATTACGTTATTTATTTACTCCGATTAGAAAAAGTAATGGCCGACTCCAAACGTCAAACAGTGAATATTTATTGTTAATATCGCAAATGTGAATTGTGTGTCCGATGCCCGATGTTGTAACCGCATCATATCGAAAGAGAATGGACATATCTTTCGAAGGTTTGTGGCTTTTGGATATTTTCGGGGAGGAATTAGTGAAAATTTGCTAAAAACTACCGGTTTCGTGCATCCGTCCGTGGACGTGAGGAATGTCATGGTGAAATTTTACGCAGAATTTTGTGAAACTCTTTGCTGCTTCTGATTGCATTGACTGATTTTGATAAAACAAAAAGTGTTTTTGAAAAGAAAAATCATTCCTAGACACGATTCAGTAGAGATTTTTGAGATCCTGTCAATTTTAAGTGACTTTTGGGTGATTAGTAACTTTCTCATCTTACAGTTACTGATTGTGAAAATAAATTGACATTGTGTAGATCAACTTTTTGCTTTTCTAACTTTTAAACCTTTGATTTGTTGTGTTGTCATCTATTTCACCTTCAAAATGTAGAGAATAATATCAGTGCTTAAGTATATTTAAAGGCCTCAGATTGCACTCCAATATGCTAAAATCCAGGCCCCCAGCTTGAAATTTCAGTATTTTCCCTTTTCTGAACTTTTACCCATGTGATTGTGATCTCCTCATTTTGTTTAACCTACAAAATATGCATATGATTGTATAATATTACATTTCCAGTTGAGATGTCAATCTGGAATATTTATTGCAGTTTAAAAGCTGATTTATAATTGTTGAATATTCATGTATAAGGGTTTGGGTTTATTGGTTTATTTGTAGTATGTTTTAAACAGAATTTCAACTTTATGGCAAAAGTCAGTACATGAAAGGTCCTGAATTTCTCACTAATACTGTACAATAGTTGTTACAAACATTTGGTCAATAACCTATTTTCTATCATTTCTTTTCTTTAACAATGTATTCTAATTGTTACATTTATATGGATATCTTCGAGAGACTTTTGTAAAAGGATATGCATAATTTACAAATATCCAGGTGTTGATATTTTTAGATATAGATACTCTTTGATATAGGTCTGCTTTTCTTTTCTTTATTGATCCATTACAAGGAAAATTAAGCAACTTCTCTGTCTCTGGTTGTTCTAAGTAGAGTACCTATTGGACAAGGCTCCTTTTTATTGTTCCTAGTGCTGACCGCTAAGTAAAGGAAGAATAGGCATTAAACTTTTGCCATTAAATACCTCTTAATATGCCTATATGACGTTGATTTCAAATTTACAAAATGAACAATTTCCTTTCAGCTTGCAAATGGTGGTGTAACCAATCCAAAAGAGGCTGCTGAAACCTTGGTGGCTTTGAGGCAACAGCAGGAGCTATTGACAAAGCTTATTGAGCAACAGGAGCAGGTAAGACTCTGTGATATAATGAGAATGTACATTGATTCTTTACCAAACATTAAATTTTCGACTGTCCCAAATTAAAATAGTTTGCAGACGACATTTCAAAATGTGATGAAATTGAAAAATAATCTTGTGATAGGATAGAAAACCTTGTGGAAAACGGAGAAATTGCTTGTTTGCTTGTTAAGAGCAATTTCTCCTTTTTCCCACAATGTTTTCCAGAGTTGTCTGCAACAAACTGGATAAATGTTGTTATTAATTGGTAATTGGTTAAGATAAGAGAGTATGAATCATAATTGAATTTAGCTCTGTGGATTGATTGTGTCATTTATGGAATGATTTTCTCTTTTTTTTTTTTTAAATATCCTTCGTTTGTTTAAAGATTTGGGATAAAGAATGGTAAGAACCGTCATTTGGACGTCATTGGCCTTGTGGTTAAAGTATTGAATTGAATTTACAGATTTGGGTTTTAATGGAGGATGGTCTCCTTGCTGACAAATGGAATGCTGGTGGTATGTCCTGCTTGACCAACTCAAACTGTCAATTATGTTTGGGTCTTACTCTATCGACAATGAGCAAGACATTATATTTAAAGCGAACAAGAATCGGCATGGAACTGTAAAGAGACAATTATATAGATTACTCTACACATCTGGTTTGGTCTATCATAAACTTGTCAAATTATTACATATGCTATTTGTTATCATTTGAACAGATGAAAGCTTTGCGTGGCAGACAGGCAGCATTATTGTCACTCCAACAAGAGGCAGAGGCAAAGTTAGCCACTGCTAAGGAAAAAAGTAATGAAGGTAAGTGTTAAGATTATAAAACGATTTTCTGTCATTTGTATGGTTTGTGGTATCCACTTATTTTTTGTAACTTAGAAAACCTCAGTGAAAGGTCAGTTCAATTGAATGCCTGCTGTAAAAAGAAAACACAGTGGTGACAGTGGTACAGTGGTAGAGCGTCGGACTACTGTACCGAGGGTCCCGGGTTCGAATCCCCGTTAGGCGAGGTGAGAATTGCCGGGACTAGCCCTCAAACCGGCGCGATTACTGGTGTATTCTCCAGGAAGCAGTCATCGAGAGTGACTCGATGGGCTATTAAGCCTCCTTCACAATCGATGTAAAACAAATTGGAAAACAAACAAACAAACAAACAAACACAGGGCGATGTGGGCTGGATGTCCTTGCTTGAATCCTTTAAATCTATAAAATCTGAAATTGTTGATGATTATTCTTCATATGATGCTGTACTGTAAAAGGGAAACAATCATGATATTATTTCTTGTTCACTACACTATTGATGGTAGTTTTTTCTTTTATACTTCACATAACCATCTCTCTTTAAACATTTCAAACTCAAATTGACAATGTCTCTTACCAACATACTATCTTCTTTTAGAGAGCTGATGTCATGTTTTCAAAATGTATAATGTTCTGTTAAGGAAATGCTTGAATTCCCGGATAGTTGCACTGATTGCTGCTAGATTAATCAGGAATGCTGTGGAAAACCCTTAAAGATGACATGAATAGATTGACATTTCTATAAAACAATAGAAATTGAACATTCAATGTTTGCTTACTGATTGTTCTAGCAAGAGGTGTTGCAAGCACTTTGGAAGAGGCAGCTGCTTCGATGACTAACAGAGCTGAAGATTTACTGAATGCGGAAAGCAATGCTGGCAGGCAGTCAGATCCTGATCTTTTGGATTTGAAGAGGCAGCTCCTGTACATGAGGAATGAACTGAAGTCACAGGTATATCTAGATTGTTCAAAACATAACTTGCCTTATCATTGTCTGATCAATTGCAAAAGTAACAAACATTTTTTATATCTTTATTTTTGATACCGATGGCTTCATCTTCATTTCCTCCATTAATTTGGTGATAAATAGTTATTGAGAACAAGATTGATTTCAAGGTTTGGCACTCTGACCTCATATGAAGATGTAAAATGTTGTTAAATGAATGCAGAAAATCCCATACCTCAGACTGACCTCATTTTTTGGCTTCATGTAATGTAGATATTATAAGCTTATTAACAATGACGATGTTTCTTTTGGATGGTTCCACTAATCATGACTCTTAGAGCGATTTTTTTCAAGTGGTAGAAGATGATACTTCTCTTTCTGTCCAAGCCATTGTAAACTCCTGTGAAGCCAGGAAAAGCATCATTACCAAGTTATCTGTTCACAAAGTTCATAGTCCATTTAATGAGGAACTTCACAAAAACATTCTGATTTACAGAATGAGAACCTTCCTCCTGCCCAAAGTAATACATCTGTCAACCGACAAGAGCCAAGAAAGAAGAACCTCCCTCCTCCGAGACCTCCATCACCAAAGTTGGGCGGCAGGGCTCAGGCAAGACCTTCTTCTCAGCCAGCGCCTGCCACAACAGATCCAGCAGAAATGGCCAGAGAACATCTTCAAGCCAGGTTACAGGAGCTTCTGGGAAAACGAGATCAACTGGATCAGCTTTTGGAGGTACAGGGCTTTTTTGCTTTAAATTGGGAAATTGTGTCGATGAAATTGCCTTATTTGGAAACCAAAAACTGGTGTGACTTAAATTTAGGGGAAACTGCATATCAGAGAGAAAAATTTCCAGTTGGGAAGGTGCTTTTTATGGGCCCCTGTTAAAGAGTGAGGTATGAGAACAATCATTTTTGGATTTGGTAAAAGAATCCCTTATCATTAACCTGAGAAGTATTCAATTCTTGTATTATAATTGAGCTTGCTTTCAATGTTTTGTTTGTCAAATGCAAACAATTTGTTGAGCTTAGAATGTTTATTCTTTAAACCCTTGTCCCCATCAAATGTGTGAACAAGTAGATACCTAAACAAGCATCTATTGAAACAAGTTTACAATACACAAATCTGTAACTTTCTATTCTCTTACATTAATGGAGAAAATGGAAAGAAGTAGAAAGCTTTAGAAAGGCATGACTTATTTTATATTTATTATTTATATTCAGTTTGGAGTATCATTTGATATAATTTATGTTACAGAATTTGATCTGGAACCATCAACTTGTTTTTTGCATCTTTTGAAACATACAAAATTGTTCACAATTGAAAATGTTGCCTTAGATGACTCTGCTTAAAGTGGAAAGGCTAAATGAATTGAAAATTTGAATAGATGCATTTGAACCTCTTAACAATCTTTATTTACAGGAGGAATTTTCGACTCCGCTAATGCCTGCTGTCCCAGAACAGATGAACCGAGATGAGCTTCAGGATAAATTGCTTGAACTTCAAAATAAGAAGCGACGCATGGATGACATGTTGCAGGAGTTACATGTTCTTAGGTCAAACTCAGCACTGCAGATGAACAATGGTGATTTTACTATATAATCTTGAGGGTTTAGTTCAGTGGGGTTAATTCATGAATCATCACTTATGATTAGGCCAATTGTAATTCTTTCCTAGATGATATCCTGTAGATAATCTATAGGATCTCCTATGAATATCTTTTTGAGAGTGCTTGCAGTAGACAATGGAAGAAGATAACTGTGACATGAAATAATTGGTCATAGTAAGAATGTTTTTGTGGTTTCTTCCTGTATCTAAAAATAGCTGTTTTTCTTTTTTTATATTAAAAATTCCAGGTTATTGCTACATGATTTTTTCTAGAAAAACAAATGTGATAGAAAGTAGATTGTTTTACCAATCAATTTCTGTGTTTTTTCCTTTTTTGCTATATCTTAAAGCCATGTTGTCAACAAAATAAAACCTAACACCAACAGTTTTTTGTCATTTACACTATTTGATGTGTGTTTCCAGCTTCTGCATTAGCCCAGCTACCAGCCCAGACCCAAGAAGCTGCTGAGATGGATCTAGTGTATGGAGCTGCTGGAGCATCAGAAAACCTAGCGCACAATGTAACAGATGTACTGGACGCAAGACAGAAGCTACAGTAAGATTCTTAGATTGATAACTCAAAACCCTTTTCTGTTTGAATGGTTTTTTGAAAGAATAAAGTTAATTGAGATATGTTGTGGGATTGTTTATAGGTTTTGATAGCAATTATGAGCAACAAATAGTTTTTTACAAAAGGGAATCATCATTCAAACCTAGCATGTCAGTTTCAGTAATCTTTTAATTCCTACCTTCTTGGATGCTGTTATGGTACAATATATTCTCTTAATTAATGAAACTCCTGTAGAATATTTAATAATTGTTAAATCTGACCTTAGTTATCATTTTTCAATCTATATGTTAATGATGATAAACAAGGCTTGAAAATGAGGTATTTCATTACACACAATTTCCTTAATGAACAGGAAGCTGAATGAAGTAAAAGACCGTCTGAGTCAGCTAAAGTCTCTGGTCCAGTTTTACCAGTCAGACAATACAGGCGCAGATCAAGTGGATGAGGAAGAAAATTTACCTGTACCTGGCTATGGAGATCCTGTTGAATTTGAGTCACCTAATCGTAGAAGGTACTGTAAAGCTAACCCCAAGTTGTCTCCATGCAAATGAAGTGTTAAATTAATTCTTCCCATGCCATAATGTCTCCAAACGTCATAAGCTGCAAAGATTATAAAGTTGCTTTAAAACTGAAAGAATATATCGGACATGTTTGAGGAAGCATTGTTACAAAAGACAATTTTCTTGTTCTGTTAACTTTTGTCAAGTTTGTCAAACAATGAATGGGACATTTTATTGAAATGAATCATTGGCTCCCACTAAAACATTAAGGCATTATTGAAAAGCTTAAATGTTATGAACAAGGTCAGTCTGTTCCTTTCTTCTACATTTTTCATGTCATAATGTTTTTCTGTTGGCAGTTTCTTTCATTTGCTACAAATTATTGACCATAGGAAACCATTAAGAAAAGAAGGCCTCATAATCAAGTATTTCCTATATTTTAGTGCTCAGAATCAATTCAGCCAGACTGGTGTAGTTGCCCAAGAGACTGAGAAGCCCAGGGTAAACATTCCTGTTCAGCCTCAGACACTTCAGCAACAACAGCAGGAGTCTGATGAGAACAATAGCTCCTCCAGCTCGGATACCGAGTCACAGCTATCAAGTCTGGGTCCATGGGGAGACGACCCTGAAATACAGGAAAAAGTCAGGTAGGTCAATCAACACTGCCATTTGATGAGATAAGTTAAGACTTATTAGGGCAGAGAAAATGTTAGTTTACTATCCAGTATTTATGACAGCTGACTCAATCTGTATTTTTTTTGCCCAATTTTGAAGAAAGACAATGCAACACAACTCTATTTTTACCATTTGATCTCATTTTGAGAAATTGTGCAAACAGGTATAAAACTCAAATATTTTTTTACTTGCTCTAGCTGTAATAAAATATAGATGAAAGTATAAGTTTCCTGAAATGTTAAAAATCATTTTGCATTCTCAGAAAACTGAAAACGGCCAAGGAAAAGTTGAGACATCTACAAAACTTGGTTGCAATGGTTCAGCACTCTCCAGATGTTGCTGGTGAACTTCCTGAAAACCTTGCAGACATTGCTGCTAGTATAGAGGATGTGGAATCACAGCTGACTCAGACTGATGACAGAAACAACGCCTCCACTAGTGAAGGGGAGGTACAACAGCAAGATGGGGGGTAAGCTTTGATTATTTACTTTCACACACATGTACAGTAGAAAATTTCAACTTCTCTTTAATGTAGAGAATCTGTAATTTATTTGCAGCTTGCAGTGTTTCAAATGATTTTGACTAAAGATGAATTTACCCATGATGGCAAACTTGTTTTGTCACAATAAGTTCAGTACTTAAAAATCAATACAGTTTTTGTTTTAACTAGGTCAGCTTTAATCCTTCATTTCTAGTGATGCATTTGTACTGTTTGATGTAGACTTTTTTAGATGTAGAATTTTCAATGCATTGAAAATTTGAAGCAAAGAAGGGTTGAAAACACTTTACCTTGAATGATACGTCCTATGAAAATCTTTGTCATCACACAAATTGGTATGCTTTGCATAAACTATGTTATAGCTTTACGTTGAGTATCATATTTTGTTTTTCATTTTGTGTAGAGATTCATACTACCAACAGAAAATGACAGAACAGTTGGATGAGTTAGAAGAGCTGAAGGATGAAAAGACAAGGCTCCTAAACATTCAGACCCAGCTTCAGACTCTTCATGAGAGATTCCAAAGGGTATGGCTATTGGCTAGTAATTTATTTTCTACTTGTCTGTATTTGTTACAATACATCTTATTATACATAATTTTTAAACAAAATTTGACAACTGGGTTATAATGGATCCAAACCCAGTGCTTTCCTAGCTAAGTGATTGGCTTTATGACAAGTCAAAATATTTTCTCTGTTATTCTCAAACTTGTTTATATCATGCTACTTTTAAAGTTTGTTAGACATACTATGTTGTAAAATAAACTTTTTATTAATTGATGATGAACATGTATTTTTCCATTCACAATTAAAGGCTGATATAAATCCGACTCATTAGATCTATTATTTCTTTTATTCTGCAGGAAGAACGTATGAGGCAAGATGACAGTGAGCGAAGTAAAGAAACAGAGCCAAAATCCCAGTCTTTACAATCGAATCAGCGATCTGACAGTGGAAATCAACAGACAGGTGGCCCTAGTGTCACATGTAAGTGGACCAGATCAGATTCTTGTTGATATAATTGGCTTGAAACAAACATATATTTCAAACTTTAAGATCTTTTCATATATCTTGATGGTTACAGCAGATATTCATTTGAGTGATTCTCATGAAAATGTAATAGTATGTACTTGCATACTGGAACCCTTGTTGCTCTTGATCCAGACCTGTCTCAAATTAAGCTAGCCTTTCTTTTGACAGTTTCATCCAATGACTAACGGAATGCCGATTGTTCTAAGTAAGGGTCTTCCTCCATTATTAAGAGCCAGGCATCACAAGAAAACTGAAATATTGTTTATTCAATGTTAAATTCCATATAGATAGACAAATTCTTTTGACAGTCTCCTCCAATGAAGAAGTTTACGACAAGATGAGAAAGCAGAGAATGCTACGTGAGGAGTTGAGGGAGAAAAAGAAACAGCTGGAGTCCATCATGAAAAAGGACAGAAACAGGAAACAGTACTACAAAAACCAGGATAACCAGAGTGATACAGTCTCATACAGTACAGAGGCGTTTGGGTAGGTTCAGGGTTGTCTCTTTTGGAATAATTTTAAGTAAAAGGCTTTACTACAAATAGTTTCTGCTTAAAAGAAATTGATATGATACAGTACTGACCCGAGGACAGGTGAAAATAATGTAAGAAAACTACTGTCAAAAATACTCAACTCTTTAGTTGAAATGTCCTACCAGAGCAGCCTTGTAGGTTGTACATGTACTTGCACCACTCAGATTACTGTTGATGGTCAGCTCAAGATATTGAGGGCCAAATGTTTTACTGTAGAAATTTGTTTATGAATTAAAAGGAGCTACAGTATTGCATTGGGGCCTCAATATGTAGTATTTGAAAATCAAAACTGCTCTTTCTTATCATCTTTTGACCTTTTTTTTCTGAAGTAGCTTACATAATTGATAGTCCAAATTTTACTCTGTCTACAGTGCTAGTGCGAGTGTAGATGCTACAATGGCGACCTGGGGTGGATCTACAGCTGATAACCTAGAGAGTATAACAGAGGATGGGCCTCAGGATAACGAAGATGAAGATGATGGTTTGTTATCATTTTACTCATTATTTTGACTTGTGAACATAACCAAGAATCGCTGTTATGATCTTACAAATTATTGTTGAGATATTTATTGTATCATATCACACACTTCATTACAAATTGGAATTAACAGATGATTAACTATAAATTTTGAAAACAAAGTTCCAATGACAATTATTTTTTATTACTTGTTGAAGTGGTGTCCTAATATCTTATGCAAGTGCTTTAAAATAGGTATGCATATAAGTTAGTGTTTTTTGCTCAGTTTTCTTATATATTGCAGCCTACCCATGTGATGGTATCCTACAAGTAGAGGAAGAAGAGGAAGAGAACAACTCTGACAATGAAACCTACACCATAGAGGAGGATGTGAGACAGAGAAGAAAGGCCCGCTCCAGGGCTAGCCCCAGTCCAAGAAAGTCCAAACAAAGTTTTCCTAGACCAAGCAGAGGTGGCACTGGTGCACGGCCTAAAGAGGCATGGACAAGGCCTACAGACTTCAGTAAATGGACAAGGACAAACAGAAAGTCAAAACAGGAGGTAGTTTAAATGGTTTTAACTCTTTTTGTTAGAATTTGGCCAAAATGTGTTGCTCATTTCAATAGCTGAAAGGCACTATTTTCACAAACCTAACAATGTTTTGTTGAATCATGAAACAAGGGACTTTACTTTCCTGCATATTTCTATATGTTCTTGACATAGTTTGATCTATGAAAATATTGTCTTATGCTGATAATTTTTTAAGAAAAATTTGGACCTATGCTGAATGTATTTGTTTAAAAAATTCTCCTTCAACAAGCTGGGAAAGCAGGTCAGTTGATAGATGTGGCATTAACAAATCTATGTAATGATCGTTTTGCAGAACTACAGATCGGCAGAAGATATTGTTCGTGAGGATGATATGGATGGACCTAACAACGTTGATGCACTGCAATCTAAGCTGGAACAAATGGCCATGCTTTGTCAGTCCATCCTTGGTGAACAGCAGGCAACAGGTCAACTTAGCAGACAGACTGCTGCAGGTAATGCATAGCCTTTTTTCCAGAATATGCTCAACAATTTCGTAATTATTTTTACACAAAATTGGAGACGTTTTGACTAACGACAAAAAACTCTAAAAACTTGTACTATTTGTTTATCAAATGCTTTTCTTACAATCAATGATATGGCTAGAGAGGTTAACCTGTACCTATGTTTGGTACAATTGTGCTGTCTTTTTTAGGAATGTCCTTACAACACAATACCCCACCGAAAGGAAAAAGTAATAACAAATGAACTGATGTAAAAGAACTATGTGGATATCAAATAAATTACTAAGCATGATTATCAGAAAGGATGTTAACGTCCAATTGTTTTTCGTTCACAGGTTTTGGAAGTCACTCTCAGTTGATGCCAGACATTCAACAACAGCTTCAGCAGCAGCAACTGATGATGAGCCTGAACCAGTGTTACCAGCAGATTTCCTTACAGCAGATGGAGATGCAGAACATGCAGCGACAGCTTCAGTCTGTCGTCTATCAGTTTTCTGACAACCCAGAGTTTAACGACTCCATAGTGTCAGACCTCCGAGTTCGATCAATGCCATCTATGTTTAGTCCTGTACTGTCAAGGCCGACTCCGGGTTTCTTACAGCCAGACCAGTTCAACTTCAACAATCCTGTTATGTCACCTGGAAATAGTCGACTACTCAGACGAGCTGCAAGTGGAGATGTAAACTCGTCCTTCATGCGAAGTGAGGTCAGTGAACCAACAGAAAGACAGAGAAACTCCAGTGGTAGATCAGCTAGAGCTGCAAAAGGTGACAGCTTCCTTTCCAAATCAAAACCAAAACGGAAATCGCTCAGTCCTGCGCAAGAAAGCCATGCATCCAGCAAGCTGAAGGCATCATCTGTACAAAATTATGACGAAGAAGAAGAGACTTTCGTCAAACAAGAAGATGAGTCTCCATCAATAAAATTTGACCAGTATCTAGCAAAGAAGAAAAGGTAATCTTTAGATTTTGATAATAAACTATGAGGAAAATGGTGCTGAAATTTACCTTTGATATTATTCTTTGGTCAACAGATCTACCCATACTATTCACACATGCTGCTCAAAGACAACACTATTTGCCTTAATTGTAAATAAAAAAAATCCACAGATTAAATAGATGAAAGGTGACATCCTTTATTAGTCCATGATTTTGATATTTTCTACGATTTATTATAATGGAATCACTATTGGAAATCCTTATAGATTAAGGAATGTAAGTACAGCCTTACGATTGCAAGTATTAGAGGTTCTCAGTACAAGTTTTAAAAACTTAAATATTTTTTTATATTCTTCTGGAAAGCATTAATGCTCATTTAATCCATGTATGAAAATGTAAGTTTTATTTAGAGCTTTTGGAATACAATTAACCAATGAAAAAAAGTGTAAATGTTGTATATTTCAGGGATTTCATGAACAAATACAAAATGGAGCAATCCCCTGTAAAGGAATCTGGTAAGTTTGACAATGCTCATAAAACTACTTGTGTTGAAGATATACAGACTTGATTCTATGGTGTTTTTACTAGATTTATACTATTGCTCATAGCCTGAATTTAAGGTATAATAAACTGATAATGGGGTGGGTTTATTTTTTCCACTGTAAACTTTCTTGTTTGACACGATATCTTGGTTTGATGTGCTTTATGGAATCATTAACAAAACAGAATCTCATAAAGAACAATTCAGCAATTGTAGAACCCTGGTTAAACATATTTTTTACCATATCCTTTATTCATTTGACACATCATGGTGCATTCTTGTAAATGCAAACAATGTTTGGGTTGAGATTTAATAAAAAGAAATTTCTGAATAATATCTCATATGATTTTGCAATCATTACAGGTCAGCAGTTTAATCGCAGTAGTAAGTACCGAGTTGAGGATGATCCCTTGTACAGACCGGGTTTAAGTGCTGGTATCAGTGGGGCGGGGTACCAGGAAGATGGGCGGAGTGTGACAAGCAGTGTTCAGTCATCTTTACCCCCTCTCCGTCAGGGAGCAGGTTCACAAGATAAAGATGTCAGGTAACGGCATTTACCAATATGAATGGTTTTTCAATCAGCAAGTTGTATGTCAAATTAAACAACTTGAAAAATGAGGAAAGTTGTTCTAAGAGTTTTTGAGAAGTGCAGACATCACAAAACTTTGTAGGCCCTTGACTGACTGAAATCCCTGAGGTCTGACAGAGACCCTCTTTGGTCTGACAGATTTTTACATAGACAAAGAAGATCATGTTCAGTTCGGTCCAACTGGGGCTCTCAGAGTTTCGGGAAGTCTGAAGTATGGAAATCATAGATGTAATTCGCTCTTTCATATCTTATTTTCATATTTTGAATGAACAGTAAGAATTTTTCTAACCATCTACGTAAGTTGAGGTTAATGTTTTCCCGTTAATTTTAGGGATTGTGTCAGGAATTGAAGTAAACATTTTTGTTAAAATATTTGTTATCTCAAGTATAAAAGAGCTATTGAATTTTTTATTTTATTTTCAACAGAGAATCCGATGATCCCAATGAGCTTTCCTTGTTTGAAACACTTAGAGAGACTATATATGCTGAAGTTGCCACACTGATATCTCAGAATGAGAACCGGCCCCACTACCTCATTGAACTTTTCCGCGAGTTACAGCTACTCACCAACGATTATCTCAAACAAAGAGTCCTCTATGACATCAAAGATGTTGTCTCAAAGTATTTGGTAGAAGAGAACGCTGCATCTGCGGTAGGAGTATTTGATGTTAGTTCAGACATTTTAAGATTTATTTTTTATTTATTTTTTATAGTCTGTTCAACTGCCTTTTTGAAAATTATTATGGCTAGAGTGTTGGGCATTCAACAATTTATTTTGACCAGACTGCAAGTTGTACACATTTTAGATTAATTGAAATACTTATATTTCATTGAATAGTCAAATTGATATTTCCTTGAAATACTTTCTATTCAGGTCTGTTGAATTGGATTTAAAAAGGGCTTACAGGGACAACTTGTTATAAACCATGAACATTTTTCCCTATTTCACAGCCCCCACCCCCATGGCTGAACCCCACAATTGGAAACTTTAATGCTTCAGAGTTAACACCCAGTGAGAGCCTGATGACTTCAGATGATGAGGAGGTCAAAGTTAGTAAAGATTGCTTACTGTGTGCTTGTGGTGTGGGTTGATAATCAGAATCATAGACTTTTGCATGCTTTATTTCCTCTTCTTATCTCTAAATCCTGTCTTAGGGGTACTTAAGACAAGACAATTTTGTTCATAAGAATTGTATTATCGAAACAATATTAATGAGTATCCACAGTGTAAAATTTATAAGAAGAAATAAGCATGCAAATTATTTCATTTGTTTAGACTTTTGCTGTTTAATCTAACTATTGTTTTCTTTGAATAACTGAATATGCTCCTAAATTTTGACTTATATGATATTTCAATAAAAAAGGCAAAAATTGAAACTGCCCTGGGGCTTTGTCAAGTTAAATGAGTATTGGTATATTTGTTAAGAGCTTGATATAGTACCAGTTGGAGCAGTCAAAAGATAATTCTCCCAAGCTATGATTTTATGTTGCAAGGATACACACTTTAAAAGTATTGCTTGTGATAGAAAATGTATCAAAATATAGCATGTCAACTTGTTAAAGATAGGCTGATAGTTTAGACAGCTGTTCATTGTAATGTATGTCTCTAAGACATGCAGCGACTTTCCAAATCTTAATTAGAAATTGGCTAATCTAGCTCAAAAAGTTGTATCACCATTTATATAGTCTTTAATTGTGTCTTTGGTTTATAACATGAATAAGCAAACTGATTCCATAGATTTATGGTGATGGTTAAATCCATATTGATTAATGAATATAAAGAGTAGATTGATTTCATTTTAAACTATAAAGCATGCTTATCACTTTTCCAATTGATTTCTAAGTGTGTGTAATTGGTGTAGTAATCACTGTGCTTGACTTCACTGTTTGCTGTGACACTAACAAACTGTTTGACCATACGGTCATTTTCAGTCTTTTTTACAGAGTAAGGTGAAAGAGAAGGTAGCAGCCAATTTAGTTGCCAAAGAACGACAGAAGGTATCTCAACTACAGCGTAGCGGATCTATGAAGGATGATAGATATGACTACCAGGAGGTGGCAGAGGCAACTAGCTCTGTCTCTACACCATCAAATGGCCTGTGGGAATCTCCATTCAATAGGGATTCACTTGGAGAGACGGCTATACACTTAGATAAAGTAAGATTATTAATTCCTTTCATAAAAATAGGTTTTTTTTGCACAAATGATGTCTTCACAATTTCTTCCGATGATTTTTGGTAATGCATGCAGATGTTTTGTCTGTTGAATCAATCAATGCTTTTTTTTCCACAGATATACATTGTTTAGAGATTGAGCAACTGTGTCGTTTTCATAATTGTTTTTTTTTTAAGTAAGTATTTTATTTAATAGTTTTACATGTACATAATGATGACTAAGTGAAACACAACTATTATTCTTTCTGAAGGACTACATTTGTGCAGCACAGAGATATCAGTATTGAGATCAAGGTCAGAAGATCATTTATTAAAAGGTTAATATCTTTTTATCTTTCTATTAAATCTGAAAAATATATTTAATATTGACTTTTTATGGCAATATTTTTAAAGTCATTTGTAGGAGTCCCATTGATAACAGAATTCAACCTTGATTTCAGACATTAAAGAAAGTGAGAGAGTATGAAAAGATGTTAGCAGAGAAGGATGCCCTTGTCAAGCAGGCAACAGAACGAAGACCTAAAGAGACAAGAGAGCTGTGCAGTGAACCAGCTGATCAGGGCAGCGAGAGTTCTGTCACATCGGATACAGTGCCAGTAAGATATTCATGTTATTAAGTAGGACACTTCAGAAGTGGGATTTACCGATAAAATCCAACTATTTTTGTAATGGCTTTCCTCTGTGACGCTATGGGTGATAGGGATAGGATAATGTCTTGTGAGTCACTTACTTGATAAAAAAAATGAGTATTTATGGGGAGGTAGGTTGAGAAGGTTGAAGTATAACTGAAGCATTGATTAAAAAAAAAGTGTGTTGGACATGTCATAATTGATCATCAAGAATTGAAATTATTTTGATCAAATGTTTCTGTAACAGACATTTAGAATTGCATGTTTAAATGAAAGTGTAAGCCTACCTTCCACAAGAGACTTAAGTAATCTCGGTGATTGTATAAAGTATTGAAAGCCATTTGCTTAGATATGTTAAGAGCCGTCTGTCTACAGTTCTTGCAGATATTTAAGTGAATTGCAGGACACCTTAGTGGTGTTATGGTATTCATTGCGGGTTTGAGATCCAGCATGCCAGTTTGATCTATGATAGAAACTAATCATGTAATTGTGAACTGTGCTAGTGCAAGCCACTTTTCCTAGCCAAGCGCTAGTAGATTACTTGGAAAGTGTGAATCAATAAATTGTTTCTGCAATATAACAGAATAATTGTTGAAAACAGCATTTGATCTCAATTTTAAATGATGTTAATTTCAGTATCCCAGGATTGACACTCAGCAGTTAGATCAACAGATCAAGTCCATCATGACAGAGGTTATCCCTGTACTGAAGGAACATATGGAAAACATCTGTTCTCCTCAGCTGTTAGCCTACATCAAGCGCCTTGTCCTATCCCTGACAAGACAATATGATGGTGGGGAAGAGTTTGCTAGGTTTTTCCATCGCCAGCTGGGATCCATACTGCAGGATAGTCTTGCAAAATATGAGGGTAGAAAGTAAGTGATGTGGTCATTGTATTGATATTGTTGAAAGAATTTAACTGCAGCCTTGAACTATTTCTAAACATGTCAAAAAAGACTGTTTCCAGTTTATATTTTACAGTTTGTTTTTTGTTTCTGTATGATACTGAACGGCATGCATGCTTTGGTTTGATTGTAGCCTACATTACCTTATTTTCCCTTTTGGATCTTTTTTTTACAGGAATCATATTTTCCCAACTAGAAATTAGACTGGTAATATATTGATAATGATGGCTATGTTATTAGTTTTCAAAAGGATTGTGTCCTCAAATTGATTATCGTTATTTCGACATTGTAGGATGTCAATAGTTAAATGACTATGTGGGATTTAGGTATTTGTTTTTGATTCAGCTAGATGTAATTATATCTTGATTATATTGTATGAGAAAGGGTTAAAACAGTTATTTATAAATTTTCTTTCATGGAAAAGGTTGATTTATTTGCTTTAATTTAACTTACAGATTGCGAGAGTGTGGAGGAGATGTATTGGTTGACATGTCAGAAGTTTTGTTCAATGAGCTGGCATTTTTTCGTCTCATGAAAGATTTGGATGATCCCCTGATTGCAGCGAAAATGCAGAAGACACAGGGATGGTCCGACTTTGAGGCAAGTATTTATTATTGTTATTGATCAGATTTTAATCTGTTGAAACATATAGAATCTGATATGTCACTGTGTAAATATTTATCTGTGAAAAATCTTAGTTAAAAGTAGTTTGAATTTTTAACACCAATGGCCTTTTGTGTACATTTAGCATGTTTTAAGTAGATGACTTTAAAAACATGACAAAAAGAATTGTTCAAAATAAGTGTTCTGTTGTCAAAATGGTGATTCTTTTGGTGTTGTCTATATACACTAAACTTCAATCATAAAGAAAATGTACACTCTGAAATTTTATGTTTTGAAAGATGTCTGATGCAAAGTTATTTATTTAAAGGTCAAGTTTAAACAAAATAAATGACTTGCAAACTGGGGCTTTAAATTCTAATTGGCAGTTATGTATGGAGGGTTCAACCCCAGACTATAGCAAGTGCTTCACAAATGTGAGCACTTGCTACAGTATTGCATTGAACCATCAATATAAGCATTTTGTATGTGTGTTACAGGAATCCAAAGATTCAGGAGATGAGTCTGACTCCACAGAATCTTCTACAGCCAATGCAAGTGATAACCAAGACGAGACTAGGGCCTCACAGACAGAGGAGGAGGAACTCGGAAAGGTAGTAGATTATGTAAGATCCATAGATATACATAGATGTATCCAGTGTGGTCTGTTTTCTGGCAACTCAGTCTTAATTTTGTTTTGTTTATCCAAAATCTTACATTTTCTTTTACAACTAGCCTTGTATTATTCATTCATATTTATGTCCCAGACAGGATTGTGTTACACAGTTGAAAGATGAACATTAACATCTGCAGTGTGGGTTTTCCTCTCATATTCTATGGATTTCTATATAACCCCTTTTTCTAATGCCTGACAGCTGTTATTTGTTAATAATGAGGTATTGTACCTACTTCCTCATACAACATTTTCAAGGCATATGAAAAAAATGATATGCTCACTTTTAAGGTGTTTTAATATAACCAATTTGTGACATATCTCCGCGTGGGTTCAAATCCTGAGAGGGATATGGATTTTAATGAGAGGCAGTCTCCCGACTGACTTACGGAATGCCGATGGTTCTACCCGCCTTGACCAGCCCATATGGGCAGTTGAGTATGGGGTCTTCCTCCATCATTAGGAGTCGGGCATTGCTACATAACTGAAATAATGTTGATGTGATGTAAAACCCATAAAAAAAAAAGACATTTAAAGAAATTGCTCATGTCGAGCTTTGTCTCCATTTGTTTATTTTTTCTTCTTTATGAAGACTTTGTCAAAAATCAGAAAACGATTAAAGAAAAGCACAGGTGCAAAATTACAGTTCATGCTTATGGATATATAACACATATGTATGTTTTAACTAGGCCAGAGATGATGCCCTTGCCAATGAAGTGGAGGTGTGTGAGGATGGGGATAAAGATGATGAACCTGAATCTCCCATTAAAGGTGTCCAGATCCAATTAGCACCCAGTGAAACAAAGCCATACACACGGTATGTAGCATATATCAGACCTTGGAACTGTTTCACTAAGTGACTTAGGAAAAAAAAGCTTAAATCAAAACTGATGTACATGTAAAGGATCTTAAATGAAAGTACAACATTGCAATGTGGCACGTCATTGGAAGCGTCTCTCCGAGACGATTCCAATGATGTGTTACTTTGCAATATAGCTTAGCCCGAAATTGAAATATTTTGGACCTAGCCATATTTTTAGCATGAACTGTTAAGTCAAATGGTTCCCAGATATCCAGTAAGGATATTACTCTAGCAGTAGAATTAACTAATGTCTTCAATTTTATCTGAAATCTTTATTTTACTTGCACTTGAAAATGTATTGTTGTATAGTATCAGGCAACATTTATAATAAAATCTGGGATATTTTAATGGGTATTAATTGTAACTAAAAGAAAATGCTTGTTTTGACATTTTTTTCTTCAGTCACAATGATGGTTTTAGAATGAAAAGCTGCAAAAGCATTTTAGATTCTTTTGATTAGATCCATTTGGTTAAGACTAATTGGGTCATTACAGAGTGATCATCGAATATTATCGAAAACCTCCATTACAGGATTGGAAGTGACGAGGATGATGACTATGCAGATGACGAATCTCAGAGTAATGAGGATCCCAGTGAAACTGCCGTCTCGATTAACGCAAGGCGTGTTAACTATACGGAGGAGACAGAAGAGGATTCCAGTCGACAGGATGGGACACAGTCGGGTCAGGTCGAGGTCAGTGATAGTCTACCCAAGACCCAGACACAGCCACCATCACTGGATCAGGGCAGGGATGCTGATCAGGGTGCCAGTAATGTTAAACCCAACAACGCGGACGGAGCTTACATGAATGGGGATGTAAGTGATTTATCATGGGTCTCTTTACAAGATTACAGAGATTGGTATCCAATTACAGCTTTCAATCCAACAATTCTGTTTTTTATTGCCTTACTCTGATGTGGGAACTTGATTGTAAGAAAAACCAACAGCATTCAAGTTTTTATTTAAAGATGTCTGAGTATTGGTCTTGTTTTGGTTACATTACTTTTTAAATGATTTACTGCCTTAAGTACATATCCTTTTGTTTACTATAACCTTCCCTTTATGTTTGTATTGCAGGTCTTGAATGAAGATATTGAGGTGATTACTATGGAGGACCTACCCTCATCTTTAACTGTCATGTCTCAGGTATTGATGTCTTGTTAACTGACCCCTGGGCCAGCTTTCGTGTTGAGCTGGTAGAGTTTAAACCAATAACATTACAGGAAAAATATTTATGCCTGATAATGAAATGAAGTAAGGTAATTGTTACAAAAGGAGAATTTGCTTATTAAAGCAAGTTGACCTTTGTAGCGATGTTTTTCAGATATCTGTTGTATATGTATATATTTTTTTTTTCAAGTACTCTGTCTTACTCAGTACTTGTGAGTTTGAAAACAGTCTATCAAAAAAAAATGATACTTGTATCAAGCATTTCCTCTTAATGTCTATAAAATAAGCATAGCCTATTTTTGGTGTTAAGTAATGTTGTATAATGGAATATTTATGTTATGTTTAAGGAGGAGTTACAGCAAAAGGTGTCGGAAGAGCAGTTGGGTAATTCTGGATATGAGACAGTCTTCAACAATGCAGGTGAAGAGCTTGCTGGGGACCCTGTGTACTTGAAGGAACCTGGTAAGTTGTAAATAATACCTGACTAGCTGGTTTGATGTAACTCTGGTATTGAGACAACTGAGCCTGTTATGATAGTAGAGTCTCAATGCATCTTTTTATACTATATTCGAATAGTATATAAACAGATATTTCAGGTTTTGGAAAGCAACACAAATATCTATTTTAAGTTTGCTTGTTGAAGAATATTTTTCCTCATCAACATTAAACAGATATTTCAGGTTTTGAAAGGCAACACAAAAATCTATTTTAAGTTTGCTTGTTGAAGATAACTGGCCATGGTATGTTTCCCATTAAAATCATTGGTTTCCTCTTGTAAACAGGAGCTCTTGTTGAATTTCAATCATTCATGTAATCTACAGTGGTATAGTATTCTGATATGTTTATTCAATTGCAAATCTTTAACCCTTTAAGTAGTGGGGGAACCATGTTTATGCTTATGCAAACAGGTTAGATCCATGTCAGCTGCCAAGTAAGTTGTTGTTGCTGGCCTGTGATCTAACCTGTTTGGTACTGTGAATATCTTTCCTCATCAACATTAAACAGATATTTAAGGTTTTGGAAACACAAAACTCTTTTTTTTTTAGAAAATTACTCCGCATTCTATGGGTTAAAGGTACATGAATCCAATAAAGTAATTAATAAGTTTTTCATTATCATTTTTTTGTATCACTTATGAATACCTTCCCTTGTTTATGGTGACGATTTTAAGTTTTCACTTTTAAATTGTTTAAGGTTTTAACTATTAAGTTGTTTTAGTATTTCACTATCAAATTGTGAATATGCTTACCAATTAATTTTTTTCCTATTTTCAGATGAGTCAGCCTGTTAGAACAATATATGGAATATCACATTTTCCAAAGAAATGTAATTTTGTGAAAGATCTGCGTTTATTTATCACACCTATTGACATGTTTGTGAAGTTTGATGCTTTACCGAAGATTTATCCTTTATCAGAAATCTCAAAATTCCTGCTTGTTTTGTGTTTTTACACTGTTTGATTTTGCATTCGTACATATTTTTATGCAATTGTTTGGATTCAGTATTATTTCATATTTGTGTCATACTACATTACATGTCACCAAAACTTCTAGCCCATATGATTGTTCTCCTACAACCTTGTTCTGTTGGACAAGTGTTGGTTCAATTCAATCTCTTAGCTGGTTCTCTTGGCTGTATTTGTCTGTAGAACTAATGTGAAATTAGTAAAAAAAAAATAATACAGCATACTTTAAAAGGTAAGTAATACTGTTCTCTTAGGGGAACCTTAGTAAGGCTGTCATTCTTAGGGAAGCTGAACTTATGGCATGATTAGAGAAAAGAGTCTCACTACAGATGTACTATTGTACTGTATTATACTTTTTGTATATGTAGTTATTGATCTATATGTATTGCTAGTTAGTATCTCATTTTGTATTCCACTAACAGGTGGAATGAATCTTAATGTATTTAAAATAAAGAACAGCTATTGGTGAGTGTTGATTTGTTTTTTTTATAACCAGCTGATTTGTTTGAAGGTTTAAAAAAATTGTTAAAAGGAAATCAAAAGTTAAAATCTTTGTTACATATTTTCCTGGTAGATTATCTACAAATTATATAAAGGTTGTTTGATATAGATGTACTCAGTTTATGAAGATTAAATGTAATAAAATAAGGAGGGTCTTGATTGAAAAATATGATTCTTTGGTGGAAATACCTTGTTGTTTGATCTCATTCCCAATAGACTTGTACAGATGGACACAGGACAGTGTTTTTAGCCATTTGTATCTGTAGGTAATGTTCACATTGTATAAAAATATATAAATCACCCAAAGTTGTGTAATGGATTTGCATAGAAGAAAATCTTCACTATGAGAATGACGGAAAAAGAAGGTTAAAATCATTCCTACATAGAACTGTTATGTTTTGTTTCTATTTATTGTTGGTTACGGAAATATTTAACAAGTTAAGATTATTCTTTTCCATTGAAATCTTTACATATTGTAAAGAAGCCATAAAAGTGGTTATACTTAGAAATTAATCAAAATCATCTTATCACATCCACTTATATTTTTGAGAGGGAAGAAGACGCTTTTAGCATTTTTCACATTTAAGTGTTTGAACAGGCTTTTTTGGATATCAATGTGGGTGTCATCTCAGACTCCTGATAATCTATGATTGCTCAGCCTTGATGATGCTTCTCGTCATCCTTAGTGTTTTGGTGTGTTGAAAACTATTGCTGCTTAGATTTTAATGTTTTCCTTAAAGCCAACAATGTTATGATGGTTCAGTCTGTAACAACTGTACTGCTTTTAAGGGGTTCATGATGCATGAGGATCACATGGTGATTGTGTCCAAAGTACTATTATACTTTCTAATTTTCAGAAACCCTTAGAGCTCATAGCAAGTCTGAGTTAAATTCTTCACAGAATAGAGGAACTTTCTAAAGTTTTGCTCTCATAATTTTATGAAAGATGTGTGCTACTATCACAATAGATCTGGTTGTTCCAACAAACACATTTGTATATATATATACATGTATTAGCATTAACTGTGATTATATCATGAATCGTCCTTTTATGGTTTCATCATTTTTCTTTAATCTGCTGCCATTTTGAATGAACTGAAAATAAATATAAGAGTTTTGATAATTAGGTTTTGAAAGTGTCTGCCAATCAAGGGAGTAATTTCATATTGGACCTGAAACACAGGATATTCCTTTGTTCGAGATTCTAGTGCTGGAACGCGAACTGAATAGTCTTCTATATCATTAGAACCACTACCTTGGTTTTGACTCCTGACATTTTCTGAATTCTCATCCTGTCGCAAAAGTTTTTAATTGGCATCATTAAATGCTCTTATCGATATTAACATTGTAACCCTCGAAAAAGAGCATACCTTGATGCTGAATGTTAATTCTTTTTAACGAATGGAGAGTTCCTACTCATAAGCAATTGTTATTGAATTTTTTTAAATTGACATCAAAAATATTTCAAGTCTGTATGAAGAAATGATTGAATAAGGGCTATCTCATATTATTGTACTTCAAAAGTACGCCCTTTGTTTTGTTGTGGAGTTTGTGTTTATTGCAATTAGAAAGTATAGATTGATTTGTAATTTAGTATTTTGACAGTCATGGACATTGAAATAGACAAACATATTTGAATAAAACTATGACAACCTCTTGGTTTGGCCATTTATATCACTGCTTTACGAAAAGTTATGTTTGTCTAATTAAGCTTGATATTCACTTAGAAAATTGCAGTGAAATCCGATTCTCTTGCAGTATGCTTGGTGGAAAACGTACGCTGATTGCACATGTTGATTATTTTGGCATCAAGTCATATTTTAAGGACTTTGTCTAGGACAAGCAATTGTTAAACTAAACTTTCAAGTCTCAAATTGTCTATCAAATACAACTGGTAGTTATTTTGCATAGTTGGAAGAGTTTGATGTTTCTGCAGTTAACTGTTATGTATTGACATTGTATATGTATTCACTTGACTGAAATAAAACTCACTCCAGACCTTAAACTTTGATTTGGCTCTTTTTAGTCCCATTGCTTTTCACAGGTGGGTGGGTACTTTTGATGTGATTGATAAATTAATGTATCAATGATTCTTTATAATTATTAAATAAAGGTTGATATTGGGCATATTATTTGTCCACAATATTTTATTGTTTTTTTGTTCAACAGTATAGGAGTAGTAAATATTATTTCAAAACAATGTTGACAGGTGTTGACAATTTTGGAAATGGTTCGCCTTGTACAGTCTTTATAAGTCAAGAATTTAACTCATAATTCCAACAGAACTGTAGGATACTCGAAATCGCATGATATTATAAAAAAAGTTCTAATGTTGTAACTGTAAGAAGTATCGATAATATATCCAAATTGGATATAGATGCTTTGCCATGTTTTTAAAAGTTAATTGAAATCACACACTATAAGAGCTGATTGAGTTGAACGGAGGGCTGTTAATTATGATATACCCTAGTTGAATACAGATGGTTTGCTCTGATTTTAGGGCCTAGTGGTTAGAGTACAGAACTTGAAATCACATGGCCCCTCATTGTGTGGGTTCAAATCCTGATGAGGGATATGGATTTTCATGAGAGGTCGTCTCCTGCATGATTTACAGAACGATGATGGTTCTACCCGGCCTAACCAGTCCTTAACGGCAGTTGAGTACGGCGTTTTCCTTCATCATTAAAAATCTGGCATCGCTACATAACTGAAATAATCTTAATGTGATGTAAAACCCATATAAATAATAAATTGCTCTGATTTTGGTAGAGAAAAAAAAAGAATTTGTCTCCATTTGGTTCCTTACTTGATCTCATATACGAATTTGTTAATGGTCCAAATTGAAAACAAAAGCAGTCAACATTCGTAAAACATTATAATTAAACTTTTCCTTTGTCATATTGTATGAAACAATAAAGCAAAAGGAGAAAAATGTTAATTCAACTGTTCATATACTGAAGCAAAATTGGCTTAATTCTTGTTGAATAGATGTTAGAATTCTTCAGATTTAGCTACAATGCTTGCCTTGCTTTTAACCCACTTTATGTTTATGTGCTAGAGCACAGTCATTGACATGAAAAGACCAATGAACAGTTCTTTTAACCCTTTACCAAACGCTAAATTTTCGACTGTCCCATATTGAAAGAGTTTGCAGACGACATTTCAAAATATGATGAAATTGGAAAAGAATCTTCTGATAGGGTAGAAAACATTGTGCAAAAAGGAGTTATTGCTTGCCACAAGCAATTTCATCCTTTCCCACAATGTTTTCCAGAGTCGTCTGCAACGAAATGGTAAAATGTCTTTATTGCTTGGTTATGAGTTAAGTGCTATGAGGAAGAATTTGTGAACTGACCACCACCATATGGGATACTTTTGAAAACACCAATCCAATCACCCAAACTCCTATGCTTGAAGAACATTTGAAGAAGTTGTCTTAATACAAAGCATTCTTTCTGACTGAATCAAGCATCGGCAAAAACTCTTCCCCAAGTCAATAAAGAGGTTGCTTAGATGCTCAAGCATCCATTCTGACTGATTCAAGCATCGGCAAAGACTCTTCCCCAAGTCAATAAAGAGGTTGCTTAGATGCTCAAGCATCCATTCTGACTGATTCAAGCATCCATTCTGACTGATTCAAGCATCAATGAATAATTTCCATAAGTCCTGGAGAAACTGCATAGAAACTAAAGCATTCATTTTGACATTAAGATAAATCATCAACAACAAAATATTTAAACAAGTCAGTAGAGATGCTGTCTTGGCTGCTAAGATATTCAAGCATCCACTATGAGGGAATCAAGCATCAATTAACTTATTAGAATAGGACAGCAGAGAGATTTATTTGATACAAAAGCATCCACTTTGAATGAATCAAGTATCAGTAAAACACTTTTCAAGTCAGAAGAGAGACTGCACAGATACATAAGTATCTATTCTGATCCAATCGAGCATCAGCAAAAATATGTATACAAGCCTGTAAAGAGATTTCCTGGACATCCGTTTTGACTAAATCTATGTTCAGCAGAGCAACTGCCTTTCTAAATAGGTTTATCGTTGGCAAGAGGGTTGTAAATCAGAGGGACCGAATGGCACAATTCAAACACTCCTTGATCTATTAGGACTCCATTAATAGTACATCAAAAGAGTGGCCTTACCCCTTTATGTAGTCTCGTTTTAGCATAATGCAGTAGGCCATTTGAGAAACCATTCTCACAAAAGCAGATATAGCTTGTAATGAGCAGTGTCTCGATCATCACAATAGTTTCTTACATTTATCCAGAACCTTGTCTTAAGTGGGCGACAATGATGCAGTGGTAGAACGACAGCCTCTTGTATCGAGGCTCCTGAGTTCGATCCTAAGGTGAAAAATTGCCGGGACTTACCCTCTATTTGGCGCAATTACTGGTTTAGTATCCAAGTAGCAGTCATCGAGAGTGAATTTAATAAGCATCAAGCTTCCATCACTAATTATGAAATAAAATAGAAATAACCTTGTCTTGGGTGCCAAATGATTGTATTTAGCTGTTGCCTCCAAATTGAGTGCGAGGGACTTAATCAAATCAAGTTGCATATACATTTAACAGTGTCTTCTTCTGTTGCTTTTAAATTGAACTTGCACAAAATCTTATATGGGGGACTTGTTAAAATCAAGGTATTTCCAACATTGTTTGCTGTTGATTTCAAATTGATCTTGTATAAAAATTATATACCAGGGACTTTACAAAGTCAAGTTATCGTACATTTAAGTAAACTTTGATGATAGTGAATGTTTCTGCACTTTTATGGGGACTACTCCTCTTGGGACATCCAAGAAGATATTGTGACATACAGAGAGGACAACTAAACCCCTTTATTTTATAAACACTCGCTTTACTACTCGTCTTTCTGCCAAAGCATTTAGAAAACAATGTGACTAAAGGATAAATTGATCTTAATGAGCATTTTAACCTTTTGTCACAATGTTTTCAATCCATTATCTTAAAACTAATTATTCTTGCTATGCTTTTTTTCCTGCTGATGCTTTAAAATCGGACCAGTCACAAAACCCTATATGGGGGAAATGGCTTAAGGAATATGACATATTACTTTGGCAAGATGCTGAATCTGCCATATTCAAATATTGTAGGAAGTCTTGGTAAGAGAAATGACACAAGAGATTCAAGCATTCATTTATATGTTTTATTATTTCATATTTAAGTATCAAAGATAGAGACTAGCTTATAACGCATACTAATATAGTATTCTAAAGAAGGAAAATCTTTAAACTCTTAATGGATTGGCTAAGGCACAAGGCTATTGACCCATAACTGGATGCACACCTGTTCTAACAGTTGTGGATGATCTGAAATGGGAATGGGTTAAACGATATTCTAGATGTACGTTAAACTTTACGGTGCTGGAACCACCTTCATCCTTATGCAAACAGGTTAGATCCAGACCATTCTCCAAGTAAATTGGCGGCTGGCCTTTGATTTAACCTGTTTGCTACTCTTAGTATCTTTCCTCATCAAAATTGAGCAGATACTTAAGGATTTGGAAGCAGATGACAAAAAATCTATTTTTAGAAAATTACCCAGCATTCTAAGGGTTAAGTGGACAACGTAACATTCAGGTCAGATTGCTTTGATACAAAGTCTGATCTAGAGCCACTTTGTCTGCAAATGGCTTTTTATTTGACGCATACAGAGTTTAACTATCTCTATGTAAATAATGCTGCAAGGTTTCTGCACCACTTTGATGGAAATATTTTTACATGTGAAATGCTTATATCATATGAAATGTTGATGGGGTTTAAAGCTGTTAAGATATTTAATGCTGATATATCAGAAAATAATACCTTAATGTCAAAATTTAAATAAATATTCTTGTCAGTATGAACTTAATGACTCTCACTTAATGTTAATTGTCAGAACTTACCGGTATTTGGGCTCAATGTCTATGACTCTAAGCGTGACTGAGGAAATTGCTTCACAAATAAAAGGGATTTCTAACCCTTATATGTTGAGTCATGGATTAGGTCCATATTCCATTCAGACTTATATTGATCAATTTAAACCAAGAAATGTTGAGCAACATTGAAATATTTCTCTATAAACTTGATGCATATATTTTCAAGGTCCTATAAGCTTGGTGCTGTTCAATCTATTAAAAATGCACTAACAAAATAAATACTAGTATTATAAATACAGTTTCTAACTTAAAACACCCAAATCTCATTAACATTTTTTTTATTGTATCTTTTTCTTTTTTTCTCTTTTGTTAAAAAAAGAATTTAACTAAAAATTAATTAAACCTACAGTCCTTTTAATTAAAACTTGGAATTACGCTACAAGCATAATTTCTCTATCTACATTTGACACATAAGTACTTTCCTATACACATATCTACACCTTTTTGTAAACCAATTCTCACATTTTACACATTATGGGCACCCTTTGCCTTTCTCTCACTAATTGAAATGGAAAGCTTTTGCAAATATTGGTCATTTTATCACATCAGGAGTCAGAAAAGAATTGGGGGGAATCTCACATTTTGTTTATTTAAATTGACAAAGATTCTTCCAATGATCACATGAATTGTATCAACCATTCAAATCATCGCAATAAGATGGCACTTACAAGAATCTACGACAAAGGATTTCAGAGAGGGACAATATAGCATTGGCAATAACCTTCATGTTTTTTTTTTGAGAATCTTTTAAGTTAGAAGAGAGACACAAAATTCGAACCCTGTAATGCTAAAGGTCACCAAAATTATTTAGGTGACAACCAACAAGACATGGTTCAAGGCGAAGGTAAAGAAGAACGGGAAACATTCAACACATAGGGAACTCTTGAGCAATTAAAAACTTATCACATGGTTTAGAAGTTGACTACACAGGAACACACTTGTTAAGTCATGAAAAGAAATGTCTATGGTGTACTCTATTGACTCTTAATATATTAATTTACCATAACTGGATAATACCTCATATAGAAGCATCTGCTTCAGCAGCCATCAGAATTAACTTTAATAAAGGATTAGTTGCTCCTTAAGAAGTAACATATTCCTCATAGAAAAAGATGTAATAGGTTTTCAATGACTAAATTCAGTTGAGAAATCAAATGAAAAGCATGGTAACAAAGGAAAGTGTGCATGATACAAGGCCACTGCGGCGTCTTGATCCTTCTGTTGCAAGAGCTTTAACACATTACCACCTCACTCCACTTTTTCACATCTTGCAGCAGAAGACTTTCAAAAAGCATTGCGTCAAAAGGAGGAATTGCTTGTCACAAGCAATTTCTCATTTTGCCACAATGCTTTTTCAATTTATTCACTTATCACAACAATAGAACTGAAATTTTTTTCACATGTTTATAAAACTTTTCTAAAGTCATCTGCTTCAAGTAAAAAAAAATGTCTGCAGGTGGTAAAAGTTAATAAGGGTTTAATTGATCAAACATAGAGGAAAAAAGTTAACAGGAGTAGAACATGTATAACAACAGACACAACTGTTAAACATATGGAGTAATAAGGACATGACATTTTTCACAGATTACGGTACTGGACATGAGATATGATTACAACATATAAACATGACATTGGCACACCATTTGAAAACTTACATATCTAATTTCAATAAAGTTCAGAGTTCTTCCAACCCTTTACCAAACGCCATTTAAAAATGTGATGATATCAAAAAACAACCTTCCGATAGGGCAGAAAACGTGGGAAAAAGAGAAAATGCTCGTTATGATCAATTTCTCCATTTCCCACAATGTTTTCCAGAGTTGTCTGCAATAAACTGGTCAAATGTCGTTATTGTTTGCTAATGGGTTAAGAAAGAACATCTCTGTTCAAACCTGTGTCATATGTAGCAGTTAGACTTGTACTCTGATGATTTAATAAATAGTGACAACAAAGGTTTTAATGAAGAAAAATCAAACCAAATCCTCTCATGGGAAATGAACAGGCAGTTTCCTTCCCACTATAGGAGGATCCTGCTGTGAATAAAGAAACATTTAATCTCTAATAGAACTACAGATATAAATAAAGAGTATTGTTACATGCTAATTTCTATGAATCATCAAAGTTTGATGTTGTGAGTTCCTCAAAGAGCAACTCTTTAAGCCTACTATAAAGGTATTTCTTAATGCTTTTTTTCTTCTTCTTTGTTATCTAAAGCCCCAATCTTACATGGACATAGTGATAAGAAATGTCTTGATAGGGCAACTAATGAATGGTCCACAGTAACTTGGCGAGAATTATAACACTTTTCTTTAAGGAAAAGAAAGTTTCCACCATTATTTTGACATCTTTTTCTGCGGAAGTAAAAGTACATGAGACTATCACTGCTTGTTTAATAATTGTTGTGAGTCCTGTAGTAAGTGTTCCAACACCTGAGGAACCTTTCCTAGTCGAGATTTCACTTTATCAGGGAGCATGTCCGAGCGCTGGTATCGGCTCATCTTCCCAGTCTGGTCGATGTATTTAATCGTTGTTGTAGTTGATTTAACACCCAGCTGTGTACCATCAAAGAACTTCACCCAAATCTCACCATTGGCATGCTGCAAGTTCAAAATCAGCACAGGTTGTGAATTTTATTTATCAAACATAAAACATTCCCTACTACAGTCAACTTTAAAACTATCAAAGGCAAAATTGCTCATATTAAAGGTTTGATGCAAGACTTTTGGAACTTTTTTTTTAATTTTCAAGCACCAATAATACAAATTTATATTCTTCATAAGGTAAATAAATAAATATTGTAAAAAATTGAATTATTTAATCAAATCTCATCATTATGGCAAAAGAAAAAAGGTCTATCATAAGCTATTTCACCTTTAGTCTCAAAGAGCATTGTAACCATCTGATGAAGGTGTGTAAAAATGAGTATATTTGGTATAGATGAATATTTTATATGCAATGGATAAGCCAGTATCTCTGCTAAGGAAGTTCAGTTTATAGATTTATTTATATAAGAAACAGGTCTAACCTGTGAAGCCCAGCCTATGTCATTCACCAAAACCTGTCTCAGTACATCCTTTGGGCCCATTTTCCGGAGCTGGCTCCCAGTTGGTGATGTGTTGACTGGGTGGGAACCATCCCTGCTGGACCCAGCCCTGAGTGTATGATCTGCTAGATTCTCACAGGATTTGGTCTTCTCAACACAATCTGTCACTGTGCTTACAACTGTACCATCAAATGAGGTCATCTAGAGAAGAGATATGACAAACAATATTAGAACTTTAAACATTCTACTAAAAATTGTTCTGACTTTGTTTGGAAAAAGAAAATAATAATATGAATTGGAACTTAAAACAACATACTGAGATTCAATGAGAGAGTCTCAGACACTATTGAGATATGCTTATAACTTTAATCATTAAAAGAAAGAATGAATGAGTCATATGAATACTAGTTTAAGGACGAAATGAAAATATGAAATAATTCAGACATTTTTCACTCCCTAGTATCTAGCAAATTTATAAAAGATAATCACCTTGCATATTAATGTTCCATTAAGCAGATGTGTAGATTTATGGCGTATTGCCATAACCCTTAAATATGAGTATTCTTTAGAAGTGTCTCAACAGGACATTTCAACAATACCCACAACATGTGATTTACCTAATATATTTTGTAGACAAACTACTGTGATACGGAAACCTAACTTGACATCTGCTAAGATCTGTATAAACAATACATACTGTGGGAGGTTTGTTGCTGTCTGTTGACCGGTTACTGCTATTGTGCTCATCACTCCCCGTCCCAAGACTCGCTGTACTGAACTTCCCAGAGTCATTGAGGTTAGCCGAGTTGGGCCGTCGTCCAATGATGATTGGGAATAACTCCTCTTTCAATGAACATCGATCCTGCACCGCTCCAACAACATTCTCTAGTTCTAAACACTGTTGTCGGCACTGAAATCATTTAAAATAACAGATATGTCAATAAAACACCTTTTACAAGATCTTTAATTTGTTTAAATCAGGGTTTTACATTGTTTATCACGTCAACATTATCTCAGTAACTGTTGTTTCGATGCCAAGCTCATAATGCTGGAGGAAGAGCCCAAACTTAATTGCTCATAAGGAATGGTCAACCCAGGTAGAACCATCAGCATCAGTAAGGCTGATGGAAGATTGTCTCTGATAAAAGAATAGACCAACGCAGAGAGGGACCACATGATTTTAAATTATGTATTCCTAACCACTAGGTTTCACTTTTCTGAATAACTGAACAGTAAAGGTGCACAGCTTCATTTCTGCTTTAAAAAAGTCTCATCTCTCCTTCTTGAAAGTGTGTTTACAAAGTATTCTCTTTTGTTATGTGCTTTTAAAACATTTTTTGTAACCCTTGACATATCGAGGGATATATGCAAGGCTAGTAAGTGCTTCACAAACATGAAGCACTTACTATAGTCTTGCATTGAAGCCTCTTTATGACATATAAACAGCAAATGAAAGATCTCCATACCTGTTTAACATACTCTAACAGTTTCTGGGTTTCCTGTGTAAGCCTCTGTTCCATATCAGGAGACTCCAACACAAGTGATGTGCCCGTCCTCTCTATGATTCTCATACCCCGACTACTCGCAGTAAACTTAGCACCTGTCAACATGAAATCAACACAATGAATAAAAGGAATATTTCACTTAAACCTTGTCTTATAGCAGTATTTTTTCCAGATATTATTTTTTCATGCAGAGCATAGACCTAAAAGCTGTTATTTTGTAATATTCTAACTTATCTTTTTATTTAAGATCGGAATGAATTTGAATATACATGTAGATACAAAAAATATTTTAACACAGTTCAATGTTCTTTTAAAGCCTTGAAGCAATGAAAATCATATCAAGACTGATGTTACATTAAGCTAAATAGATTTTCTTTAAGTCTTCTTTTCCAGCTAAGTCTGAATCACAAACGGAACTTGTAAAATAGTTTATTTTGTAATATTGCTGTTTCTACTTGATTCTAGTATAAACATGTCACACATTCTCAAATCCTAAGGAAACAAGTGAAAATCTGAAGACTTAACATCACAATCGCATGTCCTTTGCTATTGTAAATGACTTACACTTAAATCATTCAAGCAATTGATTATTGACATCGGCAAACAGTTGCAATTGTTACCAGACACAAAATATTTTTCAGTATTGGGAATGATATGGAGTATAGTAAGGAATATATGTGTTTTACATGCAGGTATATGGAAAAGAATAGATAAGCAAACAGGGGACTTTAATAAAAAAAAACCCAGACACTTCGAGATTTGAGACAAGTGTTAACCTCCTTTAGCCTGCACAACAGTTGTCTGATCAAAATTTATTTACAGTATAACAATTATAATGAACATAGGTCTTAGTAATGAAGAACCTTAAAGTTTAACTGGAAGTAAGTACATTTGGCACAATGGTCTTGCATTTTATGTTCTCATAAGAACAAAGCCAAAGAAGCTTTCTTATAAATAATTATCTCACAGAAGTTGGAGGCTAAGAAAAGCAATTAAAAACGTTATAAAACTTCTTTATGTGGACCTGTGTCATTATTTCATTTGTTATAAAACAAATGGCAGACTTAGACTGTAATCAGACAAACAGTGTGCAAGCCAAGTGGAGTCCTAACACTTCACAAATACAGGGTCAACACATTTCTGTATAGGTCAGGACTGTGAGCAGTGTAAAGCAACAATTAGTTTTATACCTCGGTGAAACTTTTGGAAAATAATCAAAAATTTGCGCCAATAGAAGAAACTGCTTGTTACAATGTAATGCTTTATAAAATAAACAAATTGCCTAAATAATGGTTTGAATTGCCTAAATAATGGTTTGAATTGCCGCATTAACAAGAAAGTTAAGTTGACAAAGACTTATCAACTTACAAAAAGGAATTTTAAATATTAAGTTTATATACAGGTATGAAGTACTTCTCAAACTACCAGGATCACATATCAAATGACTTTGAATCCAAGTTGCTTTACACATCTCTATCAAGGGTCACACAAGTCACAATTGAGTTTTGATAAGAATAAACAGTGGACGACAGAGCTCCAGACAAGAGGAAAATTCCCATTAATGTTTATCTTCACAATTGATGGAAAACAATAGGTAAATAATGCATTATTTCTCATGTAAATAACATATTAGTAGAGTGTATCAAAAGCGTTTTCTATGAAATAGACAAAATGTAATCAGGCAGTGAATATACATGTATTACCAGTCATCAACATTTGGATCTTATGTCATTTGGAGTATTTCCAATCCTGTTGGTTTCATTTTAATGTAAAGCCTGTGTTGTGGGTACTCACCAGAACAGCCTCAATAAGTTTGTATATTCTATTAACTTTTTTTGACAAACAGATGACTTTTGCAATTCAAACCACACAAATTAATCAGTCTATGAAAGCATCATGACAGAAAGAGGACAAACTCCTTTCAAAAAGAGAGTTTTCTCCATTTGCTGTATGTTTTTGTTTCTACTATCATTATGTCATAACAATTTTAGCATGTGAAAATTATTCTCTTATCTGGTGCTCTTGAACTGGAGTTTATATAAATAGATGTATATATTTGCTGAGAGAGAAAGAGGGAGTTCAACAACACACACTGTGCAGGGTTCACACAATGTTAAACATACCCGTATATGTATTACACGCTACAAATACAACCAAGTGACACAATCATTAATAGTCTGTGATCAAAACCATCTCAACGCAATATGAACCATTCCACATGGCATCCAACATAACATGCATATAATGAGATCATTTCCTCTTGATTAACAGAAATATCCCTCTTGTGTTTGTTAATTTTTGTTTGTGGGATGTTTATGAACTTTGTTCATGAAAGATAAGCTTATCTTTTGGATTTCTGAAAATCTTAAGCATTTGCTGGCGATATAAGGAACAGATTTAGAAGGTATTCATTTACAAAATATTTTACAGTATTGGGAAAACAACAACGCTCATATCAACTGGTCCTCCTTTACCCAAAACACTTTACAAACTTCTTGTACCTCAATATGTTTCTATATAAAGTATATAAACTTGTAGAAAGAGTAAACCTTCAAGACCTCAGTGAAAAAAATCAAATTCATTGCTTATTCCCCTGCCCTTCAAAAACAGTACAGGTTGAAATGTCTCACAAGAATCACTGCAATGTGTGGTTATGTGAATTCAAATTGTTTGCAATGTTTGGTACATTACAAACTTTCAACACTAGTGCAATCCCACTTACTCCAGTTAATGCTTAGATCATCATTGAAGGGGTCAGTGTTTTCATATGGGGTATCTGTAGACGTTACATACCAGGTTATAGAGCATATTTTCATAAAAAAATCAAATAGGACTGACAATACAATCACAGTCTTTAGACAACTATTTTATAATAAATGCATTGGATTTCATTGATCTTAGTTGGAGAAAAAACAGCTTTCTTCAAAATAACCTATATTGTGTTAACTGTTTACATAGTTAATACTTATTTGCACATTTGCAAAACTAAGGAGTACAATTAAGCAAGAAATTTAGGTATGATATAAGCAAGAAAAGATTTCATTGTCAAAAATGTTGGTCTGATACAAGACTTGTATATAGTTTCCGAGTAACCCTATCCATAAATATATTAGTAAATCATCATTAAGGATCAAACTTTGAATCCTGTCCATTATATAAATAATGAAATAATACAAAGTTATGATACAAATGCTTTACATAGCATCTTGATAAATCAAAATCTCCTTTAGATACATTATCTACTTTTTTCTAAGCATATGAGAAGAGGGTTTATCTACATAGAAAGTTTACCACATTGCAATCTAAGAAAGGCTACTGATGTTTTAAGTACAATGTCACTTTTGTTACAAAATGCATCTTCCTTCACTAAATGCAGAAGATACAACCTGTAGATGTAAATGAATTACGATATAACTGACACTTACCATCATAGAATACAGCCTCGAAGTCTGCGTCTGGACCGTTCTCCATCAACATACACTTACAATGCTGTGTGTATAAGGTCACTTTGGGTGTCTTTGAGCGGACAAGTTTAACAAACCTGAAATTCAAATACAGACACAAATTTTACAAGAAAATCATTAAAATAAATATGTTGATATGATGATAAAGCATTAAATATTATTTTTATTATTTAAAAAAAAAAATCTTTTACAGTTATGATGTAAAGAATATATCTACATGACACATATTATTTCCAAAAGTTGAAAAATATAAACATCAAAATGAAATATTGATCATGATCATGAATATATACCATCATAATGCGAAGGAGAAAAATGATTTGTAAACACTACTCTTTCCTTTTCAATAAGAAAGAGTAGCGTTTCTTACCACTTTTCTGAGAAAAAGTCATTTTTACCCTAATCGTATACAAGAAGAATAGATTTCTATATATAAACTCACCTTGAAGCATACTGGTATTTTTTCCAATACTTTTCTGGAAGAGTGTGATATGTAAATGTTTTCAATGGAACACTAGGTAGTGTTACGGGCTGATCTTGGATGGGAACACCTTTACCATTGTTTGGTTGGTGAATGTTTATCTGTAATCAAGATTATGAGAATTCATTTAATTGTATTAAGATTATGTTGTAAATAAAGCAATTAAAGAGAACAGACAATATTCTGCAAAATACTTAAGTTAATGTAAAAATGTATAACTACAAATGGACACACAGTTTGTCTAAAAATCCATTTTCATAATACTCTTTTAACCCTTTCCCAAACAACAAATTTTTGACTGTCCCACATTGAAAGAGTTTGCAGGCGACATTTCAAAATGTGATGACATTGAAAAATAATCTTCTGATAGGGCAGAAAACATTGCTGGAAAACGAGCAATTTCTCCTTTTCCTACAATGTTTTCCAGAGTTGTCTGAAAAAAGTGGTCAAATGTTGTTATTGTTTGGGAAAGGCTTAAACATGTTTGTAATTTATAACATGTACTAAGTATTTTTTTAAAAAATGTTTTACAGTCTAACAATATCATGCTTTAACTGCCCATTATAAGTTCTTTCTCTTATATACCGGAGGCAGCTGTTTGCACTTAAATTCAGAACAGGTCATGAAAATAGTGCAGAACAGAACAATTCTTTAATCTCTCAGGTACAGTGTGTACAGCATGAGGTATAAATGATTCAATTTCGATGTAAACAATACATGTACTGTTACACACCTGCATCCCATCAGCACTAATGATAAATACTTCCACCACTTTCTCTTCTTTATGCTTTGTCTTCACAAACTCTAGACACACGTCACCCTGCTCCATTATGTTAACAATGGCGTTCCTCGTTCGCTGTCGTATTGATCTCAACCTCTGCGAGTGTAAGGGTGATCCCATTTGGGAGGAATGTCTTGATTGATTAACCGTATCAGATTTAACATTACTGCCATTGGAATGGTCTTTTTGTTGAGCACTTGAACCCACAAGCTGTTCTAGTTTTGCTCTCGTTTCTTCCCTATCTAAATCATCACAAGAATTACTTCTGTGTGTATTCATGCGAGTCCTTCTAGGTTTATCGTTTTCAAGTTCATCCACTGAATTACTCCTTCCAAACTGATTAAAATGTGCCTGTTCTCCATACTGGTTAGTCCTCCCACTCTCCCGACTATCATACTCACTGGCATATTTATCACTTAAACTCGATTGTTGGGATTCAGATTCGAAATTTAGCACTTTCTTCATATTCTGTAAACTGAACTCTGCACCATCATACGATGATACGTCAGACACTGTACACATTGAAGAGGGAGGCTTCCGTAAATCTATAGGATTTAAATCAGTCAATGCATGCTCCCTAGGACTTAACAATTTATTGTCATTACTGTGGATAGAAGCACTACAAGACCATCCTGAATGGGCAGAATGACCGGGGGTTGGCACGTTTTCCTGATACTTTGAAGGATCAAACTGAGCTAAATTCAACTTGGGCAGTTCTGCATTGCGAAAACCATCACAGCGTCTTTCCATATTAACCTTACTAGCACTACAGTAACCAGTATCTGCTCCGCGATATTCAAAATCTGGGGGCTGTGATGTTTTAGGAGTCCTTTCATCATAGTTCCCATGCCTGTCTGTGGCAGGTGTACCACTATTTGAGTGTAAATGTTCTTGGTGCGTAGATTGGGGTGTTACACTTCTCTCTCTGTAGTGATTACTATCGGAGTGTGAAGATTTCGTAGTCTGCATACTCCCACAATCGCTGGATATATCTGACTTGGATGAGTTTGATCTGTCTGTATATCTGTTCTGAAAAATGATCCCATTGGCAGGCTTGTTGTGTCCTGATTGGTCCTTTACTCTGTAAATAACAAAAAATAAATTATTGTTACATCATAACTTCCTTGTTTGTTATATCATTAGCATAATAAGTTGGAAAATGATGATCTAAATAAAATATATTATATAATTCTCAACATGTTTGACAAAAAAAAATCTGTGTTATTCATTTACAAGATTATTTGTCATTCTTTTGTCGCTATTACAAAACTAGCACATTGTAAAATTGAAATTTTCAGATGCCGATGTCTTAAATAATTCTCAATATGTGTGACTAAAAAATTTCTGTGTTATTTAATCTAAAAATCATTTGTATTCTTTTTCTTTTGTCATTATATGGTTTATAAGCAATTCCAATATGAAAAAAAGTACTCTATAACATTAAAATGTTCATGTGCCATTGTTTTAAGTTCAGATCAGTAGGTACTTGCAGCCTTGAGCAATATTCTAAAACTTGTTTACATTAAGAAAGAGATGAAACACCTGGCTATTTACCTTTCTCTCAGACGGACTGGCGGAGAGGGTGGGTGCCTCATGGCAGGGTTGGTCATACCCGGCATATCTTTTCTCATATAGTGATTCTCCACAGATCTGTCTGTGTCCCCCATACTGCTCTCCTTCACCTCTGGAATGTTGTTTGGTATGAGATGGGGCTTCGAGGGACGAGTTCTCGTCGCAGTGTTTGACATCTTACATGAGCCTGTGGTGACAGTTGACATGGTTCCTCGTCCACTGTCTATTGATACATTCTGAAAAAAGTAAAGGATTTTTCAGTGAGACGTTTATAGATAAATAAGGAGGAAAAACTATTGTCTGTGATATAATTATGTGTGTCTAAAAATTATAAATAGAAGAAAATACATGAGCAGATTCATCTCCCATCTCTAAGTCTTTAAACTTGAACAAAAGTGGTTTATTCAAACAGGGAGTAAATATACTCATTAGTACTTATGTTTTGAGCAATTTCATCTTCTTTGACAATATTTTTTAAACTGTCCGCTGCAACCATGTTTATGCCAAATTTTCACTGTCCCAAATTGAAAGTTTGCAGACAACATTTCAAAATGTGATGAAATTGGAAAGTTATCTTCTGATTAGAGTAGAAAACATTGTGGGTAAAGGAGAAATTGCTCTTTATGAGCAAGTTCTCCTTTTCCCACAGTGTTTTCCAGAGTCTTCTGCAAAAAGTAGTGAAATGTCGTTATTGTTTGGTAATGGGTTAAACTTGAACAATATACTGGCTTAATCAAACAGGGGGTAAATATATTCATTAGTACTTCTGAAAAAAAAAAGTCCCGGCTCAAATAATACAAGAATCAGCAATTCGAGCCTTAAACAAATAAATCATCAGACATTGCAGCCATGAAAAAATTCTCATGTTTAGATCAATTTCATCATCTTTAACAATATTTCTTCAAACTGTCAGCTGCAACCAAGTTAAGTAAGCGTTGAAGGGGTACTGTAAGTTTAACTAACCTGATTTCCTTTACCAAAGTCTGTAGAGTTTTCTTTCAACATAAATGCGTGATTCAATACATCTGGAAACAAAGAGAAATGGTCAAAGATTTTATCAGATGAAATAATTGATGTGGTTTTTCTTTCTTTAGAATTTAGATAAACATGGTTTAACCATAATTATTCAACAAGGTTTATAAGATATTGAAAAATAATGATATTTTAGCCTTGAATTCCAAATGAATCATACTGGTTACTGGTTAAACAACATTTTATATAGTCATGTCACAGAGTAAGTATTTTTAAAGAAGGAAAAAGTTATGCTCTCTCAATAAAGTTTTCTAATGATATTAGCTTTAAACTTTTTTTTTCTTTTTTTTTTAATATCTTTTTTGCATGTTCGAGTCACTTCCAAAGATAGTAATATTTCAACCTACCATGTAAGGCAATCCTTTTCGTTGGGTTCTTCTGTAACAGTTTATGAATGAGGTCTACTGCTTCTGGTGATAAGTCCTCGGGTAGATCAAAGTCCCCTTTAATCACACGAGATAATGTGGTCTTTACAGTGTCTGTGTCAAATGGTGGGGTTCCAACCAGAAAGGTGTAGAACATACAACCAAGGGACCAAACATCAGCTTCTAAACCATGAGCAGATCGGCTTGCCACTTCTCTGTTAAAGTAAAGCAACATCATTATTGCAAACATGATACAAATATCTATAATCTCAAATGGCAGAATACTATGCTATTTTAAGAAAGGTAAAACACTCGTTAAGACACATGTGAATCAGAAAAAACAGTCATATGGCATGGTGCAATGCCAGGTTTGCTCTTTGTAAAACAAAAGTAGTTAAAGAGTATTCCAATAAAGCATGAAATTATCAATAACAGAATGTATCAGTGCAGTGGTCAAGCTAAGGGGGCATGTCAGAGCAACAAAGGGAAAACACCTTTTTATCCAGACCTCTATTGATGTGTAAAAACTATCAACTTACGGAGAAATGTAGTTTGGAGTTCCACACATTGTAAAATGTTTCTCCTCAGGGCCATTTAGTCTTGTAGCTAGACCAAAATCAGCTATTTTCTGAAATAAAACAAGGTAACATCTATTAAACACCTCTTACAGACAACAATATTTAAGACAAATGTTGGAATTATTACTTTCTTCTTACTAGGGTTGCCCACAAAAGTGGGATGAAGCATGTAGCCAAATATAACATATCATATACTCCCTTCAACTTACCTGCAGCAGTAGTCATTAGAAACCATTGTGAAAAAGGTAAAAAGCCTTATGATGGAAATAGGTTGCTAATTGAAATAGTAAATGAATTGCAGTATATCATACATTCTAATTATAGTCAACTGTAACTATCAATTTTGGACAGGTCATCAATCCCCCATTAGGGAAAAGGATAAAAGAGTATCAGCTGTGTATTTACATAGTGTATATATACTTACAATGTCCATGGATCTGGCTAGAAGGAGGTTTGCCAGTGTTAGATCTCTGTGAAGTATGCCATAACTATGAAGATATAGCATGCCCTCGATAATCTGCTTCATAAAGTGTCGAGCTGAAAACATAATTTAATTTGAATCACTGTTAATTGATTCTCTTGTATGTTGTTTTGTTAGCAGCCAGAGCTATGATCAAAATGAATTATATGAAGGAGTCAACAATGAGAAAAAATAAATAAACAAATCAAAGACATTGAGTTATGTGATAGAAACTGCTGTGGCAACAAAAGAAATGCGTGTTACAAATGACTTTTTTCTTACCAAAGCATTTCTCAAATCTTTACATGCATGAAATGGGGGATAACCTTAACCTGTAACTCCTAATAAGCAATTTCTTCTTCATTCACAACGGTTATTCAGTTCTTCCTCTGCATTACAAATTGAGCATAAAAGAGTTAACTGTTTGCATTGATGGTTCAATGCAACAATATTACATGTACTATAATCAAATAAGTCCTTTAATTTTTGTGAAAGACCTACAGTTGTCTTACATTAAACCAACAAAGTGACCTTATCACAAAAAAAGGTTGAATTAACAACAGAAAACAAAGTGTACTTACCTTCAGCCTCACTAAAGACCTTGCAGTTGGACTTCAAGTATCTCTGTAACTCTCCATTATGGCAGATTTCCAGAATCAAATACACATAGTTGTTATCTTCAAAGTAGTTGTACAACTGAAAAGAGAGAAAGCATGATTCTTGTATTTTATTGAACAAACCTAATACTTGTTTATCACATTCTTATATCCTACATACCTTACCTGGATAAGAAAACTTGTAGAACAACCATGAAAAGAACATAAACACTTGAAGAAACTTCTTATGATGAGCCATTCTCATTTAAATCTTTACCAAATCATTTAATGACAAATTTTTGACTATCCCAAATTGAAAGAGTTTGCAGATGCCATTCAAAGAAAGTATCCTCTGATAAGGCAGGAAACATTGAGGGAACAGGAGAAATTGCTTGTTAAGAGCAATTTTACCTTTTCCCACATTGTTTTTCAGAGTCATCTGCAACAAAATGGTCAAATGTTGTTATTGTTTGGTAATGGGTTTATCATGATGTTCATCTTTGAATTATGATATTTAGCAAATGTGTTTATCAACATCTGTGCAAGGGAAAAGTAGTTCCTTTTTCCATCATTATTATTCATCAATTCTAAATCAACACTTTAAACTAAGAAAAGTAGTATATTATATTTCAATTGGAAATCTGGTTCTTTTCACTTTTGATATAAGAGCCAGGAAAATTAATCTTAAAGGAAATTTTAAGAATAAGTTTTTGAACTCAATGTTTTATCAAAGTAAACCAGCCTGATGTTTGCTGCAAAATTTCAATAGGCATTCAAAGGTACAATTTTCAATTGCGATTAAAATTCCAAAGAAGGTTATTCAATTATCGCCCACAAATCCAAAATCATTGCACCCCACACAAAAATCAATAAAATCAATACATTCTTTCCAAAGAGCAAATCTATCTCCACCCTGAAGTATCAGGAAATTTAATCTTTTCCAATTCACTGACTGTGCTTCAGCTTTATAGCATTACAAATAGGTAAACATTTGATTCTTTCCCCTTAGTGCATGTACAGACAGCTTGCTGATATGCTTAATAGAGAACAGACTCAAAATATAGTAACAAAATAAAGAATTCATGCATTCAGAAAATATTTTGTCTTTCTTAAGTTTTTTTTTTCAATCTTGTGATATTTTTATGTATACATAAGAAATGAATCTTCCATAATGTTTCAAAATAATTTGCAGAAAAGGGGAGAATGTTCTCAACATGAGCAAAATCTCTTTCTGTTATGATGATGTTGCATTAAGCAACTCATATGTTGAACTACTGTAATATATTTTACATGAAATATGAATAAATAATAAATAAATAATAAACATAAAAGTTGTCTGTTTCAATACACCTAAATTCTTTATAAGGTTATCCCAGGGTTTATAAGGCAGAGGGTTAAGTCTAATGTCAACATGCTGCAGAGATAAGCTCTCAATGAATGAACCCTTTACTGATACACTAATCACACTTACAGAATACCTGGGATTAACTAGGTGCAAGCTAGACATGTTCCGACATAACTTTCCAATGTTTGCATTGACTCTTTAATGCTTTATCCTTTCCATACAATATTACTACCAACATGAACAGTTTATCAGTCAATTTGAATAGCATATAAAGGGTTCAGTGCGATACTATGAAATAAAAAAACATTCACTTTTTGAGAATGACTTTCTAAAGTCTTGCATTGAAATCTCAATATGGCATTGGCTTGAATGCATTCATTTTGTAATAATTTTGTTAGTCATTGATAGCCAAATTTCAGTCAATTGATGATCATTCAATTCCTGTATTATCTTAAATACTAAAAGTCTGTCCAATATTGTATATTAATTATATGATGAGTAAAGTGAGCAAGACGATATCAATAAAATATTCCTTAACCTATCATTAAGTCTATCATGGACCTTTTTTGTCCCTTTGCTATTTTGTCTGTTACACAATACATGCAGCAGGAAAGAAAACTGTGTAAAAGATTAGAATTAAAAACTGAATCAAACCAAAAAGATAAGATTGAATCACTAAAATACAACCCTTTTCCTTTTTTCACAATGTTTCAAAACCGGTCAGGTGTAAGTAAAATGTAAAGGGATATGCTTCGCAAAAGCCTGCATAGGCATGTCTACTAGGGTAGATTTTGCCCCACATTGGTATTAGCCCATTTCCAAACAATAATGACATTTGACGACTTTATTGCAGACAACTTTAGAATACATTGAGGGAAAAGGAGAAACTGCTCGTGAAGAGCAATTTTTCCTTTTCCTACAATGTTTTTTGCCCTATCAGAAGATTATTTTTCAATTTCATCACATTTTGAAATGTCGTCTGCAAACTCTTTCAATTTTGGACAGTCGAAAATGTGTTGTTTGGGAAAGGGTTAAGCATACAGGTGTGACTATTAGGCACCATTCAGTGTTTTGTCCTCCCATACAATTAAACTGATGAGATCATTAATACAATCTGAGTCGGGTTATAAACTGTTTTATTTCAGCTCCTCTGATATCTGATTAGAACTTTTAGCACCTCTAAACACAGGTCATTAACCAATTACAGTTGTATTACTCCAATGCAAGATTATATACAATGTCTTGCAGTGACTCTTGTCCAGATATACTAGTGCTGAAGCTGTTATTGAAGAAGAAATTGATTTTGACATGGAATTCCTCCTTTTGTAAATTTATTCTATACCAAACTCGTTATGATAATGTCATTTGACAAATAAACTTTGATGAGATAAACCATTTAAAAAGGCAAAGCCTTCCTTTGTTCTGCTGTTAAACTAGTCAATAGTTGAGAAACACTGTGGCAAAATAAATGCATTATGAGCAGCTCTTCCTTGCATAACAAGGCCTGTATAACCTAAAAGTCTATCAAAAAGAACTGCCAATTCTTCATTGAAACAGAAAAACAACAGTGTCTTCATGCAAAAACGTCTGCAAAGCCCAATATACTTAACTTCTTTCATCATATAAACTTTTCTTTATTCATCTGGCATAAAAAGATGAAATAAAAAAAGAAAAAAAAAGGAAATAACCTGAGCAGGAGATGTGTCTCCTTTTATTTGAATAATTCCTACCCAATGCTTGAAAGAGTGATGTATTTCATGCTTTATGATTTAGATCTGCTATTGCTTTTATTTTGGAGTCGTCTGAATTAACTCTGTAAATTCATTTTCTAAATAACTCCTTTTGTTGCAATAGCTTGATTCCTTTATGGAATTGTAAATCATTGCCATTTTCAATGATGATTACAGTCTCCTAGTAATTTGATATGGACCAATCTCATTACCTCTCATGGGACAATTAAGTAATGGATAAATATGTTGTCAAAGAAATCAAAGAATGCGCGATCATTTCCCGCCTTCCTTTAACCCTTTCACAAACAATAACGACATTTGACGACTTTGTTGCAGACAACTTTTTCCTTTTCCGACAAGGTTTTCTGCTCTTTCTGAAGAATATTGTTCAATTTCATCACATTTTGAAATGTCGTCTTCAAACTCTTTCAATTTTGAATTTTGGACAGTCGAAAATTTGTTGTTTGGGAAAGGGTTGAAGTCTTCATTTAAAAACTTGAAATATGAAAGAAACTGCTTGAGACAACTGAAAAATTACTCCTTATGTCAAATATAGCTTTTTAAGTCATCTGATGTGATATACATGTACATATCATGGAGTTATGATTAAATAAGGCTGAAATAAGGGGGCTTTTCAGAGCCGTTTGTTTGCGTATTTCAAAATACATAGAATTTGTGATGTCTTACTCTTTGATTGTATAAACACTAGGCACTACAACTATATTATATGAGATTGAAACAAGATCAAATAAAGAAGTAAGCAAGGGAAATTTGTCTCTTCTTCAGTGCTCTGTCTGATTAAAGTCAAGAGGATTCCTATAAAATGCAAAAGTATTTTACTTATGTAAATTCTTTAATAGATTTCAATAGGAGTCAAACTCAAATATTTATGTGCAAACAAGCGATCTTAGATTGTTCTCTTTACCCCATGACATTTTACTTCATTCATGTGTAAAATGAAACAATCAGGACAAGATAATTTTTTGATAAAAGTGAAAGTCAATCTGCTTGTGATTAGGATTCTTGTGTTAATAACACCTCCTTTCTCCAACAATATGTTCTTAAGCCTCATGAAGCAAATACATTCTATTCCAGAGAATTTTTAAAAAGGCCATTATGTTTTAATCTAATTGAACTGTCATTGTATTTGCCTATTAATTCAAAAATCTTTAACAAAAAAAGGACCCAACAGCTTCTTGAGTGCTTATCAGAATGGACAATGTTTGAAATGAGTATTACCATATCAAAGGAAGTGTTCACTCTATATTAATTCATTTTCCCATGAAATCAATTTGTGAAATATTCAATTGCTTCAAGTTAAAGTAACAGCAAACAATGAAAATCAATATGAAAATATACTGGAACATGAGAATGAAATCCTCAATAGGCCTTATTCATCCTTTTTCTCACACTGATTTCTGAAGCCTTTCTCCATGAAACCTGCTAAAACCTTCAAAGAAAGGTTACACAGGATAAAGGGTTAAATTCTTTCTTTGCCAGATTCACTGTTATGAAAATTATGTGGCAAAAGGAGTAATTTCTCATTTATTATATTTCAATAAGTGACCCAGTCAAAGATATTCAAAAGCATTTGTTGTACAACATTCTCAGGCAACTCTGCTTACATTGTGAGCATTTATATATATTCGAAATGCTGCAGAACCATTTGTTGTATACAACCAAAAAGGTTCAAACAGCAGAGCAAAGAATAAAAGCAGGAGAAATTGGATTAATCATTAAGTCTGATTATAAACATTTATCGATTTGCCTCATTGAACACCAAAGGCTTTGACAAATGGAGACGACTGGCGGGCAGAACATGATGATTCACATAATATCAACTGAATAAAACACTGTAAGACAACATTACTATAAAACACTCATCATAAAAAAGTCTGTTGATTGAGGGTACAGTCCATATCTAAATGTTTATTTCTTATTCATCACTTGCCCAAAATCTAACACTAGTCCTAGTCTTCAAAGGGTACATACATCATTGTTTATTTGTTATCATAAATGATTTCTGTCCATCCATTCATAGTAGAGAGGGGTTTTCATAAATAATTTCATAAAGTGTTGCTTATGTTTCATGTAAGGTATTGACACTACTAGGTTACCCCTTTCACTTGTTGACCATTCCCTCCATATAGAATTGCGTGATAAGTCAAATTTGAAAATAGGAGGTACTCTTAACCAGGGATGGCAAAATCTGATTTTAATTTACTTGTGTAATATTTCAAAAACTGTATTTGCACTTGTCCCTATTACGTTTAAATATATTAAATTTCAGTAGATATCCATTTGTACATTTAGGCTTTTGGACAAGCTGGACAAGACAGCTCTAGTCAATTGATTTTGGAACCTCCATTAACCCATACAGAAAGTCTTTCTTCTTTCTTTGTTTTTTTTCACAAAAAGTTAGCATTTGTTTTCAAGAACTTAACAAAATCCAAGCACATGTGGGTATTAAAAGGAGAAATTACTGTTCTATTTTCGCTTTCTCACAATAGTCCATCCTCCATTATCATTATCAAATAAGGATGGGATGGTCCTTATGAGTGTATTCCTGTGTTTGTCACACTGTATAGATTATTATATTACCACATGGAAGATGCAAATAACTGCACTAGCCCACAATTAGCATTTCAAAGCCAATTCTAGTCTCTTTTCCTTTGCCATGAGTCTTATTACCTGCAGACAACTTTTACATGTGTAACAGCATGATGGCAACAGTGGTACATATATGTCAAATGGTTAAGATCATGCTCAAACTCTACAAGTTATCAATAAAGTAAAAATAAAAGTTGTTTACCTCAAGTATAGATGGATGTTTCAGTCTGGAGTGAATTTCTACTTCTTGAGTAACTCTTTCTACCATTCCAGCTGCTTTCATCAGCTTCTTGTCAATCTGAAGGATACAAAAAACAACATTAAGTCTAAAATAGATGTAAACATATAGTTCTTTCTTTCCTTATTTCAAAACCCAAAGATTACATGTATGCTAAAGGTTCTAATAGTTGTAAAGTGTTCATTTCAATAGAAAAAGAGACATTTTTTAAATGAATTTCATAAATAAATGGGTGGATCATTTATGACATGATACAGATGACTTCATCCAGAGACAATTAATTTGTTTGACATTTTGTTAATCACAGAAGACAGACCAGAGAACTTCTTCAGTCATAAATTGGAATACTTTCCATCTGAAGTTTTGAGAGCAAATTAGCATCTTTTATAAAAATACATTATCCTTATGATTTCCAACTTTTTTTCCTTAAGAAAAGTTGTATATTGTACACTCAGCAGGCATCAATGAGTAATCTATGTGAAGTGTAACCTAGTGTTTACTTTATCATAGCCTCGCCCCTTTAAAATAGAGCAGTCAATAATTGATTTATAAATGAGATACTCATGGCAAATGTAAGTATGACCTTTCACATGGTCATAAAAGCATATCCCATACAGGGTCTTCCACTTGCCCATTAAGCCCTGTACGATCGTTGCACCTGAATTTCAAAAATAGAAATCCCCTGGTGCGTTAATTCACCCCACAGATCTTAAAATCTGTCCCACAGACAGTCTACTTGCTTCTGACAATGTTGCATACATATATTTGATTTGGTTTATCTACCTCAAGTCCCTTTGTATCAAGCACCCCTGCTTCTGAAAAAAAATCCCGAGGAAGACTCTGTTGTATCCTAATGGTCAGTCTAAATGAATCTACATTACTCTGTAATTTTTACATAGAGAACATAATTGCTCCATGGCACGACTTTAACATTTATTCAGTTAACAGAAGATTATCCCTTTTGGAAATCTTGTCAAAGAAGAGTGAAAATGATTTTTATTTTGTTCACCAAACAATGAGAACATTGAGATGAAATGAAGATTTGCACATCTTGAGTAAATTTTATTTTCTCTAAATTCCCACCATCAGTCTGATCTCTTCAAAATACCTTCAAGTTAAAAGGTTAAATAAGATGAGCATTTCATAGTTCTGTAGATACCCCAATATTTCCCAAAATTCTCCAAAGTCCAATTAAACAATAGACAAATAAACATTACAGCATGTATACAATGATCACACAATAATCAATATACATACCATTTTAATGGCTACTTCCAGCCCAGTCTTGATAGCCCTTGCTCTGTAGACACAGGCAAACCCCCCTTTGCCTAACAGATTGAGCACTTGATAATCCTGAAAAACAACCAAAATGCTGGTTATAGATACATTTTCCTTTCAATATTTTGAATAAATCTACAATCATCTTCACAGTATTGTCAGAAGCATTATCTTAGTCTGCATTTTCTTTTAAATTTTGGAAATGAGACTGGGTACAGTACCAGACGAATTGGTGAAAATCACAACGTTCTTATCTCAAATTGGGAATTGTCCAGGAATAACTAAATCAAATATAAGCTTTATGGGAGATTGGGAAAATTAATCAATAAATTTGATTGGGAAAGAGTTCATTTTGAGGTACCAAACATAAAAAAAGCACTGCTTTTCTCTTTCATCCTAGTTCATTTCTCAATGTGAGCTTCTGAATGTCACATAGTGCCTGCACATATAATATGAGTGATCATCACATAAAATCTGTAAAAGTAGTATGTTATGCAAAGGACATCTGCATAACTAAACAGTCAGACAAAACAACCAAAACTTGCAGAGCTTCAAAAATTTGATCTGTGTTCTGACAGTACCTTATTTACACAAATCCTTGTAAAGGATCTATGTTATTTAGCAGCTTGCTTGATACCTACCAAAGAATAGACAGTGTTGAGCTTCAGTGTTTCCATCTTAGTGAATAAAGTTTGTGTAATAGCAACCGAGACTTAGTATGATAAGGCACAAAAGCGATCTTATCATAAACAAGTGAAAAAAATACTTTCTTGAATTTGTCTATTGTGAAGTGATGGAAAGAACAATGATGTCCACTGCGAGTTACAGTTTCAACCCAAGATCAAAAAGAATTTTGAATATCATCAGGGACAACCAACTAGGGACAACCAACTGATCATTTGATATATGATAATGAAGAAACATGTATGTTCTTTGTCATTTATTTTTTACCATTGACATACCATAAAAATCTGCATTAGGACATCTGTCAAAGATGATCATGCATGCTACAAGAAACTTTTTTTCTCAGCTTTATTTCTTAATCATATACATTCCATTTTATACTTTTTTTTTGGGTTACATCGATTGTGAAGGAAGCTTAAAGCTTGTTCAAAGCCACTTTCAATAACTGCTTCCTGGATACTAAACAAGTACTCATGCTGATTTGTGGGTTAGTCCCGGTAATTTTTACCTTGCCTACCAGGGATTCGAACCTGTAGCCCTCATTACAACGTAACAAGAGGCCACCGCTCTATGTCTTCACCACTGTCACCCACAATTAAAAACAATGTTCAATGAAATATAAACTGTTTACAGAATGTGAATTAATGCTGTCTCAACTTGTGTTAAATTGAATTAAAACATAAGACTTATTTAAAGAAATTAAATTTATATATGCTGCCGATGTATCTATATTTAACATAGGTGTCACTCCATTTATATGAACCAAGGAAGACAATGTCACCATAAAGAGATCCTAAATTGTAAAATAGGAAAACAAGAAATTCTGCTCTGTGTAGTAACGGTTGTTAACACGAACCACACATCGTTGACAGTTTTCATTATATATCGTCAAAAGTAACTGATCGGAGACAACGACACCTTTAAAATAATAAATTTGCTTTAGCAATATTCAAGTTTACTGATAAATAAAATTTCAGAAATCATGTTAAAACCTTGAACAAACTAACTTTTTGACAGCTCGTAAACAAACATTCCTTGACATTAGTTTTCGTGGAATCAAAAATACTTACATCAATCGTTTCGCTCATATCCGTTTTTTGTCTTAGCCACAATAAGGTAATAAAATCATTTCAACTAAACATTTGATAATCCAACAACATATCATAACATATATACATAATTCCACTCCATTTAACGTTTGTCTTGGTTATTCTACATGTTTGAATATCCAAGTAGACGCGCCTCGACTTGAATCGGCGGAAATACGCTGGTTCCCATGGTCGTTTCGTACACGGACATATTCGTACTTCACAGTGAAATATATGTCTCAGCATTAAATGAAACCCGGAGACATTTTTTAATTAATAATTTTTTAAAGGGACATTATATTTTGATGGATATAGCGAGATATATACAATTGATAGATCACCAGCATAAATAGGACGATATGTACTACCAAGGAGTATGAAATATACATTTTGTCATATCAGTTAACATAAAATATCTAGAGCAAGTGCAAAAGGACAGTGCATAGCAAGATGGGCTCAACGTGGACTTTTCATGTTGGGAACATGCTTGATGACTTATAATGGACAACCCTAAAACACACAAGGAACACCACAGTCTAAGCATTCTTTTTTTGAAATTTAAATAACAACGACCAATACTTTTCAAAAACATACAGCATGTCACCTAGACGTCCAAAAAGACAACTCCCTATGTGCGACTTTTGGGAAAGCTGAAAACAACTTTTTATGCGAAAACAACCGAAAACAAGACTTTCATCCGAAATCAATATTTCTTGGACAGCCAGATATACTTATGAACCGTTATTAATTATTTTTAATCATAAATAAGAATGTTCTGTAACAGGTTACAGAATTCTTCTTGTTTCGTTTGATAAATTTTTGAGTACGAAACTTCGAGTTATTTTCAGAGTTGTATTTAGTACAACTTAAATAGTTGTGGTAAGTACGATTTCGTTAACTCTTCTTTCGAGGAGATTGTGCATCCTTTTTTCTCATGTCTTTAAACGAGCACATTTGAGTCGATTTTACGCTCTTGAATTCTAGCAAGCCATGGTTAATCATAGAGTAAGTCAAGACCACAATATTTTCTTATGATAATAGTACGTCCATTTAATATGTGTGTGTTATAATTTGTCGATGACAGAGTGTATTTTGTTAGTTTATGGTGTTAAACGGTTCTGTCATTGGTTTTCGCCTTTGCTCAGCGCTAAGCCTAAATCTCGCCTAAACCTTTGAAATCATTGTAATGTGAATGACTGGTCACTTCACAGTGTATGGCATAGTATGTAGCGTGCTCGAGTACTGGTTTCGCACAACAAATATGCAATTTAAAGGCCGTTGACTGATTAGAGTTTTTTTCCTTGTATTTTTCAGTTTTATTACCGCATTAAAGACAGTAAAGCTATCGCACTGGTTGTTGTTGGTCACGTGCAAGCATAGTAATAAAATCTATGCCTTCTACCATCAAGAATGGCTGCTGCTAGAATCACAGACGAAGGGACTGACGAGTCCACACATGACCCTGGGGTTGATGAAGAAGGGACAACCAAGCGTCTCATACATTTCACAGATAGAGCAGAGGAACAATTCTATAACAGAGTTACACAATATGAGAAGAAACTTCTTGACTTATGGAACAAAGTTGAGGTACTGTTAAAAAACATTGACCCTGAGTGTTATGACTTAAACTACATCAATGAGTCGAACAAGACATTATGCCTTATCTACGCACAATATCGGCTTACGTGCAAAGACTTTGTTAATTATTTGTCTCGGACCAGATCTGTTCAAGGGGAAAAGTGTTTGGATGAACATGAGGTATTGAACGAAAAACGTACACTGGAAGTTGATTCGGTATTCAAGACTCTTGATGAAGCGAAGGATCGCTTAGAGGCCGAAACACGCTCCATAGCCTCTAGGTCTTCATCAAAGGTACACGATTCAAGGACAAGTGTGCATACGTCCATTAGGTCAGAAAACGCCAAAACAAGACTATTCTATGCTGAAAGAGAGGCAAACTTGAAAAAGGAGAGGGCCCTTATAGTAGAGGAGGAGTTACTATCCCGTGCAAAGGTTGAAAGAAAACGTATGGAACTACAGGCAGATTTGGAACTATTAAAAGAACAGAAACTGTGTGCAGAAGTTGAGGCTGATATCTCCAACCATAGTGATAATCAAAGTGTAGAGCTGTCAGTTCCCAGGGAAACTACACACGAGCGTACAAGAAGGTACATAGAGGATAATTTTAGTGCCTCACAAGGAGAGAGTGACAAAAGTGTCCAGAAATCCATGAAAACTCATAATTTTGGACAAAATGAACAATTAAACAAACAAACCCATGTTACTCATAGTGTCCCAGAGAATGTTCCCTTGAGCATTTCAATAGCAACAGAGTTTTCAAAGTATTTGGCAAAGAAAGACTTGTTGTTCTCCAGATTAGTTCCGTTTAGTGATTCGCCAGAGAAGTACGTAGTTTGGAAATCGGACTTTCTACAAATCATCAGAGAAATAGGTGTGTCACACTCTGAAGAGTTAGATTTGCTTGTGAAGTGGCTTGGGCCGGAGTCCAGTAAGCAGGCAGAGTGCATCACAGCAGCCAATACCCATGATCCAGCTGCTGGCCTTGTGAAGCTTTGGAAGCGCCTTGATGAACGATACGGGTCTCCAGAACTGGTGGTTGCATCTTTGAAGCGGAAATTGTCAGTGTTCACGAACATTACAACCTAAGATTATAAAAGGCTGTATGAACTTAGCGATTTGCTTACCGAAGTTGACTGCGCTATGAACAATAAAGCATATTCAACAGTACTTAGTTACTTTAACTCAACAACCTGTGTTAATCCAATTGTGCAAAAATTGCCATACCATTTACAAAACAGGTGGACTGTGAAAGCAACAGACTATATGAAAACCCATTCTGTAGCATTTCCCCCATTTCAAGTTTTTTCGAATTTATTCATGAAATGAGCTCCATCTTGAATAATCCGTGTTTCATCTATGAAGACAAGAGTGTCAAAGACAAACCAAAAACCTCAAAGAACCATAACAGACAACAAACTGTGTCAAGCTTCAAAACAGAGATTCATAATCAAAGCACTGAAGGCATTGACAGTGTTTCCAAAACCGAGACTTGTCTATACCATGACGTCAAAGGCCATACATTAAACCAATGTAAAACTTTCAGAGGCAAACCTTTTAATGTTAGAAAGAAGTTCTTTAGAGACAAAAACTTGTGCTTTAAGTGTGGAGTGTCTTCAGATCACACAGCTAAAGTCTGCAAGGAGACGATGAAGTGTCAAGTCTGTGATAATTGTAGTCATCCAACAGCCTTACACATGAATGGCGGGGAGTCCAGTTACACAAATTACTCAAACAACCAACCAAACATTACTGCCGCTTGTACCAAAGTTTGTGGTCAGATGGGATCGGTGGGAAAGTCATGTGCCAAGATAGTGTTGGTAACGGTTCATTCCAGAAATAGACCCAGTCAGACGAAGCGAGTCTATGCACTAATCGACGATCAAAGCAACAGATCATTAGCAAAGTCGGAGTTCTTTGATGCCTTTCAGGAACCATACGGTGAAGTACAGTATGCATTATCATCATGTGCGGGGGTAGTGAATGCGTCTGGACGCAGAACTAAAGCAGACGATTTCATAGTGAGCAGTTTGGATGGTTCATCTTCCCTGCAACTGCCTACACTGACAGAGTGCAACCAGATTCCAGCACTGATGGACGAAATCCCAACACCTAACAGTGCCAGACCCTACTCGCATCTTGCAGACGTGGCAAGCAACATCCCTCCAATAGATCATTCAGCAGAGATCCTATTGTTAATCGGTCGAGACCTACCTGAAGCTCACTTTGTCTACGATCAACGGACTGGTCCTAGAGGGTCACCATACGCGCAAAAGTTGAACCTTGGTTGGGTGGTCGTTGGCGAGACATGTCTTGGAAAAGTCCATCAACCAATGATAAATGTGAAGAAAACATTTGTACATGAAGATGGCAAGGCATCTTTATTCCCTGAATGCAAGAATAGATTCAGTGTAAAGGACATACACAAAGAGACAGAAATAGGGTCAACTGTGTTTCAGACTTGTGAGAATGATGAAAGACGTGGTATGTCCATAGAAGACAAAGAGTTCCTTGGTATTATGGCGACAGAATTCAAGAAAGATACAAGAGGGTATTGGACTGCTCCGCTGCCATTTCATTCTACCAGACCAAAATTGCCGAACAACCGGAATATGGCTATTAATAGAACACGCACTCTTGTAGCCACATTAAGGAAAAACCCCACTAAGCAGAGTCACTTCATACAGTTTATGCAAAAGATGATAGACAATGGACATGCAGAAGTGGCACCGCCTTTGACATCCGAAGCAGAGTGTTGGTATCTACCTGTGTTTGGGATTTACCATCCCAAGAAACCTAGTCAGATAAGAGTGGTGTTCGATTCGTCGGCAAAATACATGGGTCTTTCTCTAAATGGCGTTCTTATGACAGGTCCAGACCTAAACAACAGCATGCTTGGTGTACTCTTAAGATTTCGACGAGAACCTGTCGCAATATCAGCAGATATACAGCAGATGTTTTATCAGTTTTTTGTTCAAGAGAAAGATAGAGACTACTTAAGATTCTTTTGGTTTAAAGACAACAATCCAAACAAGGCCATAATTGAGTACAGAATGTGTGTTCATGTGTTTGGGAACAGCCCTTCACCGTCAATAGCGACTTATGGACTTCGGGAAAGCGCAAGGTCTGTAGAAAGTGTCTACGGTACAGATGTAACCAAATTTGTCAGCCAGAATTTCTACGTGGACGACGGTTTAACATCACTACCAAGTCCTGCTGAAGCCATAGATCTGTTGGAACGAACTCAAAAGGCATTAGCTTGTGGTGGGAACCTTAGACTACACAAAGTATCATCGAACAGCCGCGAAGTCATGAACGCATTTCCAAAAGACGATTTAACTAAGTTACGAATTAAAGGATTTGGATATTGGCCAAGTAGAATTGCCTACACAGAGAAGTTTAGGTCTTAACTGGAATTTAGAGTGTGATAAGTTTACATTTGTCATCTCTAAGGACGAAAAGCCATGCACAAGAAGAGGGATTCTTTCGGTACTCAATAGTTTGTTTGATCCGTACGGATTCGTGTCACCAGTTGTGGTTCATGGACGCATCATTATGAGGGACATGATGATTGGATCGCCAGATTGGGATGAGCCCTTACCTGTTGAAACAAGAGACAAATGGACAAAATGGTGTGAGTCCCTGGAACATCTTGAAAACTTAAAGATTCCGCGTACTTACCTTGACGGCTCATTACAAGATACTGTTCAGCAGGAAGTACATGTGTTTTCCGATGCATCTGAAAGGGCTATCTCATCTGTTGCCTATCTTAGAACTAAAGATGTAAACGGGGAAATGAGTGTCGGTTTCATTATTGGGAAATCAAAGGTTTCACCTAAGCATGGACATACAATACCGAGATTGGAACTTTGTGCCGCAGTAATGGCAGTTGAATTAGCAGACATTATTTCTGACCATTTACATTTACCCATAGAAAACATGAGATTTTACTCAGACAGTCGCGTAGTGCTCGGATACTTGTGCAATAGGGTGAGACGCTTTCATGTATATGTAGAGAACCGCGTCAGCAAAATTCTCAAACGTACCATGTCGAATCAGTGGAGTCATGTCGTGTCCAAGGAAAATCCAGCTGATTTAGGTACACGACCCACGCCTGCGGAATGTCTTCAGGACAGTATTTGGCTTAAAGGTCCTAGTTTCCTATTCTCCGAAAATACTAGGTCGGATGAAGTCTACAATCTACAGGTACCAGAGCAGGACCCTGAGGTTCGTCAAGAAACATGTTTGAAAACAAACGTCATAGCACAGAACGCTATTAGTACTAGTGGTTTTGAGAATGTGTCGCGTTGGGAAAGACTAGTAAACGCCATAGTTGTATGGAAGAGACTCTTACGGCGGCGTTATAATGCAATTCACAGTGTAAGTGATCCAATAGATTCTCCAGTATCTGACTTACAAACTTGTGCCAGAACATTCATTTTTTCAACTGTTCAGCAAGAAGTCTACAGGGACGAAATTCATTCCATCCAGAGGACAATGCCCATTTCAAAGAAGAGTCCTATAGTAGGTTTAAATCCATATGTTGATGAGGATGGTTTACTCAGAGTTGGTGGTCGCCTACAACATTCTGACTTAAAGGTTATAGAGAAGAATCCAATTATACTGCCAGGAAGACACTGGGTTTCCAAGTTATTAGTGTACTTTTACCATGAGCAGGTTAAGCATCAGGGACGACAGTTTACAGAGGGTGCTATTCGTTCAGCCGGGTTTTGGATTACTGGGGTCAAGCGTCTTATTGGGTCCATAATCCATCATTGTGTGAAATGTCAAAAACTAAGAGGATCCCTAGGGTTTCAAAAGATGTCGGATTTGCCAGAAGATCGGTTAGTTCCCGGTCCACCATTCACTTCAGTCGGACTGGATTGTTTCGGTCCATGGGAAGTTACCAGCAGGCGTACAAGAGGAGGCGCGGCTAAGAGCAAGCGTTGGGCTGTCTTATTTACCTGCCTGACGTCACGCGCGGTCCATATCGAAGTAATTGAGGAGCTAAGCAGTTCCTCATTCATAAACGCGTTGCGTAGATTCACCAGTATAAGAGGGAAAGCCAAGTTATACCGCTCCGATCGTGGGACCAATTTATTGGGGCGTTGGATGACCTGGGAGTCAACGTAAGCGTTGGTGTTAAACAATATCTAGATCGCGAAGGGGCAACATGGCTACTCAATCCTCCACATTCTTCGCATCGAGGAGGCGTTTGGGAGCGTATGATTGGCGTTACGCGTAGGATTCTTGATTCGTTGTTACTTGACATTCCTGGAGGAGGCTTAACGCATGAAGTCCTTGTAACATTCATGTCTGAAGTGTCGGCAATTGTAAACTCTAGACCACTAGCGCCGTTATCAGCAGACTGTTGTAACCCAATACCATTAAGTCCGTCCTTACTTCTAACGCAGAAAAGTGACTGTATTGTGGACGTAGTGATTCCATCTGATATTAAGGACATGTATAAAGCCCAGTGGAAACGCGTACAAATACTATCGGAACAATTTTGGAACAGATGGCGATCTGAGTTCCTTCAAACACTTCAAATTCGTAGGAAATGGATATCAGAACAACGGGAATTAAAGACTGGCGATGTCGTTCTTCTTAGAGATAAGCAAACCGCGAGAAACTCATGGCCAATGGGTCTAATCGTGAGTGTTTCATTAAGTAAAGACAATCTTGTGAGAACCGCGGAAGTGCGCGTAATAGGAAACAATGGGAAATCTACGGTTTATGAACGTCCAGTCAGTGAAATGGTGGTACTCATTCCATCATAAGTAATCTAGTTGTGATAAACAATGTGCAAAGACACAATTTAGTTATCATATTTAGTGAGTGACAATATGTTTGATAGTCATTTGTGATGTTTTTGCAAGTACTAGTCATTTTGTAAATGTTTTTGTGAACTTACTATTTACTGACAGGTAGTCCGTGATAGTGTTTTCAAAACATTTTTGAAATTTGGGTTGAGAACTAGAATTATAGTCATGTATTGTATATGTAGCCACATGTTAAATCATACATTTAGCAAGATTGTTCTTAGTTTGAGGTAGTCCTGCCTTAGTATTTTGATAACAGTTAGTTATTTCTGTGTTAAGCTTAATTATCGTCATAATTTTTGTATACTTATCGTTATCTTCACTATATAGAGGTATGGTTTCTTAAACCAGGCGGGGAGTGTTCTGTAACAGGTTACAGAATTCTTCTTGTTTCGTTTGATAAATTTTTGAGTACGAAACTTCGAGTTATCTTCAGAGTTGTATTTAGTACAACTTAAATAGTTGTGGTAAGTACGATTTCGTTAACTCTTCTTTCGAGGAGATTGTGCATCCTTTTTTCTCATGTCTTTAAACGAGCACATTTGAGTCGATTTTACGCTCTTGAATTCTAGCAAGCCATGGTTAATCATAGAGTAAGTCAAGACCACAATATTTTCTTATGATAATAGTACGTCCATTTAATATGTGTGTGTTATAATTTGTCGATGACAGAGTGTATTTTGTTAGTTTATGGTGTTAAACGGTTCTGTCATTGGTTTTCGCCTTTGCTCAGCGCTAAGCCTAAATCTCGCCTAAACCTTTGAAATCATTGTAATGTGAATGACTGGTCACTTCACAGTGTATGGCATAGTATGTAGCGTGCTCGAGTACTGGTTTCGCACAACAAATATGCAATTTAAAGGCCGTTGACTGATTAGAGTTTTTTCCTTGTATTTTTCAGTTTTATTACCGCATTAAAGACAGTAAAGCTATCGCACTGGTTGTTGTTGGTCACGTGCAAGCATAAAGAAAATGCGCACAACACAACAATCAATCGACTGCCTCTCTCCAGACCGTCTTTAATTTTTTTACTGTCATAGAACCATACAATTTTGTATAACCGGACTCAACAATCATTATGAAACGATCGAGCCCCTTGAACCAAACCTAACATAAAATTGAATGAACTTGAACCTGTCAACAGAGACACAGGTTATCAGGAGCTAGTCGACGAGTTATTGCTTTCTCAAATCTGCTGCGTGTTTAAGGCACGGATAAGGTAAAAATGCTCAACAAAACAATATGTTAACTTATGACAGGGACAATGTTAATGAGTTTGATTCTTCGCTATTCCGTACGCGACGGAGCTTTTGTTTCAATATCAGGGATGTAGCCAGCGATACGCACGCACGCACATGCGTACAATCAATTTCAGAAGTGAAAGAATTTGATATTCAGAAGTGAAAGAATTTGATATTATGCATTGGCCATAATCTCCAAATACACGCCAAAATATTACAATTATCATTTCTACTTAATCGAAATCGCTGGAGAGTCCCCTAACACCCCCCCCCCCCAACTGGAAAGGAAACCACCTCCTACACCCTCCCCAGTCGGTGCGTAACATTGATTTGAGGCTGGCTACGCCCCTGAATATGCAAACAACATAACGAGTGCGAAGTGTAAACTCAATCCGAGGGGGTAAGGGGTCAGTGTTAAAACAAACTAGCTTTTCCGCTACATAACGACTCACTTGAGCCTGTCGCAGACGACACTACAGAACTAGTTGTTACAAAAGGATCGACGGCTCCGGAACTAGTGTGACCAAGACCTTATAAACACACACACTTTTATCTTTCTTTGGTGTTACGAGACAACCAAAGGTGGCTCTCAAAAACACATTCACATCCGGGCAGTAAAAAGCGTCGTCCACGAACGTTACAGTAGAAGCAAATGATTAGTTTATATCGGCCATTAAAGGCATTTTCATTCTCTTAATCCTTTTTAAAGATAAATTTTCTTTATACATTTCCCCTTCTATGACCATTGGCTATTAAGGTTCTTCATTCACTCTAGTTTTCGCATCTTATGGGGAAAATATACGTTTTGAACAATTTTCATTTGTTGCTTACATGTAATATTAAAGAAAACTGATAAACTTTTCCAGTTTTTCACGACCCTCTGACCAAAACTTAATTTCTTATAATTGTGTTTTGAAGCCTACTGGTTTAATAAATATTTTCCCTCAATTAAGTTAAAGAGGTAAGCTAAGTTAAAGTCTTGTTAGATTGGAATATGTTGTTTACATTGACGATGTCGATTTTGTTGATGTTTTGTATACTTCAATTCCATAATTGTATACTTCCAAAGATTCTGCATTTATTTTCAAGTTTGTTACTTGTCACACATCGCTTAATGTAAGAACATGTTTCAATATCAAAAATCGACTAACTCGTTATGACAAATTAATTATCTTGTTATATAACGAGTCAATTGACTCGTTATTAAAACATATTCTAATTCGTTATAACAACTTACGAATTTGTTATTTATAACGACTTACTGACAGGTTATTAGACTGACGTACTCATTTTAACGAGCTTTAGTAACCAAATAAAAAAAAAGGTGTCACCTCCGTGCAACCTTACATAGCATCCTGAAATTTAAGGGCGTCAATAGTTTATCTTTATTTATTCATTTATCATTGCTGAAGACTTCATTATCAATATTGAAATTCAATTTGATATGTTTTAGATAACTTTCTGTCGGTATATATTTCATTCTCCGAAACACATGGGAATTGCATGTCAACTGCGAGTCGGAATGTATGTCCTATGAAGACACCGTGTGTCGATGAGTTCGTCTGCATTACTGTATACGTTTTCGAATGTAGGCCTACATGTATCAGAATGATGATACAATGGTTACATCTCCCAATGTTTACACGATTTCGTCTGCGTATATGTATGTAACTTGCGAGACCTAAATGATGATCATATCAAAGGGTTCTATATCTAAATGTTTCCACGAATTCGTCTGCAAACATATATGTGAGTTCAATCTCCCAATGTGCCCGGAGTCTGTCCACGTGTTCGTCTGTACATCCGCTGGTCCGTCAAAACACAAAAAGGCCTGTTTCCTTCTATCAGTTTGTTTAGTGCTATGTCATATACATATGTCCGTATGTAGGTCCATGAGTCTGTCAATATATCCATTTGAGGTTCGTCTGCCTGACTTTGGCCGTCTGTCCGTTTGTATGCTCATGATCTAAGTCTGTCAATATGTCCAAAGGCTCATCTGTCTGACTTTGGCCGTCTGTCCGTTTATAAGCTCAAAATCTAAGTCTATCGATATGTCCAAAGGCTCGTCTGTCTGACTTTGGCCGTCTGTCCGTTTGTAAGCTCAAGATCTAAGTATGTCAATATGTTCAAAAACTCGTCTGTCTGACTTTGGCCGTCTGTCCGTTTGTAAGCTCAAGATCTAAGTATGTCAATATGTTCAAAAACTTGTCTGTCTGATTTTGGCCGAATATCCGTTTGTAAGCTCATGATCTAAGTCTGTCAATATGTCCAAAGGCTCGTATGTCTGACTTTGACGAAGGGTCCACACGAATATGTCCGAAGGTTCACCTGTTTGTTTATACTCCAGACTCATGTTTGTTCATAAGTCTGTCTGTGTAAGAGCTCTAATGAGTCTAACGTCGATGGCATGGAGCCCCCGATGATATACCAACGAAAGGTAGGTGCGTGTGACGTCGTCTCTCTATTTAAAGATTGAAACAAGACAGGAAACCTCGATTTCTATAAATAGCATTTATATCTATTTTTAACGAATCGCATTGTCGTTCACAAGATGTTACAATTGGTGTATTAACCTTCTTGTAGTGTTTTTTAATCGGTAATTCAACATATTATTATTAAAATCTAAATATTTTTAATATTGAAAGACACCATTTGGCTTTATTGGGATTTTATGGCTCTAAAATCATTATTATTAATAGCAATTTATTTTGTACAATTTGATGGATAAACCTTGTGCAATGCATAATAAAGAAAACTACATAAAATCATCAACACTTATATAAGGTATCGCTTCTCGGCCTTTTGGCTAAGATCAAAGTGTAGTATCTGTTCTTATCAGCTTAATATCTGATACGTCCCCCATAGGGGGACTTCGATATTAATCTGATTTTTGGACATAGGTGAGATGTCAGGGGCTTGCTCCGCTCTTGCCACGGGTTGGCCCGGTATTGCAGTACCTCCGGGATTGGCCCACTTCCCCCAAGGGGAATAAAATACAATATAAGTAACAACATTCTCCCAGCTAGCACACGTTGCCATCATTAATATCACGAACGCAACTACGAAGCGATTCCAGTCGCAACCGAGTGAAATGACCATACTATACAAGATCACCGTATTTGTTTTACATCGATTGTAAAGGAAGCTTAAAGCTTGTTCAAAGCCACTCTGGATGACAGCTTCCTGGACTGCACCAGTACTCGCGCCCATTTGTGGATTAGTCCCGGAAGTATTCTCCCTGACAAACGGGGATTCCTCGGTACAAGAGGACATTGCTCTCTTTTTAAAGGAAGTACGGAAGAAAACAAACTACTAGGTCAAAGGAGTATTTCAGTGGATCTCCAAAATGGCAATGTATTTCCCATGCAGTGTATAACAAAGGAACTGTTTTGTGTTGTCCATGGAGTTTTTGGGAAAACAAACCGTTTTCTAATAACAAATGAAACACTGTTGAAAACCAAATGAAAATGAAAAGGGCAATGTATTTTTGTTATTGCTCAAATGACTTGATGAATTAGCTTTCATGATCTGCAGAAAAATTCTCCATATCTGTCCTTACAGGCGTCGGGTACAACAGTAGCATTTACAACAAGAGACAAAATACATTGTCAGAATACAGGCATATTGTTTTTATTGCATTGAAAGCTATGGCCAATTAACTGAGAATCTGTTCTTTGGAACAGAAATCTTTGTCTGTACCTCAAAATTGTTGAAAGCTGCATAGTAAAACCATATCGAAACAAAAGTTGAATTGGTTACAAGGTATATAAGAACAATAAGAAAAAAATATCATAAGGATGAAATACTGAACATGTTTTATTGGACAATGTTGTCTTTAATTTCAGTTTTTGAAAATAAAACAAAAACAGCTTTGGTTGTCTTTCAATGTCTGGTGTAAATGACTTTAAACATGGAAAATGCATGTCATCATAAATTGCTTCAAAAGAACTACATGTTTTATCAATTAGATGAATACTTATATCTGTATTTGTCACAAGGATTTCTATTGTACTATTTCAAGTGTGCCTGTATTAATTTTCTGTCTATGTTCTTTTTAAGAAAACAACATGTATATTAATGAAATTATTGCAAAAAGAAAGCTGATGTATCAAACCATTTCTTTTCAACTTTCCATCTTATTGTCTTACCAAAGTATCTTGGAATATAAAGCAGTTTTGCACACCCTTTTTGAATATATGTTTAAAACTGGAGAAATTGTTCATTACTATTCAATTTTACCAGAAGATAACCTTCTAACTCTTGTTTATAGGAGAGAAAGTGAATATGTCCCTTATCTAAAGCTCTGCTCTTAAGCACATGATTAATCCGATCAGTCATGCTGATTTAAGGCAGCTGTAAACAGTTTCAAATATCTAGGATGCATGTGTGTCCCGTCCAACTTGTACTCCTCTTTCAACGATGCTCCATCTTCCGTCAATAGATCGTCTACGAAATTAAGCCATTTCAGACCTGGTTCCCTCAATAGTCTTGTTGCTAGGATACGGTTGAACTGCATGACGATGGGCCTAGTAAGGTCAAGCACTGGTAGGACAGGATGAATGAATATTGTCCATCTATGTTTGGTTTGGAGATTTTTCAGAAGTTGTATGTATATGCTCACTACTACCTCCATAGCCTCCTCAATGGTGTCATACCTGTAAATGATAACAAACATTGTCCATAATGTATCTAATTATTCAAACATTAAACTTGGTTTACCACAAAGGTAGAAGTGGTTCAAGTGGTCCAAAAGAAAACAAAAACTTTCATTGTAATGCATGAGTCTTTGGTAATAGGAGCATGGAAAGAGCTGCCCAAAGAATGCTGACTATCTAATGAAGTATCAAATTCTCAATATTCTTGTTTATGGATGGTAAATATGTGTCAATAATGAATTTGGTCAACCATTGCCGACTAAGGGAAAAATTATAATGAAAGAAAAAAAATTCTCTTATAGATGAGATCATAAGAGGAACCCATTATTCAAGATTAAGAATACTCCTAAAATTGACAAGTTGAAAACTCTGTACAACAAATCGTGAAAAATTTGCTTTATTCAATTTAACTAAAGAATTCCATATTCTTTTGTAATGTTTTTCAATGAAAAGTTTAACATCCATTTTTATCTCTGATGAATAAATCAATATGACTGTGTGGCTTTTCCAAACAATAAAACTTAAAGAATTTGTCTGAATGCGAAAGATCATTAACCCATTACCAAACAATAACGACATTTAACCACTATGTTGCAGACAACTCTGGAAAATATTGTGGGGAAAGGAGAAATTGCTCATAACGAGCAATTTTTCCTTTTCCCACAATGTTTTCTGCCATATGTATAGATTATTTTCAAATTTCATCACATTTTGAAACGTTGTCTGCAAACTCTTTCAATTTGGGAGAGTCGAAAATTTGGCGTTTGGTAAAGGGTTAACCTAAGCCTACCTTGCTTTCTCCCAACACTGCAGGAAGGCCTCTCTACAGTCTATTTCTCCCAGGCATGAAGTCACAATGGCCCCATCAGGTATATTCTTTATAACCGACATGAAATTTGTCTTTGGGTAAAACACACTCTCAGGCCGTAGATGCCATATTTTCGTACCCGTGGAAAGGATTGGGTATAGAGTCAACTCAGCTTCCTGTTTTAAGAAACAAATTCATATTGACCTAATTAACCCATTGTTCAATAACAAATCATTCTGCCGTCTCTGCTGCATACAACTTTAGAAACCACTTTGATGAAAGCATAAATTGCTCGTCATGAGCAATATTTATTTTTTTGCAAAAATGGTTTCTACACAATATCCTAAAAAACACCTGATTTTTCCCTCACTAAATGTATTTTACAATCTGCTGTTGCTTTCAATTAGGTCAGGTCAAGAAATCCAATATCAAGGAATTGGTTAAACTATGAATGAAGGATTAACCTTTGTCTAGCTTAAAAGCTTTAACAGACAACAATTCTATCCAACTTTCTTTTACATACTATTTAAACACAACAGCAACAATGTTGTCAAGAAATTAATAAGACAATAAGAGAAAATGCTTGAAACAAGCAAAATTAATCCTTTTGTCACAACATTATTTGTCTAGCTCTAAATTCAAATCAAAGATCTAATCCATTTCATCTGTAAATACAATTGTATAATTTGATATTTATGTATATTGTGTATATTTTCAAAGATATATACATGTATCAGACAATCAAATATAAACATATATTCAGGAATAAAGGAAATATCTACAAGTAATTTGTCTTTATAGCTGTTATAGCAGGATGAGTTGATTCATCAAGTACAGACCACTGCTCTGGTCAGTTTCTGAACTTGAAATATTAGACTAGATCTCTTTACACGAAAGCATGTAACTGCAACATCATTTTCATCATGTATACCTCTCACACAAACAAAACGCATAAAATAAATCTTTAAAAATTCAAAACAAGGCAAATCATTTAAGTTTGCTCAGCATCTATTCACAGCATTTAATATGTAAGAGTTTAATGCCATTTAATGAAAAAATCTATCCTTTTTTTTATGTTTAGCAGTTATTATGGGAAACTTTCTCTATAATAAATGATGGTAAGCAACTGAAGAGAAGTAAACAAAACAAACCTTGTAGGTAGTTTGACGCCAGGCAACAGGTATACAGTGACTGTCACCCACAAAAAACATGTAACTTTTGTCTTTAGTAGTGGACGTCTCTGGAATCTCTGTTGTGTCTTTGAATACTTCACTTATACACTTGAAATAGGCGACCTCATTCCTTACCAAGGTCAGATGAAGGTCTCTTCCTACACAGAATGGTTCAATGAGTTTCAACAACGGGGGTATTAAAGTCAACAGTCCTTTCACATAGAGTATCTTCACAAAGGTAAAGAACAGGCCTAAAACATAGAGATCCTCATCACAAAAAGCAGCATCAGGTGCAACGCCAATTTTCGAGTCAAATTGATTGCAGGGAACTTTGATTCCTGAGAGGTCTGGGTTAATACTCTTTAAGAAAGGTATCAAATCTGAATATGTAAGATTTCCAATCCCTTTTCCAGGGAAGGTTTGACAGTATTGTAATAAATACCCCACAGCATCTCCATGCCGTTCAACCAACTCTAGAGTATGTATATAGGTTAGTACACACACAGTAAGTGGTTCTGCTTCTAATGCCATTTCCAGGAACTGTAAGGTTTGTTCTATAGCCCCAAACTCTCTGACCGTTATCGCCAAGAACATGAGGGCTGAAGCATCTGTCAAAACATTGGCTGCCACTTTTTTCAGCAATACCATGCCATCTTTAACCATCATCATCTTTGCAAACTTTTGCTTCACACCTTTGTCTGTTCTTCTATTCACCAAGGCTGTTAATATTGCAGAGATAGCTTCCTCTCTATGTTCTGATGTACCAATAGAATACAACAAAGAAGCATATTCCGCTAGCGCATCAGTGTGTTCCATATTTTCTCTCAGAACACCCTGTAATATTGTAATAGCCATGTCCTTTTGACCCTTTACAAGATAAGCTTTGGCTAAAAGTACCTGTATATCTTGTTTTTCAGAAGCTGTAGCCACACCTTTCTGTCTCATCAATTTACACAGTTTCATCAGAAGTTCTATAGCTTGATCACCGTCTCCAGCCTTCAGGAAACTTTCACCAGCAAGAGAAAGAATGTCTGTTTCTTCTTTAGACATGGCTAATGCTTGTTTACTGTAGAAAACTGCTTCACTGAAGCGTTCTGCTCTAAGATAGCAAGCTATCAATCCTTTAAATGCCGGCAAATTATCCTTATCCAATGCAAGCATTTCTTTGTAGATATTTATAGCCCGACGGTACCTTTGATTAGACATTTGAACAAGCGCTGCATTTTTCTTGCCATGAAGGTCTTTACTATCAATTTTATCATTTCCATCTGTTTTTTTGTTTTCATCTTTTGTATTCACAGCAGAAATTGAAGCAGATTCAAGTTTCCCTGTAACATTTGAGACGTCATGACTTTTAGGTACAATTCTAACAAAAAGATCATCTTTGTTCCTTATAACCTGAGTGACCTCTTTCTCTTGATCTAGAACTTTTCCTTTTGTATTTAATATTGAAAATAGCATATCCTTGCTAAGAGAAGGATATTTCAGGTACAGGCTATTATAAAATATATCCATGATATCCTTTACTTTGCCACACTTTTGGTCTTCCCATTGGACAACCACAGTCAACACTGGGTCCTCTGAGTGGATGTAGAACTTCATCACTGAAAAATTAACAGAGAAAGTTGTTAAATACTCTTGTAAGGATTACACAGTTTAACATCTCTTTCATATATTGGATTTTGTGACATATCCAAGTTCAAATAATGAAATCAGCCGACAATTATATAGTATGGAAAAAACCCACTTCATGGCAAATGAGCCCTTATAAATGACTAAAAGTTATAGTTTTTGCTCATTTCAAGCAATTTAAAAAGTCTTTGCAGAAAATGCTTATATTGAGCAATTTATACTTATGAGAGTATTGTGATATTTACGAAGGAATTAGTTATTATCTACTAAGTAAAATATTAACATTACTCTACAAATAAACCAGATAAATAGTCTAAATTTATCTTGTTTTCTTTTTTCTTTTTTGATTCATACCTAAAATAGACAACATTTGATTTTGGTTAAATACTTGAAAAAAGTATGGGTTGTTAGGTAGTCTCAATAATGAGTCGTGAACGAAGCTTTTTCTTTCAAACTTTTGGACACTTATGCTTCAGTCATAGCAATAGCCTTCAAGACCAAAACTCTGAACTAGGTCATTAGGTAGGGTGTTTTTTCTTTTTTATCCCCTTTTTCTTTGAAAGTATATTAAGACTTCTTATATATGCATTTCTTATTTGTGAAACTTGTGTAAGAGCTATAATATCATTTAGGTAACAGCAGTTTTAACAGTAATTATACAGAAATAAGATAGTAGTTTTGAAAAAAGGATTAATGTCTTTCATGCTGTTAACATGCGTGAAAGTTGAAGAATTTAAAAAACCTGAGATCTGTAGTTCATTATCCTGAAAAGGCATATTTGCTTTAGCATTATATAGGGACAAAAAGTCTCAAAAACCTGAAATTCAGGAATAATCCTGAACACTTTCAACCATGTGTTAATAAAGTTTGGGTCATGGTAAAAGGAGGATCAGTCAGGTAACCAGAAACAAAAAAGATTTTTAGGCCTAATAAGCTTTGAAGAAGTGTCATCAATGGCATTAGTTACTTTTAGGTAAACTTAAATCATATTGTCCATTTTGTCTAATAACTTACTTCAGAGACATGAGTTTAACTGATTTCATTCGACTTATTCAAGAATGAAAATAACTAAAGGATTCCTTTGTATCTTGATTTCTAATACCATTCAGCATTGGTGAATTTGCCTCCACTCAAACCATATCTTATTTTTCCAAGGTGGCAACTTGATAAGAGTTTTGATAATGAAACACTGACACAACCTTTTCACATCACAAAAACAGTGGCACCTTAAAAACAAATTTACAACCGTTTATTTCTTAAATCATGCAGTGCTCCCATAAATCAAGTTACTTAAGTAAAAGCAACTTACTCGAATTGCAATGATATATTGTTCATGGCAACAGGCTGTCACTTTGAGACAAACACATTGAGAAATTAGTGACATTCAGTGTGTGGATCAAGGACTTTGTGTAAATGTCACTGTCTTATCATTTTGAGCTTGGTTATTACACAAAGGTATATGAAGAGTGATTAATACGAAAAGGATAATACTGATAAGCTCCATTTGAAACACCTTAGTTCAAGAAAAATTAAATAAAATATTTTAAACTGGTAGCGAAACTAGATGGTGTGAAACCATATTTGGACGAATTACGTGCACAAGCTTACTTTACATTAAATTTGTACTTAATCAAAAGTGTACAGTCTTAACTTTTTAATTATCGACCTTTTTCATAGCTTGAGTATCAATAGTGAATACCTGCCTCTAGTAAGTAATCATTTGAGGGTTGAAAGAAGAGAAATCGGCTGCATTCTTCGAAGATTAAGTCAATGTTCCCTAATTTGCAAAAACGTTTTTTATTGGATGATCAGTTATCAAACAGATAAAACAACCAATCATAACCAGTGTTACAAAGTAAACTTAGTGTTGACATTCGAGACGGTGTCTTGACTTGTTTGACAGCTTAAATTCGCTTAAAATGACTGACCACAACACTGTGTTAGGCGTTGGCATCGGGCTTTTCCTGATAGCATTTGTCTGGGCACTTTCTCTGTTTTTATGCATCGTCTTTTCTCGAGCTACGGGCGCAATTTCGTGAGTATGCCGATTGCAATGTGTTTTCGTGGTCTAGAAGTGCGAATCCTGCTTTGAAATATAGGGCTTTTAATTTAAAGATCATCATAGCACCATTTTTGACTTACTAGTTTAAGGGTATATTGTGAGAGTGGGTGGTACCTATCGCCCGGGTGTATTCATAGGTAGGACGCTGCAGGGCTTTTCTCATTTTACATCAGTGGTCCACATTTTACATCAGTGGTCCAGTTTATTAAAGATAAAGGCACCTTCCGGAATGGACATTTCTTTCAAATAATGCATTTCTCCCCAAAATTCCAAGTCGCACCAACGTTTTGGTTTCCCAATTCAGCAATTTTATCTATACAATTTCTAAGTTGGCAGGCCTAGGACTCTTCCTAATTTGAGGAAAAAAAGGCCTGTGCTGTCTTAGAGACTTGAAGTTATTTTGGGTTTGAGCCTCACTTTTAGTGCACTCTCTTATCTCTTGTAAACTGAAATGGTGGCATGCCCTTGTTTTTATATAGCCGACATAGAGATCATGACAAATCTATATGAATTACTAAATCCTCGATCAACCAAGGGCCTTAAGCATAACCCTTGAGCAATGTCCCATTTCTTCAGAGTCCTACTCTCTTTTTGTGTTCTGGATATAACACTAAGATGACTACCGGTTTCTAACCTCTTTATCATGAATTACACCATTTTGAAGGCTATTAATATTTTTTAAATATATTTTTATACTAACGCAATCTTCAGAATCATTAGCAGTGTTTTGGACTGAAGACTTGAAGTTCCATACTTCAACCTGAGGTTCCAAGACTTTGATAATCTTTTAGAGGTATCATACCTTACCCATATGGTTAAAGATCAGATGATTAAAGATCAGATGATTTCATAAACAGACATTGCATGACTTATCTAATTAATCCCCACAAAAAATATTTTGAGAATAATCTCATTTTGGCACAATCTTTGCATGGAGGTTTCCCTAAAGATACCATGACTCATACAGATGCTATTTACTTAAGAGTTCATATTCTAGCTTTTGCTTAAATTCATTTTAAAATATTTTTTTTATTTCAGAAACATTGGTATTGTTGCGATATTGTTTGCTGGATTGTTTACACTTATTCTTCTGGTATTACCTAGAGAAGATTTCACAGAACCAACAAAAAAGGTAAAATGCATGTGTACCTATCTAACAAATACTTGTACTAAGATTTAAAGTAGAAAGTTTAAAAAATCTGGCTATCTCTTCTCAGCTTTTCTCACCCAATATAATTTAAAGGGTTACAAGACTTTATATTTACAGCTTGCCCAGGCCATTGTCCTACAACTTCAAAATATGGGCAGTTGTTTTCTACAGAATTTGTTCATTTTGATAATGTGTATCACTCTTAAGAAATAATATAAAGAATCATGATTAAACCATAACTTAAGTTTAAGGTATTCACAATCTTAGGGTTGTCTGAAATAAGGGACACGCAAAGAACAATGGTGTCAGGATTTAAAGGATGATTATGGTAAATAATTGGATCCATCATATCAGAGAATGACTGATGTTTTTGTGCACAATTGGCTAAGTTGACCCATCATTTTTCAAAAGAATCAGAAGCTATTGGGTAGATCTTTTTCATTAACATGTATATTATTGTTCATTAGAAAGATCAATTATCTTTAACAAGTTTCATAAAAAGGATGTATTTAAACTCTGAATTGACATGGCCCTATTGTATTACAAATCTGCTATTTTACCTGCATGCCTCTTATACAGAATACTTGATTCTATTTTCAGGTTTATGATTATTCAATAATATTCCGTTCTGTACTGATAGCTGGCTGCTCCTTGTTCTTGGTGATAGGAATAATAGCGTTCTTGATTGTGCATCTCATGGAACCAGTGTACGCAAAGCCAATTCGCAAGTTGAGGGTCTCGTAACTGCAGAATGACAGAATGACATTTATGATGACAGATGACAGAATATGGGAGAGAAACTGAGACTTTGTAAAAACATTACCCAGGGGCCATAAAGGGGTGTTTTAGAATCTTTTGCATCAAGTATTTGAAAATAAAGTTTGAGCTAAACCCTTCTTTATGTCATAAAGGGGTGTTTTAGAATCTTTTGCATCAAGTATTTGAAAAAAAAGTTTGAGTTTAACCCTACTTTATGTATAGTTGTTTTTCCTCAAGATGATTTTAAAGAGTACCCTTATATCATGTTGTAACATGTAGGTACTTTTTAAGACTTACCTTCATATAACAAATGTTATTTATAGATAACAACAAGATCTGTTTGCAGAAAAACAGTTATTACACTCTCTTACTTAGACTCTGTAGTGAATGATCTTTGAAGCATCTGTGATATTTTTTGTAATGTATTAATGTACCATGCGACTTTGATTGCAGTACATTTATAAAATTGTTTAGTGCAAAGCTTTAGAAAGTCTTTTTGTGAATGAATTTCTGAACTCTTGTACTTAATCCTTCATTCTGTAAATATTATCATAACATCTTCAACTAGTACTCCAGAACTAGTTCAGTAAAGAGGAACAAGGTCAAGGAACCAATGTAACAAAAAGATTGATTGCTAATACTGGTACAACATTGCAGAAATGTGTTGATTGGTAACATATCAGTATGAAAAAGATTCTGACTGTCCAAAAATGATTTTGAAGATAATTATTGACTCTTAATTTCATGAAGATATACTTCACCAGAAGAACAGAAATCGTTGGGGAAAGATGAATTGATTATATTAGCATTCTTCTTTCATTTCAAACAAGTATGTACCCGTTATGTCTGTTCTAGCATACATGTGAAATCTGAAGATTTTTTTTGATGTAGGGTTGAATTAGTGTTTATTCTTCAATAAAGAGAAGATTTAGTGTTATAAAAAAGATTTGGAATGTGCTTAACATAATGTTGGTTTCTTTATATGTTTTACATTATGATAGTTACATGTATATATTTAAGAGTAAATTTGTCATTGGATTATCCATGTGCTAGGTTTTGGTTTTTACTAATGTACTTATTGTGTAATATTAAATTTGCCAGCCTACTGAATCTGTATAGACAATTCTTCATTTTTTGTTAATTTCTATTACTATTTTTATTCCATCTGAAACTTTTCACAAGATATCTCAGTTTGATCTTGTCCTCAATGCCAGTTTTTTCAAAGCCGATGTGTATTAACTTGTGCATATTGTGTAACACCTCTTCCACAAAATTGAGAAACCTCAGCCGAGAAAAGAGTTGAAAAGAGTTAAGATGGTTAGTTAAGATTAGGTCACTTAAATATCTTATTTAGGATGAAAAGATGTGAGAAACAGATTGAAGATGTCCGCAAATTGAGATATTTTGTGAAAAGCAGGCATGGTCTCAGCTGAAGCATAGTGAGATCACATCACCTCTAACTATACATTGATATTTCATGTACAAGTTCAGCTTTTAGGGGTCAAAGATAGGGGTCAAAGGACAAATCTAGGCAAAACTGCTACAACTTTATCACCAAGTGCCATCTGCTAAAGTGCTAACTTGGCTGTTTTTAATGCATTTTTTCTTTGTATTCAATGTATGGAATTAAAAATCTATTTTTTGAAACAGGGTTCAAGTTTAACAGCATCAAATTGCTCAACGAACTGCTTTATTTTCCATCCCACCCTCACGTTGCTAGCAGTAAAGCCATCATTTAAGTAACAATGGAAACAGTAGAAATGAAAGAATGAAGTGCTGGTCTAACAGTGTGTTACAGTCTATAGGTTACTGTTAAGTGTTGGTCATAATCATAACAACCGTTATCTTTTATACTAGTTTACTACAATGAAACTTTCATGCCCAGGATCAATTGTTCATACATTGTTTATGATCTGAAAGCAAAACGTTCATAACTCTAGGATGGGTATCGCTGCAATTCGCAGGCTGATATCTAGCTGATGCTACTATACAGAACCTTATAGGCCTAGTTGTCATCCAGGGTATCGTTTTGCTAAACATCTTTTGCCAAGAACTTACTTCAAAACAACATTCTCTCTTATAAAATTTTAAGAACATCAATATTGCAATGTAACAAGTCTTTGGAAGCGTCTCCGCAGACGCCTCCAAAGACTTGTCACATAACAATATTGAACATTTGGTTCATGTACATGTTTATCAGGTTTGACTTGCTCGGATATTTTCCTCAAGTTTATTGGTAAAACACTACCAAGGTGCCTGGGTTATTGATTCCCATCACTAAAGCTACAAGAGATTATTGAGCCATGCTCCAAGAATTTCGAATCAGCCGCCAGAAGCCACAATCCCAGATCTTTGGGAGCAGCACTGGGTTCCAAACATTAGTTGTACTTTGTAGTTGTATTTGCACGCTTTCAGCTACTATATATTCAAAGTGTATATATTAACAAATGCATCCGTGACCTAGAGTCGGTCCTGCTCTATATTAATAAAGAAAAAGATATTTTTACACTCCATCTATTTTTTTACTTTTTACTAAGTTCGGGTCAAGGCAACCGAATAGGCACATGCAAATAATCCATGCACACACTAGAAATACTTTCAGGGGACATACATGTGCCATGTAGAAGGGCGGGCTGATTCCATGGAAAAGCCGTAATACTGTGGAGTGTCCTTTGGCAAGATACATTCCCTAGCCTATTACTAGTAGGTCATCCAGGGAACTTGAACTATAATGCACTAGAGTGGGCGCTGTACACTAATAAGTAGAACTATCAAATCACCGGATATTGAGGAAGACCGTCCTTTTTGGTTAAGAAAAAAGTTGCACCCCTTCGATGATGGAATATGCCAACCGTTTGTAATTTTAAGAGGGACATTATCCATGTATATTAATGTGTAATCATTGCCTTTAATCGGATTTTTGATCGTGTCATGATAGGGGGTTTGGTATTCTTGCATCACTAAAAAAGCGGGACATATTGAAACTAAAAATGTAGACGCGTTGTTAAACCATACGCAAACAAACAAAAATATGTAGCAACAAAGACTATTTTACCAACAATAGTTCATTGGTAGAACGTCGGCCTCGGGTCGTGGGTTCGAATCCTTTGAGTAGCAGAATATACATTGCGACCTTTAATTAAACCACTCTCGGCGCAATAACTGGTTATATATCCAGGAAACGATATCGCTAGAGATCAATCGAAGTTGTAAAAACTTGTTTCACAATCCATGTGAAATAAATAAGTTTTAACAAGTACAATGCATGCAACACTGTTTTGAATTATCTGACAGGGGAGAGGTTAAACTGGGGCGCATTCAAACCAAACATTTGAACTCAGTGCTAAAAGCGCTTTGATTTTTAACGTGACGTTTTAGTCATATCACAATGACTGTACTGGGGCCGTATCACCAAGTTGACATAAGTTTTTCTTAAGTTAAGGAAAATCTTAAAATAATTTTACTTAGGTAAGAAAATAATTTTCTTAAACTTAAGTATCATCAGCAACTGTACTTAAGATTTTCTTACGTAAGAAAATCTTAAATGTAAGGAAAAAGATAAGAAATTTCTTATCTCCGTTGTTATGGAATTCCGGGGTTTCCAGCGTTTATAAATAGTAACGGAAGTTCTTTCCGATGGGCGCGCATAACTTTGCGCGTGCTGCGCGCGCATGTAACTTGGCGCGCGCTTATGTCAAAACTGTCAGAGCAGACGAGTTTAAGTAAACGATGGACGCTCAGCCAACGAAAAAGGCAAGACAGCCGAATTTTTCGACGACAGACTGCCTATTGTTGGCAGAAATGATGGGAACGGAGTGCGGCTTTGAAGGTTTAACTTTCCATGCTCATGCGAAACATAAATACACCCCCTGTAAGTATCCGATATTGAATTGTTTCAAAAATGAAGCGTCTTTTTATCGGCCGGGAGAATCTCTTTATGTACGATACTGTTCTTTCGTTTTGACAAGACAAAGTTGACATGATTTCTATCTTTTGTGATAACGCAAACTTATCTATAAGCTGTGCCTGGTTGAAATTATCATGATTTATAAAACATCATGAGAATTCGTAAAAAATCACCGTGACCTAGATTTCCTTCTTTTGTTTACTTGTCTCCATAGTCGTATAAGCAGGGAAGCTGGTGCTTGTGTAACATGATTTTATAAGTGACAAAAGATTTGTTCTTGTCTACAAAATAATTTTAAGTAAATATATAAATACAAATAAGCATAAAGATTAAGTTAAAATTTATCACACCTTATGTGTATGGCCACAAACTTCTGCTATATTCCACCCCAGTCAACCAATATTGGCCCATTCTGTATCTGCTGTCTACAGTTTGCCCCTCCAGTTCCCCCACATACCTTCACCGAATGTGACAAAGTTGCTAAGTTGTCCATTTTTATTTTTTCTCAAAAACTTTTCTCTTACTTTGCCATTATAAATCTTGGGGGCAACTTTCATATTCGGAAAACAGGGTCAACTCTTTGGTCATTAAAAGAGGTCCTATTCAATCAGGATGTATGTCAGGGTTGACATTAAAAACCAGCTGCAAGCCAATTTGACTGCTGTAAATGACTTTTAAGTCTGCTAGACTAATAAATAAAGTAACAGAGAGGATTGTGATGCAACAACTCAAGCAGGCACCATCTCCATTAAGTTGATTTTTTGGTCTGACTATATATATATCTGTTAAAATTCATAAAAGTTACATCATGGGAAAAAAATAACAAAATCAACAAATTAGTGTATATCCATATAGGTTTTTTTATATCAATTTCAATTATATCATTTGTTTCATATCTTCAGCCATTACAGCTGTCAGCAAGCATGAGGTGATGTCGAAGTTGACAGTTGCTTTTAATTTGAGAGCGGATGTAAAACGAGACTCCCAATCCCTCCAAAAGAAATGGGACAATCTTACACAAACACATCGGGCATGCTATGCGGACCATAGGCACAGCATCAGTAAAACGGGTATTTATAAATATTCATAGCATAACATATATTTTTTTATGATGTTTTTATGATGTTTCATATTTTTTTTTTTTTTTACAGAGACATTTAATTTTACCAAAATGTCTCAATTGTTATAAATATTTTACAGCTAGCTGTACATTGGGTGTGCTTTTAAAATGAGGTAAAATTCAACTAGTTAATTGATAAATGGAAAAATGATTGCTTTATAATTTTTATATTTTTCAAAGCAAATTTAGTATTGTTTTGCACTTAATTACCACATACAGCAGCTCCTTCATTCTATTAATGCAAGTTTTGAATTGCATAACCTATCCTAATCTGAGAGTAGTTATTATGATAGTTTACTGTCAATTATTAATTGTTTTATTTCAGGTGGAGGACCAGCAGCAAAGCCTCTGTCTCCTCTGACAGAGGCTGTGATGTCTGTTATAGGAAGAAACAGCCAAAATGTGATTGGCATACATGCCGCAGAGGAGTTGGACTCGTCCACTCTTCTGCTTGCCAATCACAACAAGTAAGACCTTTTGATAAATAAAATAACTTTTTTATCATTCATGTAACTATGACCAATACCACAGTAAAACAATATAATGTTTAGTTTATTTTAAACACTAACAAACAAATAATCACTTTCTTATAAGTTAAAATTACATAAAACTTTCAACCATATAAAGTATGTATTGTCAGCATTCAAATTGTACATTAACTAGCATAAATTTATATTAATTTTGTGATTTGTCAAATGTCCATACAAACCTGAACTAATGAAATAATTACATGTGGAGTAAGTAATTAACAAAGTGATTCATACATTTATTTCAGTTCAACAAACACAGTCTATGACTCGAGTTTGGCGTGTTCCTTGGGCAACTCGCACATATTAACTTTTAGGTAAATATTGTCATTCAAAAAAATAAATTTTAGTATTTATTTATATTTACCTGGGTGAAAGTGCTCAGGATTATTCCTGAATTTCAGGTTTTTGAGAATTTTTGTCCCTATATAATCCTATAGCAAACATGCCTTTTCAGGATAATGAAATAAAGATTTCAGGTTTTTTAAATCCTTCAACTTTCACTCATGTATAATTTATATATTTTTATTATCAGAGGTAATCTTTAATGAAATTGCTCAGGAGAATTTGGTTTGATTACTACCTTTGTTTGAAAGAGTCTGATTGAATATTTGTCTATGTCACACACTAATTTACATTAATGATTTTTGATGACTGAGTTTTAAATTTGTTTTGTGGTAGGACACTTAATCTCTAAAACCTCTATTCTTAAAAATAATGCAAATCATGCACTCATTGACCTTGATGATTTTTAACTACTTACAGCAAGACTGTCACAAAAAATTAAAGGAATTGAAAGAGGAATATCTAATGGTTGTTGAAAATTATTGTCATAAATTCCTCTTAAAAAAGGATTATCATTCAAAATGTGTACAGAGAGTATAATGCATGGTATAGAGGTGCATCACATCTCATGTTGTGAAACAATTATAAGAAGTTTGATGGTCCTTTTCACATTGGGGTGATGTAATGAGAACATATAATATACAGATGAATTTATCTAATTGCAGTGACAATGAGGAGCCTTTATACCCCATTGACAGGTAAATATGTGCACATGTATTCTGCCTATTTAACTTTGGAGACTTGCATATCCTTTGTAACATGCTACAAACTGAAAATAGAGTAGCATAGTTTCACTGAATCAAACAAGTCTAAGATGGGATGGGGTGTATACTTGATTAAACCTAATCATAAAATGTCCACATACCATAAATAACATCACTAAATTGCAGAAATTAGACAATCCTTTCTAAAATCCATGTCTATGGTCCTTTCATTCACCAAGTACTGCATAAACAATAATTTCACTTTCAAGTTAATAATAACCTAAGCAAATAAAATGGTGATATCTACAAAAATATTGGAGATCATTGCATCAGTGACAATTTTTAAATTTGAAACAATGGACTTTTTAGCTTAAGTGGGTAAAGTGTAACAGTTAATGATCAAAACTTCCTAAATAATATAGTGTATATACATATATGAATTACAAAGACATGGTCCAACCTGTCATTTTTATGACACAAAATGAAAGTTCTACCGCAAAATCACACATTATATACAGTAAGTGTATTTCTGTTACAATCTTTTCATTTCAGCATTGACATCATTACAGGACCCATTGTAGGACCCGCTCAAACACTATCATCAAGGTAAAGTCAACTTTTTATACTTTTGCAAATGTTTTTATTGATCCTTTGCCTGAGTAAAAATCAAAATTGTAAACACTGAATAAGAGTACTACATTGTAATGTCCAATGTGCCTGTACCATATTCATTTTGCATTTCAATTTTTGCCCATATATTTTTATTGCATTGGTGAATGTTAAGGATAATTACTGATTTTGAGATTTTTTTATGTTCGTATATAATGACATAGCAAATATGCCTTTTCAGGATTAAGCACTACAGATTTCAGGTTTTGAATTTTTCAAACTTTCACCTGTGTTATTATAAAGATTTTCAACAATTCAAGTATATTTTCAATGCACTGTGGTCATATAAAAGAGTACCATGACTAAAATTCCAACAATAATTAAAAAAAACTATTCACATACTGTATGATACATCACTGCTATATTTTTTTCTTCAACTTTATTTCAGTAAAGGGAACACCATTTGTTGCAAGTGTGGTTGCCACAAGAGAGTTGAGGAGCTGAAGGAGCTAAAACTTAAGCTGCAAATAAGGGTTTTAAAAAGGAAACTGGGGATTGAAGACTAGAGCAAATAAAATGTGACATGTTATTGAAATATTGTCTTAATTTGTTTTTTAACTTCAATAACATCAAAGTTTACAAAAAAAGGTTTAGTTTGGGAAATCTTCAAAGCAGTTTTTCCCCTAATTAATTGGAGAAAAAATTGAAATTATATCATGACAAGAAAATGTTTTATTTTAAGAAACTGTGAACATATAGCATGACAACAAACAGCTTAGAAATACATGTTGGCGATATAGTCCCTGTATCTAAGTCCAACATGGGGAATATTGTGACCATTATTTTGACCATTTCCATCTCCATCATTTCCATCCCCATCATTTCCATCTCCTCCATTGTCGTCATTTGGTAGAGGTATTCCTCGCCTCTTGCAGATGTTGTGTAAGATGACACATGCAATGATGGCCCTTAAATAAAATGTTAGCAAGTTTAAAGTTGAATAACAAAAATAATATAAACAATATTTTCCATTGAAAGAGAATACTTGTCATACGAGCAGTGCAGGGTGCCTAAATGATTTGCAGAAAATCAACTGGTCAGTATTAACTAAGAAATCATTCCCAAGGAAAGTAATTCCAATGACATCTCTTTTGAAAGCATTTGTTTCATAAAAAGGAGAATGAGGAGTATCAGTTCAATAAATGTATTAGGGTGACATAGTCTCTGTAAAGAAACAATAACTGAAGTAAGCTTACGTAGATGTAATTATAATACTCCCCATATACCTTTTGAATAGAGTGTTTGTTTCACTTGGTACTTACCTACAAGCTTTCTTAGGTTCCATGCGGATCTCTGAATGCAGAATACCAAATCTGCGTTTTAACTGGCCGATTGCACGCTCCACTTTTGCCCTTGTGGTTTTGTGGGATCTGCAATTGTTTTTTGGCATGCAATTAAAATGATGGTACCAACTTTTCAAATTGAAATGCTATACTTGAATTACATCTCCCCTATAAACATTGGATGCCATATTTTCACCTCAGTTGTTTGTCAAACTGCCCATCACAGATAGTTGGGGGTGAAATGTAGAACTAAAAGAGGCAAACTGTTAATTCGGCACTATTTTCGTATAATATAGAGTAAACTATGTACAACATACTTTTTCTAAATTAAATCATTATCAATGTGCTGTTTTTTACAAAAACTTATAAATCAATGGGTTTTTCTATACAAAAATGATTAAAATGAATGAAAGTAATGAGTTTTGAGAAAATTTTATGAGGTACGACTGTCTACATATCTAAAATGTATTATTCATATGGTTGCATTATACAGCTTTAAATGAACTCAAAGTATGGCCTTTATACATTTTTTTTTAAATGTTGCTATTGCATAATCGGATTTTTCATTATCTTGCACCATCAAGTTGAGGGCAACAAACATCATCATTTAGTTTCAATTGTTTGGATCTGTTAATAACTTAATATAAACAAATTAGTCAAATAGAAATACCTGTTGTAGCGTCTCTGTGCATCAGGCTGCGGATTTATATACGGTGTCAGCAACCAGTTACGGCAAGGGTAACCACTGTCACCCAACAGATGGTAACCTGGTGGTACCACTCCTCCTTCAAACAGCTGACCGAGACCACTATGTTGAAGGATTCGGGAATCATGGGTCGAGCCTGGCCAGCGTGCCACAACATCTACCACTTCATCCTCATAATTACAGGCTAACTGCACGTTGATTGCATGGTGACCTTTTCGATTTACAAAAATCTCCTCTTCATGAGAGGGTGCTTGGATCCTCACCTGTGAATAGATTATTTTTTTCACCAAACTCACAGACTCACATGAAAATGAACATCATTGTCAATAGACATAAGGAATGGAGAATGAATCATAGCTGTTTAATGGATAATAATTGGACAATGAATACTGCATATTGGCAAGTAACCAAGCTTAAAAAGGTACAACAATGAATTGGAGACTTTTTATATTTATCATCAGATTCAAATGATATCATAGCACAAGGAATTTTTAATTACATATATATCAGTGATAATTTTACCTCTGCATCCCGCGTCATATACACATAAAAATTGCTGGGGACACCATTTCAAAAGATACGTGTCCAGCCGGAAGCATTCTAATCAGCGCAAGTAATGTTTACAATGTAGTAAACATCATAAAGCATGCTGTCTCATGCTTTCTTTCTATCAAATCTGCATTGTTTTGAGTCATTTAAGCTAAGATTATCATTAATAACAAGTGTTATACTACTTGACATGATCTGATAGATTGGATCATTGGAACTCGGATGCATAGTTTTACCCTTGGACACATATTTTCAAAAGATGTGTGTCCAAAAGGACATGATAACTTTCATTTCTAAAATTAACACTGGTAACCACTACTGTAGATTATAATAACAAACCTGAGTTCCGTCAATAACCCCAATGACCTTGGGGAACTGTGCAATACCAGCGAACTGCTGCACCTGATGTTTTAGCTCAGCTGGACTGGTCGGAAATCTCACAAACCTCCTTATTATATTTGGGGATGACAGTACACTCAAAACTTTGTCAATAGTATTTGATACCGATGCCTGGACAACATGGTGAATGTCGGCATCATTCACCATGACCTCTCCTGTCCCTAAGTAACGGAGAGTGATGAGAAGTTTCTCCTTTGTAGTCAAGCTAATAAGTCTAGCTGTCCTAGGCCGAAGATCATTATTCAGCAGATGAACAAGGTAATTTATTCCGTCACGATCAAACCGATAACGCCGGATGATTTCCATGTTTGTCATCCCTGCCAAAAGGTCTGGTCTTGCCATTACTGTAAATCATTAAAAGTAAAAAATACATTTAACAAAATAATAGAAATATATTTAATCGCTGACTCACTCGTTTATATCCGCTTATGGTTCTTGTCACTGCGAGTTCATGTTACGACTAGGCAGCCAAATGAAGATAGCATGTTCTAACAATTAATTAGAAGTTAAAGCAATGCTAATACTTCATCCGATGCCAGTCTTTTGAGTGTCAATAATTACGATCCATGCTTGTGATGTTGATATCCGAATACAGTTTATCCGAAATCCCACACAGCTTATCTCGGACCGTTCTTTTTCAACTATTAAAGTTGTTTTGCATATCCAGACGAGCCTCTGTTCATTGAACGCATCCATCATTAGTTTATCCAACTTTGTGTAATACAATTTCGAAAGGCTTTCCACAAATTTTGGAAATTTTGTTGTAAATTACTGTAAATATCCAAGAGGGAATTCACCCGTTATGCTTCGTTGCGTTATCGAAGATTAGAGGATGAGCCTAAAACGCGAATACATTTACAGTGTGCCTTACACCCAAACGCATAAAATATACTACATCGCACTTACCTTGATGTCAAAAAGTTCTTTGTTTATTAAAAAATGACCGAATTCCAGTTGAAGCGAGCGATCCGTCTTCCACTTAAGAAAATTCTTATCTCGCTAAGGAAGACTTCCGTTTTCTTAACTTTAAGGGGAAAGTACGTCATAACTTAAGTAAATCTTAAGTTATGCAAAGATGGTGATACCAACTTAAGAAAATCTTAAAATTTCGGCAAAATCTTAGAAAAATTCCTAAACTTAAGTAAAAAATAAACTTAAGTCAACTTGGTGATACGGCCCCACTGGAGTGTTTGAAACACGTTGCTACTGACGTCTGTCTTACGTAGCCGTTAGCAGTGCAATTAATTACAGCAAACGCCCGTTTCATCTTGACCATTTCCCTGATATACAGATACCGTAAAGGCGTTTACATCAGACGACATTTTGAAACGTTTTTGCATCAGACGTCATTTTGAAAGGTCTTGACTAAACAGTTTTGTGCTCAGGTGCTATGAAACATAGCATCTTTGTATTGCCACAATTAAAGTATCATTCATTGGTAAGCTTCCAAAGATTTATTTTTTATCAATTTTAATACAGAACGTACGTTTCAATATCGCCTGATCCAAGTTACTTAAAAACGAGAACTTTTAGGACTGTCTTCTTGGATATCAACATACAAGAAAGTCTACTAGAACAGTTTTGCGTTCTTCACTTTCGATCACGAAAACATAAACAAGAATTCACAACTATTAGAAACGATGAACTGTGGTATGGGAGAAACCATTTTTTGGCCATAATAGATCATATGTAGGCCTATGTTTTTGTCACAAGTGAAGTGTACCGGTCCAGTCGCACCCTTTCACTTTATTTGTTAATTACCTTACGTGGCGATATCCTTTTCACAAGCGGACACGACAACTCAGATGTTTTACAGCATTTAAGAATTAAAAAGAAAGGAAATGCCCAACAAACATATCAGAGATACGTATTGTTTTTATTCAGATATCACTCGAGAACTATTTGGATTTATTTATTCGTGAACATGTAATTCGCTTTTGCAATTTGGTTTTAGAGGTCTTCTTTCCTGAAAGATTTTTGATCCGCACATTCACCGTACCAAGGCTTTTCGTTTTATTGTCTTTGTTGACAATTATTAATATCGATTTAATGTGATTTTCCATTGTAACACATCGCTACCATTATCTTGAATGGTGACATTTGTATGAACCAGCGTCTCGAAGTAGATATTAATTGGAATGTTTCCTTTACAAATTTCTCGGAATATAATCTCATTCAAAAACACGTTTGTTTACAAACAAGGGTCAGTCGCTCAGGGGCACGAACCGAACAGACCCTCTACCAAAGACATTACAAACACTTTATCATGTCTTTATCTCTATCTCTAAAAATCTTTTGTCATGCAAACAATGAAAATTAATACAGAAAAAAAAATAGTTACAGAAAATATAGATAGATATCCTTCGAGTAAAACCATTGATGGAAAAGGAAAACATGTAAAATTTAACTGGATCTCTTCTCCCTCAGAATGGCTTGAAGACTCGTCTGCAACAAACACGCGTTATTACTAGATCGTTTGGGTAAAGTATAACCTTATAATGGCACACATCATATCTACAGGTTCCATTTCAGAATTCGCAATAACTCCATCAACCTATGTCCCAGGCGATAAATATAGTTTCAGACTATTATAAATGGATTGTCCAGGCTAACTCTGGGCGGCAAAGCTATACGATTGGGATGTGTTTTGTCGTGTCACAAATGAAGTAATTAAGTGAATCACCCATTCTCTCATGTACAACCATTTCAACGCTCACACAGCAAACATACCAATAAACAAATGCAACAAAAGCAGAAATGGCTCAAAACGGACCTCCATCTATTGCAAACGTTTCTATTCGATATCTCAAAAATGAATATTACTTCTCATTTCTGAGAAATAATGTCGCCTGCTGTTGCTTTCATTTGGACCAGACCCAAAATTCCAAAACAGGGAAAGGGTTAAGTAAATTACTAAGTCTTAATACATGGAGCTGTATTGTTTTGAGTTTGTCTCACCTACATACCGTTCACCGTTTGCTACAGGATAAAGTCCGAAGCCTGAGATTCCTACATACTTGATGTGCTAAATTTCGTTTGTCAATTTTGTATTATAAAACAGACAAAATGAATTTCTCGGCATCGTTTTCGATTGGATTTATGTGCATTATTTTTTTGTCATTTAAAGGTAAGTTTAAACAGGTGATTTTCTTATTTTTGCTTGAAACGTTTCTTTGCGGGAATCCATTTGCCGTAATGGTGGGTTGATATGTTTTTGAAACAGGATCTAAAACACGTGAATAGGTAGCTTTTCTTCTTCTCTATTTAGTATTTTCATTTAATCACGTATTATAACTACGCAAATATAAATACTGCGTGTCATGTTGTTGTCGTGTATCATATATAACACTTACAGTAAGGCAAAATGAGAGTAGCTCTGAAGAAATCTCATTAAATGGAAGATTTTAATTTCTAAGTGTCAAAGATGCTTTTTATTATTCAACACTCCTTGTTATCTTCATTTATGGCACCGATGACATGTGCGTCAACTCATTCTACCCAGTGAAACTGATCAATTGTAGAAGTTCATGAACCATGGCTCAAATCAGGAGCCACTCGTGTAATCATTTTCAAGGGCAACGCGGAAACGTTCTCTTATCCATGAGTTTTTTGGTAGTCAATCAATTGAAGAGCAGGAAAAGTGTTTTGCTCATGGACGGTCTGCGATTAATTGAACGTCTAAACCTCTTGGATACTGACCAACACACCAACCCGATCAGCAAACATTTTAGATTGTGAGTGTCAAGAATCGCACCGTTGAGAGGATGTTAAACCATACCAAACAATAACGACATTTGACTTGTTCGTGGCAGACGACTCTGGCAAACATTGTGGGAAAAGGAGAAATTGCTTGTAGAGATCATTTTCTCCTTTTCCCACAATGTTTTCTGTTCTATCTGAAGATTATTTTTCAATTTCATCACATTTTGAAATGTCGTCTGTAAACTCTTTCAATTTCGGACAGTCGAAAATTTGGCGTTTGGTAAAGGGTTTAATTAGCACCCACGACATAGCACTAAGTGAACAATCATCGAAAGTAGCTCTAACTGTGCATCTTTTCTAGACTTCCCAATCAAAACCCGATTTTGTCTCTTTAGTCACACCTATTGCCGCCGGTGAATGCTGTAAGTCCCACCTTGACGGCTTGTACCGTTACCACAGAGAGAAATGGTGCCCGGTTTTCTGTTGTCGCCGGACCATCACTTCCGGCCCTTCGATGGGGCTCCATTGCTGCTCGGACCCGTTCCTCCGGACAGACGACTACCGGAGCGACTTCTGCAGCGCCTGGTTTGTGACCTCGAACGGCATGTGAGTAGACCAGAATGACGAATAGGTCTTCTACCCCAATATTCAAGCATTCACTGCAAGAATTCATCTAGCTTCACGTTTGTGGTGAACTTGGTATTGTCTTGCAACCGAACCCTTGAATATTATTGAAATAAACACGAGAGATACTTCTCCTTTATATAAATTTGGGAATTATCTACGGGAATTATGGGTAGTAGACTAGTAACACTTATTTGTCATAACGTTTTCTTAATATACAAAAATTACTACTAGACATATTGTGTCATTGAAATAATATTTTACATTTTTTTGGGCAATAACTATTTACATGGTCCGATGGATCAATTAAGTGGCCTACAAAAAAGCCATTCAGAGCTTTGAAACAAATACCATTGAGCTTTGATGATCATAGAGATTAAGTGATGTTTCAATCCTCTCCCTTCAGTAGGAACAGATACCGTCTACAAGAAACTTAACACAGTGAATATAGCTGCTGAAAGAAGTTATAGGATCTGTGGCATTATTGTCTCTATAGACAACCACAGGGAACACATATATGGAGTACAATCCATTTCTTTGTATAGATTCAGAGACATTAGCTGTAACACTCAAACAACTTAATATAGGTAGACTGTTTCACTGCACTTGTAGTATCAGGATGGGTGTGTAATTGTTATACTTACACATATGTAACTTCAATAGCCTGACTCATTCTTTAAAAAGTTTGAATTCAAATACTTTCAGCTCAACTTTTTGAAGAAATACACAAATGCCATAGGATGATGGCTAGACTACATACGTCATTAATTTAGTTCATACAGAAATCATTATGAAAGCAGAGGAATTTGCATGTGATGTGCAATTTCTCTTTAGGCAACAGTGCTTTTAGATGCCATATGCTGTAAGCACAACTCTTAGGATGTTTTACATTACTCATGTTGTATTTAAGATCATATTTCATTAATATTATACATTGTATTTAATTCTAATTTTCAGGTGGGTTCCTATTGTGATTGGGTTGATTGTCCTGGCCATCATCATTGGCATCTGTGTTTGTGTGTTTAGATGTTGTTGTATCATGTGTTAATAAACAGTTAATAAGAAATAAAGGAGGCACTTTAGTCTTTTGTACTACATGTACATGTGGTTATCAATTAAAACTATGTATGGTAGTAGCCATCCTCTTATTAGAATCTTTTGTTGATGAAATGTATCAGAAGACTCATATTTACTTCCTAAAAACTTCAGAAAGTCACCTAAAGTAATGTCAAAAACATTATCTAAGTGATTCAAAAATAGCGATCATATTTCGAAACCACCAGGAGATAATGCATTCATTGACTCTTTCCATTGAATATGCTTCTCTGAAAAAATCTGTAGCAGATACTTTAAGAACTTTTCAAGCTCATTTGAATAATTTCTTCTTTTGTCAAAACTGTCTCTACAAAGCTTCATAAAAGACTATTTAACTTAATATACATTGTAATTGCTCCATAAGTTTGGACAGTTGTAAACCCTATACAAGAAGAAGGGGCTATACCAATTTTCAATATAGGAACCAACTTTATAGTCAAGAATACATGCTATTGTTGTTATATCTGGGTGCACCAAAAGTCTTCAACTCAACTAGAAGACAAAATGTATGTTAAAATATCAGAGCTAAGCAGACTAAACAATCAAACACATATGTCCCATTATACCACTTTTATTTAAAAAAATATAATACATATTTGGTGTTTAAAATAGAGTTTATAATACATTTCCGTATTGCACTGCAAAGTAAGAACTACATTTGAATGAACCGACAATCTGAAAAATATTGTAATCCCTTTCCCTCATGGTTTTTGTGTACTTTCAAGTTGAAAGGAACTGCAGACAAAAATAATAAATGAAGACATTTTCTTTGCAATCCAAATGTTTGTGATGGTTTCTACCAAATGTTGCAATTGATATGCACACCTACAATGGTTTGTTTAACAAATCAATAAGACAAAAAAAGAAATAGCTTCATATAAGATTTAAAATGGATAATAACAGGTCAGTTTCAAAGTATTGTATATGCATTTTATTTTCCATATCCAGGGGGAATCATTACAAAAAAAGTAATTAAGTAGTTATATGTTCATTATTTCTGGAGAATCATAAAATTGAACTCTTCATTCAACCATGTTCTTCCAAACTGTTATAGTATACCATAACCCAACTTAAAAAATGAAATACCTTATGTAAAATTAACCTTTTTTAACATTAATCTTTATGACTAAAACCCTTTTCAACATATGGATATTGGTGATTGGCCAAAACTGAAAGTAATGGCAGGTGATCATTATAAAGTATGTGTAGACATAAAGCATATTGAGGGTTCCGTGCAATACTATAACAAGTGCTTCATGTTTATAAAGAGCTTGCTATAGTTTGACAATGAACCCTCAATTTGATACTGGAAAAAAACCATTGACCTGCTAAAATGAGAAATTGCTTGTTACAAGTCATTTCTCCCTATACCACAACGGTTTATTTTAAAGTGTTCCATTACCGATGTGCTAAAATACCTATTTATAAGGCAAAGTGTCAAACAACAAATTACATTTAAAAACAAAAAAAGAAGTTATCATTTGTACAAATTATGTCAAAATCTATTAAACTATTTCCTTACACACTATGGCACACACTCATCAATTTCAAAAAGCTCCTGTAAAGAAAATACTTATTGTTTATATCACAATGGTTTTTACCCAATACAACCAAGTGTTCCTACCTAAAAATTGTCTTCTGCATCTGTCTCCAATATGGACAAGTCACAGAAAAACTTTTTGTTGAAATTGGTCAACAACAAAAACTCTTCATTAATATTTTTTCATTTTCCCTTTATGTTCATGTTCCAACTAGCTGAATATGTTTCCGGATTATAAATCAAACTCTCCAGAATCTAGATGCGTATGTAGGCTGGGAATTCTCCGGGTCAAGTTTTGTAAAGTTGAGCGGCTCAAAGTATTCCAGTCTGTGGCTGAAATGGAAAATAACTATCATAATTATAAGTAATTTGCTGCTGTAATGCTTCAATCTATGAGCAGTGGAGGACAGTGGTCCAGGGGTAGAGCCTCGACTTCTGGACACGAGGGTCGTGGATTCGAATCCTGTGAGAAGCTTGATCTGCCTTTCAACCTTTCATTAATCCATATTCGGCGCGAGTTCTGGTTATGTATCCAGGAAGCAGAATCGAGAGCGATTAATCTCTAAGTTGTAAGAACTTGTTTCACAATCGATGTAAAATAAATATGTTTTAACTAATCTATAAGCCTTAAAATTCTTCATTCATACTGACCCACTTTAACCCTTAACCAAAAGCCAAATTTTTAACTGTCCAGAATTGAAAGAGTGTCCAGATGACATTTCAAAATGTGCTGAAATTAGAAATTAATCTTCTGATAGGGCAGGAAACACTGTGGGAAAAGGAGTAATTGCTTGTTTTGGGCAATTTTTCCTTTTCCCATAATGTTTTCCAGAGTCATCTGCAACAAAATAGTCAAATGTTGTTACTGTTTGGTAATGGGTTAAGGCTCTTACAGGAGGTTAAATGAAATAGCCACAAGGACAGGTCTTCTGCAAAAGTGTAATGTTTTCATTTATGGAAATAAAAAAGCAAAAGTATTAAACCTATAAATTTATTGGTGAAAAAATGTAAAACTCTAAATGTACTTTGAACTCTTTGGAAGTACATATATATATGAACATGGATTCAGTGCTTTATTAAGTGGAGGACTTACTATTGCCTTGCAATGAACCCTTAGAATGGTTAAAACAAATAATGATGAGATTGATTAGCACAATTATAATAATTACAAATCTGGCTGGTCCCCTGGTACACTCATGTAGGCCTCATACTGCCTGTCAGGCCCGGAACCGTGGATTGCGTATGCATTGAACTTGGTGACAGATGGAGGAAAATACTCGAAGGGTATGAGAGCTGTACCAGTCCAGTGGCCATCACTTCTCTCGCTTGTGTAGGTTATGGGTAACAGCTCCTGCAGTTATTGGTAAATTTGAATTTTAAATACAACTTTTGTTTATAGCGCCTCCAAAATTATTTTAGTGTTTTTAATTCCTACTCATAGACATACGCTGATCAATGTGCTTGAAGCAGATGTAAGAATTCACAAAGACAAATAAAAACAGTATTTCATTGAGTGTCGTCCTGTTTCTATAGAAATGTTTAAAGCATGTCAACACATATAATATGGCAGTGCTAAATGTAGGGGAACATTGACCAGTTAGTAAAAGTTTGTTTACACACATGGAGGAAACGTAATAATCCACTGAGGCAAAGGGAGAATTTTTTTCTCCATAACGCTATTACAGTACTTCATACTGATTAAGTTTTATGGTCCCCATCAGACTTAACTCCTAGAAATATATGGTATTTTTCTAAAAATAGATTTTTTGTTGTATGCTTTCCAAAACCTTAAACTTCTACTTTATCTTGATTAGGAAAGGTACTTAGAGTAGCAAACTGGTTAGTTTCTTCTCAACATCATGCTTTTTCCCCCCCAAGACCTTTGTTTACACAGAGTTCAAAACTGTGTCACTAATATTTCCGTTATGTTTACCACACTTTTAACAAAACCTATCAGTCAAAGGTACCCAACAATACAATCATACTCAATAAAAAATATTGTATGATCGTTTCTTTAAAAGAGACACAATGTTGCAATATGTTCCGTCAGTAGTGAATTATTTAGTGCAAAACTAAAGAAAGTCCTACATAAAACTGAAGGTCTCACCATACAGATCCCTAAAAAAATTCGAACTTTTATATTCGAGATCAGAGTTTTTTTCCCTAGCTTAATTAATCTTCACTTCCTTAACCCTATATTGTGGGTATTCATAAGAATTGCCTCATCTTTTATTGGCTTTTTGAAATATATCTTATATATACTGCATGAACAAAACCATAACAACTCCCTATTAATTTAAAATGTAAAATACCTTTATCATGTTTCTTCTTCCATCTAACATCAGGACAAGATGTTGACCATGCCTACAATACAGGATTTGTAAACTGCTAACTTTCAACTTGTATTTTAAACTGATTAACCCATTCCTCTATTCATAAATCTCATCCATTTTGGTTGCATCATGGATACAGTTTACATATTGAAATTCCATGGATTTAACCAATTAAGTACACCAATTTTATGACCTTGAGTTCCAGTTGTAGTGCTATTCTCGTTACCAAGATTGCCATGGATTACAGCCAGTACTACCATTTCTCTTTGTTTTTGACTTGACTCAGTTTTGATACACCTCATGATACAGTACACTCCCCCAAGAAATACACACACTTTCCCTCTGCCCTTTCACAGTGAAGTAATACTCAATAAAGGTACTGGCACATTGATGGCTTCGTGAATTAAAAAAGCACTATACAATACTTTAATACTCCCTTGAAGAAAGGTACTTAATTGGAAAGCTGGGGTCCGTTTCATCAAATGTCTTAAGTGCACTTAGCTAAGAGCGATTAAAATCACACTTAAGACGGTTCTTATGTTCGTTTCATCAAACAATCGCAACTGCTTATGACGATCATAAGTTAGGAGTGAAATCAAAACGCTCGAAACTATCTCATATTTACCGAAATGGCCGGCATAACGTAAACTTTACCGCGTTGTACAAGAATTTTGGCATATCCTAACCATCCTTTTAAAAAGTTTAAACCTTGATTCAAAAATATTTGTCATTTAATGCACTATATTTACGGGTTATCTTAAGAATTAGGCATAAAAAGGAACAAAAAACATAGAACAAATCTGGTTGCATGATGATTTTCCAAAACCAACCTTGCTGAACATAAAATGCGTGTTACCTGTAAAGCATGACATGACATTTCTTTAGCCCCTCGCTTTGCATTTTTACAACTTGTTTAGAGGTGAACGAGTACATATTGTCGCGTGTCTCATTGTTTAAAATCGTTAATGTACATGTGCAAATGGAATAATCCATGTTGTGTAATTCTAGATCATTTATAAACAGTATATATATCTCGTTTTGAACGAAATAAAATTTTTCAAAACCTTAGAAAAATGGCCCCCAATCTGTGATGTCATGGCACTTAAGCCAGCCCCGGACCTCTCTTTGAGAGAGAAAATCTGACTTAAGAGCGGATTCGCACTTTAGATCGTTATTGAAACGGACCCCTGGTCTAGAACTATTTTTTCTTCAATCACAACCATGTGACCTTGACTTGTGACCTGCTGACCTGGAAATCAGTTGGGGTCATCCACTCAAAAGAGCAATATGAATGTTAAAACAATACTACAGTAAGTCCTTCATGTTTGTGAATCACCAAAGTATTGCATTGAACCCTTGATTACCATTGTATAATCTGAGTAGCTTCTCAAACCTTTTGCTGGTGGTAAACATGTTTGTATGAAATGAATGGTTAAGAACAAAACAAAATGGTTAACAGTGGTGCAGTGGTAGAGCGTCGGCCTCTTTTACCGAGGGTCCCGGGTTCAAATCCCCATTAGGCTAGGTGAGAATTGCCAGGGCTAACCCACAAATCGGTGCAAGTACTGGTGCAATATCCAGGAAGCAGTCATCAAGAGCGAAAGTAATAAGCTTCTAGCTCCCGTCACAATGGATGTAAAATATATTAGTTTTAATTAAACTAAACTAATAAAACAAAATCAAACTTACGGACATAATTCTACTTCTAAATACTTGTTAGCATCTGTTAAAAAGAACGCCTCCACAACTATTAAAAGATGAAACAATTACACGTAATTAGCATCATTGCAAACAAGGTTTTTAATGGTTTTACACTAATTACACAACAAACCAAATAAATAAAAAGTTAAAACCATTTTAAAACAATTCATACAAAAATCTTTAACCTTCATGTACTACTTTTTATAACAGTTTCAAATAAGCCCAAGAATATAATGAAAAATCAGTTATGACCAAAAAAAAGGAATTCCTTGTAATAAGCAGTCACTCATGATCTTGTTTTTAAATAATAACAAAATTAAAATGTATTTTTTTTTATATATCTTTAAGATGTCATTTGCCATTGACTTCAATCTAAACAAGCCAAAATATTGTATATGAAGGTACACGTTAAATAAAAAGAAAAAGCTAAAAGGAAAAAAACCTTACACCAAAAAACTTAAGAGTTCTACACTACTATATGTGTTATATCCAAGTATAATAGTTAAAGTTTATCAAAGGTTTTCATTAAGTTACTTGTTAATAGTATAGTTTGATAACAACTAAACAAATTGAACACCTATAATAAATCAAAAAAAGGTTTTTACATTACTTTTTTTAATCTAAATTACCTTGAAAGCTTCATAATCCTTAAAAACAGAACATATCGCAGTCTAATATATTTTTCCACTTACAATAAATACATGTCAATACTTCCAGGCATCATATTCAGCTAGGGGTTGTTCATTTACCCATGTCATTACATGTATATGGAATTATATTTTGTTTTAATAGAAATCTGTACAATGTAGCAGACCCTCTTAGTGACAATTTCTCCTTTTGACACAGAATTAAACTATATCATTAGCTGGTGCCTCACCTTCATAGTCCCACAGTTGTGGGAAGGGTGCCCCTGGGGCCCCATTAGGGGCTGGGGGATTGTTGAAGAAAGGGGCCCGTACATAGATGGCCACATGCCCTTGACCTGCAGATAACTTCACTTCCACTGGCTCATGCTTGACAGCTCGTCCATCCCATGTTTTGTTGATAATGTACGTCAAGCTGGAATTATAATGACATGTAGCTTACATTAGTTACCAGTTACATCATCAATAGTTTCATACAGAGGGAAAACTAATTAAACTATTCCCACTTATCATATTTTATAGTATTGACTAACATCAGCAACTCTTATTACGACTTAAACATAGTGACAATATTCTTATGAGACTATAAAATGATCAAGAATTAAAAAATTGTTCAAGACTGGATTCAACCATTTTTACTATGTTCCAGACTTTGAAATGACCAACTCGTACAACATTGTTCTAGAGTAGAGTCTGCAACTTTTCCTTTGTTCTAACAAAAGTCAGCATCTCTTACAACATGTGTATTCTTGACCAAAGTCAGAAACTGTATTTAGTGTTTGAAAATCATGGAAAGTCAAGGGCTTCTTTCCCTTGAATTGGGAGACTCATGTAGCCCAGGCCTGTTGAATTTTGGAAGTTTTAACCATTAGAATTTCCGAATTGCGAAACAAAATAAAATGATATGACTTTGAATTCTTGTTAAAACTGCATGATTTAAAAAAATATCAATTGGGAAGGTGCTTTTCATAGGCCCCTGTGAAGCCCTGAATTCATTACAAGCCTGACAAAAATTAATGATCATTAAAATGATTTAACCAACCTGCTACTGTCAGTCATTTTCCTCTGTTTCAAAAACGTTTTATCACCTTGAATCACAACCAAGTTATGGAGATAATTTAGTCTTTAAGCGTAAACATAGATTGTGTGTTGTGTTTGTTTACCTGAAACATCTTGCTGTCCTAAAAATCAGTATTCAAACAACCCAAAAGAAAGCTAGTAAAGAGAAACCATTGTGACTCATGGATTCATGGTTAGTGATTTCTTCTTTAGTCACAATATTTGTTATCAATGTCATAATGTGGCAGTGTGTAAAAAAAACATTGTGACAAAAGAAGAGTGATAAGTAAAACTTCCTTAAGTCTTGAATTGAAGTTGTCCATATGTACATGAGTAAAACTGTTTCCATTGTTAAGGGTCAAATTGCTATCTAGACAATGGCCTTGACCAGAAAATGATAAGAGATTGGCTGGCTGTAGCTTGTCTTTTTGCTATCTGTTATGTGCATTTGATAAATATCATCAGCCCAGGGAAATTGATTCTGGTATGTTTTCATGTTGTTTACATGTAATTAGTTAGAAACACAACAGTTCTGCATGACAATATATCTATTGCTTCCCTGATACAGACAACCATGTTACACTTTCCCTGTTTGCAGTAGAAGACATAAAAATAGCTGTGAACAAAGTCCAATGGAAACTTACATAATCTATCAATAAACATTGATACAGTAGTGATAAAGAGTGCATCTTAATAACCATGATGAGCAAGTTCTCCTTTGATCCATTAAATTTCAAAAAGGCTGTTGCTTCAAAGAAGTTAAATGTCATTTGAAACAGGGAGTAGAGATAGATAAATTGTGAATTATATTACTGAGAAATTGATAAGATAAAAAAAAGACCACATACACTCACTGTGGAGTTATCATTCTCTGATAAACAACTTACGATTGTTTATTGGACTTTACAATGTGTCAACAGTATTCTAGGTACATTTTGATAACCCATTACAATTTGAGAAGGCAGGCTCTGTTAACTGTCAGAAAGGGTAGGGCCAGGCTGGGTTGAATCATTGAAATTAAGCAAGACAGGTAGAATGTATGTGCTAAAAGATCATAACACATATATGATTCTATTTTCCCAACAATATTCCTCTGCTTTAATACATTTAATGTTCTGTGTGGGTGGTGAGAGTAACAGTTCCAGATTAGAGTAAACATTTACTTCCACCTCTCTATGGCACATCCACAAACCTAATTGACCTTACGACACAGAGCAGTTAACCACGCCCACCGTAAATAGGGGAGGTCACTCTAATTTTCTCCGACATTCTGAGTGAAATAGCGTCAATGCACAAACTAGGATCCCTGTTTGACATTGCCGATAATTTCGGATATTCTTATTTGAAATCGGATATATTCTTACAAAATAAGCACCTGCCTTTATTGCTGGATAATATGTACATAGCATGACAATTTGTAAAGAATATGGTATATTTTTAGCGTTAGCAGAGACATATATAACAGCTCTGTTATATATCTCTATGGCGTTGGGGGAGTGATTTACCCCAGCAGTGTGGGGTCCGATCGGCACCAAACACCATCCGTCCAAAGTCCGATCAGACTCATATCATAACGACATTGGTCCGTTCGGCACTGGTTCGACCGGACCTTCAAAATGACCGTATTTCAAACTACTTCAATACAGTTAAACTGAAATATTTGCAGGTTACGAACGAAATTATCTCATTTTGATTCTTAAATGGTTTAGATTTTTATATCCTGAATGATTCAAAACGCAGACCTACCAGTTTTGGCATGTTGAAAATGGTATAATAGTGTTGGTCATGTTGAGATTATGGTGTTAAACAATTGCTGATAGGAACAATCACTATTTTGTTGTCAATTAAGTTAATAATCAAGAATTTCGAACATAATCTTTTGTATGCTTCTCAATATGGATGATTGTCGGTTTTGCTACTTGATTACAAAGGGTCATTTTACCGAACGCAATATTTTCAATTGTTCCAAATTTAAAGAGTTTGCAGACGTCATTTAAATGAAGATGATGAATTAATACTTTTCTGATAGGACAGACCATATTGTTGGAAAAGGATAACTTGCTCTTTGAGAGCAATTTCTCCTTTTCCCACAATATTTTCCCTAGTTGCCTGTAACAAAGTAGTCAAATGTAGTTATTGTTTGGTAAAGGGTTAACAAACCTCGATTGTTAAAATTAAGGGTTTCGACGCTAATTAACATCAATCTGACACAATTGGACTTTATGGTCAAGTCACAACCCTTTATTGTTTAGCCGATCGGCGGTCTTTGTAATCAACCATTGGCTACCAAGAGTGTGTTTTACATCATGTTACAGCAACATTAGGTTCTTTAAGGTATTCGGATAAAGTTGCAACAAGGAGCTATGGGTTTGTTTTGTTTTTAACAGCTTTTAAATTTGGATACGATACATCGATCATTACAGGTAGGTGGATTGATTGGCTATAATAAGAAAGTTAATTAATTGTTTAAGGTGGTCTTAGGGTCAATTTAAAAACAAAATCAATTAATTAAAATCCAATTCGAAGAATTTGTATATATCCAACTGGAAACCATGTCCTCTCAAATCATTATCGATCAATATTGTATTTTTAGTTAACATTTGATTAATTATCAAATGCAACTAATAACATTCGTCATTATGTGTCAAGTCTGTCTTTCAAAAAAAAAAACCGATTTTTCATTTTCAAACGAAGATAAAAGACAAAAATAAAAATTTACTAACATGTGAAAGAAAAAAAGAAAGAAAATAAAATAATAGTTCATACTTCTATTCTTTACATCGTTTTATAGATTAACTCTTTGCATAGATTTACTAATTGCGTGTAGTTCTCAGTCATTTCACAATATATGTGACAGATTTTGAAAACGGGATAAACTCTACTTCACCCACAAGTCTCTCCTTATCCACTATTTCTATATTATAAGTACTTAAACAATATCTTAAGCAGTATTGACGAAGAAAAATCACAGCACAATAGTGCTATGTGTTGATGGAGTCGCACAGCGTGTCGGAGAAAATGGCGGATAGCAACCGAAGTGTTCGCTGATTGGTCAGTTCCAGCTGTCAATCAAAGTCTGTCGTAAGGTCAATTTGCACTTAAACAGAGGAATTAAGCAATTCATGATCATCAGCAAAACCCCTTATCATTTATTTACTCTTCATTTATTCCCAAAAATTCTTTTCAACCTATTATCGCCCGGAATCGATAGTTTGTCTTCTAGAAAAGCACTTCAAAGGCGTTAGTTAACCATTTCTTTAAGACTTTTGGAGCAGTATTTATGAGAAATATATTTTTTTTTTATCACAATGACTCTTACCCAGTATCACAAAGGAAATGTTATCTTTCATTCTATATAACTGTCATCTGGTTTTATTCAACTGATAATAATGAGATAGTTATTCCCTTATGGGGTAAATTTTAACCATTCAAAGACACAGCAACACTCTTTCTTGCAACTATTTCATAAGATTAGCAATAAGATCAATGAAGATTTTAGTTTTCAATTTGAGAAAATCTTGAAGTCCAAGTGTTTGACATTGAGTTAAGAAAATGATCTCACTGTACCTGTTATTAACTTTAGTCCTGAGAAGTCTGTACAGAACAACAACACTTGTTATTGCCACTACAGCAAACAATACTGCTCTTTGTCTGGGTTTCATAGCTCGGCCTTCAGTCTAATACCATTTCTCCTGTAAGCAATCAACATGGTGATTCAAATTACAATTCATGATACAAAACCCTAAGTGACAAAATATGAAATATCTAGTGATGATAAATGTCTCAAAGTATAAAAAGGATATCTCATCAGAATCAGCTGGAAATAAATGTCATATGATAATGGTTAGACTGTACATCATGGTTGCAATTGTTTTCTGTCAGAGCATTCAGTTTCGACAAGTCAAAGATTCGACATGAAGGAGTCGGGGAAAGGACACAATCAAACATTTTGGTACTGATCAGTCAATTCTTATCCAACTTCACACACAAGTTTATAACATATCAACCAGGACTTTGTTTATGTTTACCAGTGGTTTGGCAAATGAGCGGAAACAAATTTGACGTTCGATTATTTTACGAGTGATACCTTAGGATACCTTAGGAACTTCTTATGGACGCTTGCTACTGATGGCCACTTTGTCCACATCTGGATCTTCATTAATGTTGTGTAGTGTATGACTTGTATGACTTCCGGTTATGTATTTACAGTCTATATCCGCATTAAAATCGTACATTAATTCCTGATCATGCCACAAGTGATCTAATCTTGCCTCAAAACACTTGACGTTTTTTGCGTTTACAACGGATTCTGGAAGGCTATTCCATATGTTCACTACTCTTTGGGTGAATGAATACTTTCTGATATCTTTTTTTGAATTAGATTTTACAAGTTTCTTATCGTACCCCCTTGTTCTTTTGTCAGAAGTAACAGTTAAGAGATTTTTGGTAACTTTTTTGTCATAAATAAGATGTATTATTTTATAGGTTTCTATCATATCTCCCCTTAGGCGTCTGTATTTTAACGTTGGTAGGCCAATCTTTTTTAGCCTCTCATTGTAGGACAGTCCTTTAGTTGACGCCAACTGTTTCGTTGCCCTTCTTTGTACATTCTCTATGTCTTCAATATCCGATTTGTTGTGGGGACACCAAACTGAGACTGCATACTCTAGGTGTGGCCTTACGAGTGCTTTGAATAAAATCTAAAGCTTTCCAAATCTAGATACGTATATGTCCTTTGATGCTTCCCGGTCAATTCGTACCCAAACCAATTCGTACCCACCTTTTTTTGGCTAATTCGTACCCACATTTAGGTCAGTTTGTAACCATCCTAATTTTTAAGAAGTCAATTCGTAACCAGTCTATAATTTAATTATAGTACATATTAAATGAAAATTCTTACATATTTTGAAACGAATTATAGTACATAATAAATGAAATATTTTTTTGAGCTTTGAGGCATGTAAGTTAGCTATCAATAGGCAATTTTCGTAAATAGGCGGCCATATAAATGAATTTCCGAAAGAAACTTTTAATCAAAGAATTAACAAAACAACAACATATAAAAAGAACATATACATATAGATTATCTATAAACTTATGATAAACCATTAATGAAGACATGTGCCGGCAAATTTACCTTTTGTGTTAGCATTCGCGTAGGGACAAATAGAAAGATATTATTCATAAATGAAAATATACCACAAACATTAAGTTTATTTTTATAAGGCACGAGCGCATGTGTTTTATGATGTTATCTATACACTTATGATTAGCCATTAACAACATGTCGGTATCAATTTGATTTGAAAGTAACTTATCATAAATTAATCAATAACAGTTTGTTTTAATTTGCTATAATTTTGTAACACCCCTTTTGTTGTAACTGGCTTATGATTAACCTAGTAATTAAGGACACCAATTGATAGAACAATTAATGACAATTGACGCTGCATCCCCTGCGACCATTCTTCGGTTTGCACGTGATGAAAAGAATCCATATCAGTTAGTTAAAATGAGGTAAGTGTGAAAACCCAGAAAACAAATCTGGATATCAAATGAAGAAAACATATATAACTTAAAGGGAAACGCTATATCATTTTATTTCATTTTTAAACACCATTCTATGTAAAACAAAGCACACATACACCTACTCACAATGCTTCCCTCACAATTAAAACACAATAGACAAAAACAAAACAAGAACAACATAAAAAAATAATCTTAAAATACTGAAATATAGGATGGTTACGAATTTACTTGTTAAAAATAAGGATGGGTACAAATTGACCGAAAAGGGGGTACGAATTAGCCAAAAAAGGGTGGGTACGAATTGGTTTGGGTACGAATTGACCTGCTACCCTTCTGATTAGCCCCATGATCGAATTGGCTTTTGCCACCTGGCTTTGTATATGTTTTTTAAGATTAAAGTTTATCGTCGACTAGAACCCCGATGTCTTTTTCCCCTTTGTCTTCTCCAAAGTAATTTTATTGTGGTCTCCGTCGTAAAGGTGGTACAATCTTTTTTCAACTCCACCCCTCGCAACAGTGACATGTTTACATTTGTTGGGGTGGAATTTAAGAAGCCATTTGTCAGACCAATTGAATAAATTGTCAAGGTCTTTCTGGAGATCTAATTGATTTTGTTCGGACTTAATTTCAGCATATATTTTTGTGTCATCTGCAAAGAGATATACTGTGTTTTTCACTTCATCGGGCATATCATTTATATAGATTACAAAAAGTATGGGGCCAAGAACGCTTCCTTGGGGGATTCCGCTGGTAACTTTATGGGTTTTCGATTTCACCCCATTTATCCTTGCTTCTTGACTTCTATCCTTGAGAAAATTTCCAATCCAATTAACAGTTTGGTCATTGAACTTGAGGCTACTTAATTTGCTTAGCAATCTTCTATGAGGTACCTTGTCGAACGCTTTCATGAAATCCATATATATTGCATCAATTTGTCCCCCCCAATTCGTGATCCAAAATCTTTGGTAAAAGGAGTATAACAATCTGCTTAGTGATTTCAGTATTTTGCTTAACCCTAAAAAACCTATCATTTTAAGGTGACAATGCTTACATTACTGCTTAAACAAATCAATTAATGCGGCTTGCCAATCTCATTTGAGACGTCAACTCATTGACATGGAGAAAGAATGGCGGGATTTTCACAAAGGGAAGTAACTCCTATATTACCGTTTGGTATATCTTTGCTATAGAAAATTCCCCAAGAAGAGGTCGTGAATGCCAAATTCTGACCCGAGGATTAGGCAGAAATGTATGCGGAAATCTAAGGATCTGTGTCTCAATAGCATATTTGACAATGCAATAGTATGGATCGTCGGGACCCAGGTGCCAAGTTGATATTGACTGGCCCCGGTGGGTCTAAAATAAGCCCGGAACAAACCTAATTGATAAATGCCATATAAAACCTTTTCAAGCACCCGGGCTTTCCAGGGCTTGTGAGGGCTTAAATGAGACCCACACACAGGCCATATACTGTCTTTCAAATAAGAAATAAAATGTCTTCCATACTAAGTGTGCACAGAGACATAGATATCTATGTCTCTGGTGTGCATAAATCTAGTCTGTTATTTCCCCATACAATGCATCTATGATGTATTCATGCGCTTTTGGTCCTTAACAGTGTTTTCATATACCGATTCTGCTGTACATTTTTCTCCAAATGCTAGACATGATTTCTAGGGAAAGTCACTAGCTTCAAGCTAGGAGGCATATTACAGATATAAGGTTAGTTTGTTAATTATTGCAGTTTCTGACAACGTTTCATCGATCCTTTCCTGGGATTCAGCTGTTACTCAGAGTGCCACCAGAGAACCATAGATGTTCATTTTGGTGTCATCGCATTTATTTATACTTAACCCTCAAAATGCTTGGTCATTTTCTGAAAGTTGATTTTTGTGTCGTCTGCTTTCCAAAACTTTATTATCTATTTAATTTTGACGAGGAAAGATACTCAGAGTAGCGAACAGGTTAGATCCTAGGTCAGTCGCCAATTTACTTGGCGGCTGGCATGGATTCAACCTGTTTACATAAGCATTAAGTCGGTGCCAGCACTTTAAATGGTTAATCAATTAGTCTATCCATTTATCAGGACTCGTACCCACGTGGTTTCTCAAAGGGAGCACGAGATCTGGCGGTCGTACACACGGCTTACCATATGAGCGTACGAGGAAATATTTCGTCTGCAAGAGCAGTGAAGTTTTATAAATATTCTTTGTTTCTGCATTCATCACCGATTGCAAACTTGTTAACTCTGTTGTACAGAATAGATAGCAAGTCGAACACTATTGATAAGTAAAAAAAAAAATGAATTTGAATACTTTTGATTCATACAAAATGTTTATTTATAAGACTTTAACAGGGCATTCTTCGACACCAATGAGACATCGCTTTCTATGTCTTTCAGAAGATCAAAGACCGTAGGCCTATGCCCTGCCATAGCTTACGTTATCGTTTATTTTATAAAACGAAGTAGGCCTAACACATTTGTACATAGGCCTACATTACACCACACCTGAAAAATATTGAAACAAGAAGAGGCAGGAATATATCTTAGACAGCCTATATACGTGTTGTCCAATTTGATAATGACTTATTACTTTGTGTATGATAATACACATGTTAAAACAATGGATACTATATCTAGCATTATAAAAAGCAATTTTTATCTTTTGATTTCCGTAACCCGCGGACATGGAAAAAATATTGCGCAACTAGGATTAATCACACTGGTAAATTCGTACCACAACACCGTGTTGCGAGGGCATGTGGAAATCGCTGTACGCGGCCATTTTCATCTTGTAAAACCGGTTGAAATAAGACAGATTTCCATTGAATCTACGGTATGTATGAAAACCTGTATGTCATTTAACGTTAAGGACTGTATTCATTTAACGATTGGACGCAAAATTGGTCAATTAGACGCCATATTTGTAAAGATACACTCGCGTTTATCTACGCCATATTCCGGACTCGTCCATATGCCTAAATTTCCGTACCAAGCGAACTTTACTTCTCGTATGCGTTTAAAGACCAATTTAAAGCGAATATCTAAAATTTACCTGTGCGAACTTGTTAAGAAGACCAATTGACACATAATAAGTCATTTTAAAGGTTGATCTCCGTATTTGTTTATGTTATGACAGTTTGATTCAAAGTGTCAAAATTGAAAATCAAGTGTTGATTGTTTAAATCAAGAAAACATTATTGTTACTCTGTCACGATACAAAACGGTATGTGGCAGAGATGTGTGTTTGTTTAGGTATTTGCCAAACAATTTGTAATATCCGAGTTCTGCAGTGGTCATTTGTCATACTTATTGGATTTAGTCAAGTACAGTCAACTCGACAGTTCCGGATCACTAATAGAAAAACGATAATTTTTTCTTGCACTAACCCATTTCCTGTAGAAATCAACATATGAATTAAACGGGTAAAACATCCTCTGTCCATTTATACCAATGGTTTGCTGCTTTTATTTACCATTTTCCAGGTTTTGAAGAAAACAATAACGGGGTCATCGCGACAGTTTCGGATCAAATGTGACAGTTCCGAATCACGCTAATTGTCATATCATTTATTCTAAAAAGAGTAAACTTAGCAAAGAGACGATAAAAACAGAAAAAATATCATCAATTAATAATTAGTTTTCATCAAAGACTTGCCTGGTACAATTTCTCCTTAATGAATTATTTTACTTTTTCCTTTTAAGATTGTATGAGAATGACCGGAAGTAATGTAACCCCTATAGTGTCTATAGTACCAGAGGTGATCCGAAACTGTCGAGTTCCCCTGCCTTCATTCAACATACAATTATTTAATCTCAGACCCGTTTTAGCGTGAAATTTTCACATGACTACATTCTATTATAATTTGTCTTACGAATGATGTCAATCATAAGTGTACATTTTATCTAAAATGAGCTACAAAATCGCTGAGAACAAAATATTGTTGAAATTAGGTCAACTTCCGGTGACTTGTCTTGTTCTTAATTAACCGTTCCAAATTGATTGTGATCGCTTGAACAGTAGTGGAAATGTCAGCTTTGTTTTATCAACAGCTTAATGAATATGCTAAATGACACTAAAGATTTTAAGGCCAGAGTTTTTTTGCATTCATAGAAATTTGAGAACAAACATAAGATGATCCGGAACTGTCGATGATCTGAAACTGTCGAGTTGACTGTATTATTCAGAGAACACAATGACAGTTCAGAAATGATCGAAATGGTCACTTTTGAATGAAGGAAATAACTTTTAGACTAAAGTTCATTGACATTGCTCGTAAGGATTATGTGATTGCAACGTAAGATATGGTAATTCGAAAACAAACCCATGGCAAACATTTGTGTTAAATACATAAATGGAGAGTTTAAATTAATACAAATTTTTAAATAGAATGTACTGTTTGATGGTTTCTAGTTAACTTGTACCCTTGTCAACTCGTACCCTTGTTAACTCGTTCCCCTGGTCATCTCGTAATGTAGTCAACTTGTACCTCATATATAATGTATCATTCTTTTATCAATTTGTTGATCAATATATGTGTAGTAAGTCGTCCGATTATATGGAACCAAATAAAACTAAGGACAGATGCGGAATACAAGATATGTTAATCCCATTAGCCATTTTTCATCCAGAAAAATGTCACACTGTGGGAAGAAAGAAAGAGGATAACAGACAATATAAACTTCATGAAGATCTAGCATATATGGAGAGATCAAACAGAGAGAAGGATGTTGGAGTAGTATTTGACAACAAGCTGACCTTTGAGAAGCATATACTTGAAAAAGTGAATAAAGCCAATTCTGTACTCGCAGACTTCGCGAAAAACCAACGGTCCGACGGTCCCGACTGCAATTTTTGTCCAAGGACCGACAAAAGTTATAAGCTTGTCGGACAGCATGACCGGCGAAAAAAAGCTCCGACAAATAAAAAGACTGTGCAATAATCAGCTTTTCATTTACCCCTTTTCATTATCGAGGTCCATTGTTATTACTTTGGTACTGATCTTTTTCAATGAATATAAAAACTCGCTATGTTGTTGATTCGATTATTTGTTTATAATCTTCCTTGTGAAATGTCGATTTGTTTTCCCGCTTAACATTGGACCAATATGTCTACAGCGAGCCAATCAAATACCTAGATAGATACGCGTACTTGGTTTTGATGAAAGTGACGTCATTCGCGATTGATAGTTATGAACTGAGGGCCAATCAGATTGCGCGATGTATTTATAGAAATAACTATTTCGGGGTTTTCCCACAGAAGTTCATCTGTTTACACATAGATACTGTCGCTCAAACGACGGAATTGGCCATGCCTGACCAAAATGTGACTTCGTTTCCATTCTTTTGACAATTCTACCAGATTAGTCCCTATTTTCGGACTGATAGATTTCATTTCGGACCGACAGAAAATGAATGCCTGTCGGTCCAAATGACCTGTTGACCCGAACAGTTTTCGTGAAGTCTGGTACTCGGTGTTATGAGAAGATCCTTTGAATATTTAAACTTACAAACTTTCAAGCTGATGTATGTTGGTCTAGTGCGACTGCACATCAAGTATGCAAATTCTGTCTGGAGACCCTACAAAAAGAAAGATATTCTTATGATTGAAAATATACAGACAAGCCACAATAATGGTACCAGGATTGTCAGAGATGACATATGAAGAGAGACTGAAACTTTTAAAGCTACCAACTCTTGCCTACCGTCAAATGAGAGGTGATATGATCGAGGTCTTCAAGATAATGTCAGATCGGTACTATTTCGACAAGTATAAGTTATTGAAACATAGAGAAGGCAACACGAGAGGGCACCAATACAAGCTATTCAAGGAAAGACCAAGGCTGGACGTCCGGAAGTACTCATTCACCAACAGAGTAGTAGACCACTGGAACTCCTTGCCAATCAGTGTAGTCAGTGCCAACTCCGTGCAGACCTTTGAAAAACGTTTAGATAAGTTTTGGGGCCAAACAGAACTTATATTTGACTGTAAAGCACAAAATAGCAAGCGGACACAAATCGAACAAAATAGAGCTGGAGTTAGAAGCTGACGATGGCCTGTTTCCAGAAGTCAACTTGTGAGAACTTGTGAGAATTAGCTGTGATCAGCTTATCAAATGCCTCGTGTAACGCTAATTAGCTATTCACACCCATGATGTCAAAGTTAACATGCCGGCACTTGTGTAACAACAAGATACTCACTCCTTTCCTACAAGAGATGCATGGGTGTTCCGGCATTATAGCAGCAGATGATCACAAAACGATTCAAGTTATCCACACAATAAACCACACAAAAACTTTTTACTTATTATAAATGTATAATCCGTATGCAAATTAACGTTTACACAGACAGGAATATTTCCATATTGGCGCTCTTCATGAAACCTTGATTATATATATTTTGTGGGCGCGGTACGTTCAAAAGAGCTCTCAGATCGATTTTTACTGATTATCTAATTTGCACTACTCAATATCCGTATCAAAAGGATTTACTTTTTGATGTTTTAATAAGTAAAAGTTGACTAAGTAATCAATTAATCGCACACAAAACACTGCCATTAAGATTATGGTATTACCTTAATGACATTAATCAATGCGATATCATTAATTGCTGACTTTCTTTAATTACATGCCTTTAATTATACGATGGTTATACTAATAAAGGGCAATCCCTTTCATTGAAGCTTTCACGCTTACATCATTTTTTTCTCTCCTCACAAACAGTTGACAAATAGGATTGAAAATGGACAATAAAGCAAAGCAATCTATTAACGTTTAATGCTATGCCATTGACATACCATTTGAGGAAATAATTATGTATCTATGTAACTTTCTTTGTTTGTACTAGTGGGTATTGATCACATATGTAAATATAAATATAGGTACTCATAGTATGTATATATAGGTACGAGTTGACCTAGAAAATACGAGTTAACCAAAGATTTGGGTATGAGTTAACCAAAAAGGGTACGAGTTAACAAGGGTACGAGATGACAAGGGTACGAGTTGACCAGTAACCCTGTTTGATCACTGAAAGATAGTTCTCAAATATGGAGAAGTTTAATAGTCACATCGGTGATAGTAAAACTGCCTTGTAATTGAGACATTTCCCTAGTTTATAGGTTGTCTTAGGAAGCCAAGATGTCAAAGAGAGTCCCGAAGGTTGAAGCGGAGAAGGATCAGTTGACGAGGATTGCTATTCTCAATACTGACAAATGCAAGCCGAAGAAATGTCGGCAGGAATGCAAGAAAGCATGTCCAGTTGTAAGAATGGGTAAGAGCTTAACTTGTCAAAATGATTTCTAATTGTTTCCCTATTGACATCTAGTTTAAATGATAGGAGCTTAACTTACATGTATGTTATTCAAATTTGGTATATTCTCCTGTCCAAGGTCTAGATGAGGTTTGGGTCTTTGAATTTTGACTTATTCAGGATTTTTTTTTCGTTGATTTTTGACAATTCCTAAGCTGAAATTGCTTAATTGGGAACCTCAGGAAACTAGTGTGTATTAATTTAAGACTGAACTTCATTGCTTTAAAAGAAACTCAATTGGAAAGGAAACTTCTGTGAATAAACCCTGATTTTGATTGAATCAGAATTGGCTCATTACAAGAAAGTTTCAACTTATTAAAAACTTTTTCATGTGTTATTATGCTATCAATTCTCAATTTGGTTACAATGTTCTCATGTATCCTAAGATTTTACTAAACCATCTTTTTCTTGATTAAGGCTTTAAACCATTGAAAATTTGAGATTGCATTTTTCATGATATATAGGAATATAGTGATATAACTATGTGCCCTGCCCACTCGAGTTGTTACAATTGTGTGACTTTCCTTATCACAAAAAAGTAATTGATTCAATCTTGACTAGATTAATTTCCTCTTCTCATCTTTACAGGAAAACTTTGTATTGAAGTAACACCAGCAGACAAGATTGCATTCATATCTGAAGACCTCTGTATTGGATGTGGTATCTGTTCTAAGGTAAATATATATTTAACTATGGTTAAACATAAATGTTTAAAATATATGAAAATCTTTTGTTGGGATTTTTTTCTCTGCAAAATGAATGCCTCAAGATAAAATCAGTCATTTACATGAGTTTTCTAGTTAAAGGTTGATGATTTTTTCAATTAAAAGATATTGTCTAGTATACCGTTGAAAAATGCTTGAAACACAAGGATATGTTTGTATGAAGCTAAGTTTTTTATTTTTTCTCTTTTCCAGAAATGTCCCTTTGAGGCCATAAGCATCATCAACTTACCCAGTAACCTGGCTAAGGATACCACCCACAGATACAGTGCAAACAGCTTTAAACTCCACAGGTAACTGTTGACCTGTCACATTCCAGAGACAAACTATTTGCAAGAATAAATGAGTTGTTCCCTTAGCCTCATACAATTAATGAGTTAGACTGTTTTATCAGTTACTATTTATGTAGCAGACCAGTCAACTTCTACACCAGCATGATCATCCTTAAATTTGTATTGTCTTAATAAGCTTGAAAGATTGAATATTTGATATGAGTTCATTTTATGAAGCTTATGTGAAGGATATGATAGAGGCCTCAGCAAACTAACTAATGATTTGTTCTATTCTACAGGTTGCCTATTCCCAGACCAGGAGAGGTTCTTGGTTTAGTGGGAACCAATGGTATAGGAAAGTCTACAGCATTGAAAATTCTGGCTGGGAAACAGAAACCAAATCTTGGAAGATTTGCGGTAAATGTTTACAAAGTTATATTTTTGTTAAAGCCTTTTGTTACTAGTGTTATAAAACAGAATGATTTTAACCTTCAATTTTTCTAAGCACTCACCTTTATCTCCAAAGCATTTACCAGTGTTGTAGCCAAAATATAGCATGTATGTATAAAAGTAAATACTTTTAAAGAATAACAATATGATTGGTTCTTCAAATGCAAAAAAATCTAGATTACTTTCAAACTATTGTGGTATCCAATTAAAGAAAAATCAATCAGTGGTATCACATTTTTCAATCTTACTATATACTACATGTGTGTGGTAGTGAATCCATAATGTTAATCCATTTTATGTAAAGGGTTGTCTTATTTGATAATAAACTCAAGGTTAACCTTTCATTCTCTCTCCTTTCCCTTTCATTTAGATTTGTGACTCAAAGAATAAGATGAGTTTAACAGTGTTATATTGTCATATCCCATGCTTTCTATTTTACAGGAGCCTCCAGATTGGACAGAAATTCTGCAGTATTTCCGAGGCTCTGAATTACAGAATTTCTTCACTAAGATTCTGGAGGATGACCTTAAGGCTATCATTAAACCACAGTATGTGGATCAGATTCCAAAAGCTGTTAAGGTTAGTGTACAAGCAGCAGATAACTTTTTCACTGCTCTTTGTTTTGTACAGATGGTCAGAAGGAAGACTTCTTTTCATTGCTTACACTTTTTACAGGATCATTATTTTTCCTTAAAACCATATTTTGTTGGTAATGCACATAAACAAAGAAGATTTGTTGAAATACTGCTTGTGAAAGGCCAAACCAGAACCATTGTATGAAAATGCCCACTGTGTCATTTGGTTAATCACATATAATTCATCCAGAGATGATTCACATTTGTTTTATTCCAAAAATTTTGTTTTTGTTATAGGGATCTGTACAACAGTTGCTGGACAAGAAAGATGACTTAGGAAATCAAAAAGATGTTTGCAGACAACTAGGTATTATAAATGTGATTGCTTATAACATGAAGAATGCTTGATAAACAGTTATGACAAAAGGTAACAAGCACTTTATTCTTGGTGCACATTGGTCATCGCCTCAGATGCATTAAAATGAGTTATTGTGCAGTTAATGGTTAAGCCATTGAACTTAAGATCAGTTCTTTGAAAGATAATAAAGAACCATTTTTTCCATTAAACCATGACTGTCATGCTGGAATATTGTTGAACATTGCTTCATGTTACAGTATTTCAATACCATACTTGTTTCTTTTCATAGTTGTGGATTGTGGATATCTTGAAGAATTGTCTTGTAGAGACTAAATTAAGTTTTTAAGAAATGCATATTAAATGCTTTGATATAGCTCCTGATAAGGACTTCTTATATGAGAGAATACATAATCAAACTATTGACAAACTTATTTGTATGTTTTCAGATTTGCTTCATGTAATTGGCAGGCAGGTTGGAGACTTGTCTGGTGGAGAGTTACAAAGGTTTGCCTGTGCTATGGTCTGCATACAGAGGGCTGATATGTAAGTAATTAAGTCCTTGCTTCATATATACTCATGTAAATGGTCCTACACCAGGAGATGTACATGATTGTGGCATGGGGAAAACTTGTTCAGAACATCATTTAAAGGGTTTCTATCCAATATTACAAAGACTATGTTATCTTTTCACTTAACAGTTATCATCTGCTGATTAATGCTGTTCACAAACAGAACTATGGTCTAACCTTATAGAGATTTAATAACTTATTGTTTAACCATTATGCAGTTTTTAAACTTGTTGTGTGTGATTTGTATTTTCTTTCCTTTCATTGGGACCTATATCAAATTTCAATTTTAACCTTTTTTAAAAATAATCTGTTTCAATATTTTTAATAAATGTTCCTTTATCAATGGATATTCATTAAACATAAGTTTTTTTTTTTTGAACATGTAATTGAAATTGTAGAAACAGGAAATCTTAATGTTGTTGCTTTGTTTTTAGATTCATGTTTGATGAGCCCTCCAGTTACCTGGATGTGAAACAGAGGTTAAAGGCTGCCATATCCATCCGAAACTTGATAGCAGCGGACAAGTACATTATTGTGGTGGAGCACGATCTTTCAGTACTAGATTATCTGTCCGACTTTATTTGCTGTCTATATGGTGTCCCAGGAGCCTATGGTGTTGTGACTATGCCCTTCAGTGTAAGAGAAGGTAACAATTAAAATTATTTTATATCTTTTTTTTTAAGAGATTTTCATCAAAATTATTCAATGGGGGGTTCTCTTTGGCCCAGAAGTGGTTGAATTGTAAATCCAGGGTTAGAGTCCAACCACCAGCACTGGCTTTTTTTTTGGGGGGGGGGGGTCTTTTTGTGATACACTTCAGAACCCTAGATGTGTTAAACCCAGAAAGATATAATATAACTTTACAAATTCATAAATCCCATATACAACAATATCATGGAAGTGGGCATTTTTGTTATATTTGAGTCATAAAAAAGTGTAAATGTTTTAGATAATGGCCATTCCACAAATACAACAACAAGCCAAACAATCAATATCATGCTGTAAAGCCTTACACATCCAAACAAAAAAACATTTCTATAGGATCTGGACCTGCCACTTTCTGCCTCTTACTTTGCTGTTAACAAGAAGCACTTTTATTTTTTTCTTCAGGAATCAACATATTCTTGGATGGGTTTGTACCAACAGAGAATCTGCGATTTAGACAGGAGTCTTTGACCTTCAAAGTAGCCGAGACTGCTATGGAGGAAGAAATACAGAGGATGTGTCGATATGAATATCCAAAGATGATTAAAGAATTAGGTAGGTTTTGCATGGAAAACACTTTTTAATTGACATGTTTACAAAAATTGGATAGTTTCCAAATCGCTCTTTGAAATAATCTGAATGGTTCCTTTGCATATTCTACTGTTAACTGAATAGTTGTATTAACAGTATTTAATGATACATTTCACTATAAATGGAGAGATTTGTTAAAGTTTCTTCCAAATTAGATGTAGATTGTAAAAGATATCGGATAACAAATCTTATTTTTGAATTCTTTTGTATGTCAAAGAACTGGAAGAGTTTTTATTTTACTAAAGATTGATAAACATGTTGGGCCCTTCACACCAGGAGTGCATAGTCACTGCTGGATAGTTTTTGGATTTGAGAGAGGGACACCTTTTTGAAAAAGTGGGGGTTCTATCTAGATGTTTGATGATCCAATATAATCAATTTCAATAGGCAGAATAGTTTTCGATCATAGATGAGCTGGGCATTGCTATAAAGCAAAAACATTAAAAACACAGTCTAAATTATTGAAATAAAATCACTTTGACTGTTCAACATTATCATAATTGTTTTTATTTCATTTACTCCAAAGGAACATTCAAGTTGACAGTTGATCCAGGCCAGTTTACAGACTCAGAAATCATTGTGATGTTGGGAGAAAATGGTACAGGAAAAACTACCTTTATTCGAATGCTTGCTGGGAAATTACAGCCAGATGCTGGAGGTAAGGTTTTTTGTTCTGATAGATGAACAAATCATTTAGAATTTTCCTTCATATAAACACATGATATGGTATTAGTAGTGAGATATTTAAGAAACAAGTTTGGGAGAGATTACCCATTACAAACAATCTCATCTTGTCACAATGATCTTTATGCCATTTAACACAGCAGGATTTTTTTCCAGTGAATCAGTGTTTATTCTAGGCCGCGCGATCGCGCGATTCGCCCCCATTTTTTAAAAAGCGCCCCTGTTTCATATCCGTATGCGCGCTAAGGCGCCCCTTTTCAATGAAAATCGTCTAGCTTATTGTTTAGAAAATATTCATAAACTAAAGAAATTGTTTTCCGATCATAAGTTGGCAGATTAGTACGAAAATGCGTGGGTCCGACACCGTCACTCGATACTGATGCTTCGAAATATTGGAAACCCAAAATATTAACAGAGTTAAGTTTACAATCTAAAAATAGAAATAATTTGCATAATTTATTTGGCTTACCCTGGTGACACTTCCGTTCTAGAAAGAAGTTACTTTACGGCGTTGTGTTCTTAAATTCTTTACGCTATGCATGTCACTATATGCCGACGTAGTTTATGAATAATATCGAGCATTATTTTCTTGTGATTATAAATGATTTATATCGCATTTTTGCGTGAATTCTTCGACGGTTATTTGGTATACTGTCTTGTAAAAAAACAATGGTTGTTTGGTTTAATATTCGTTCCTATATGCAGCCAAACCCGTCTGGAAGTGAAAAGTTGTCCATTTTAATTGAACATTATGGCAAGGAAAAAGGTGAGCCTTTACAGGCACCTATTTTAGATGGTGAAAGTGCTAAACAAGAATATGCCCTGTTGAAAGAGCTGGTCTTGCAGCAGAAATATCCACGAGATAATTTTAATGTTTAATGGAAAATTATCTTCCAAAACCATAAGGATTTGTTTCCAAACCTGATAAAACTTGCCAACATTGCACTGGCTCTACCAGTGCAGACAGCCATTTGCGAGAGAGGGTTCTCGGTGCAAAATATTGTTAAGACCTCCCATAGGAATAGACTCAATGACTTGAAACTCAGGACATTGATGACTATTGCTATTGAAGGTCCTAAAGTTAAAGACTTTGATGCCACGGATGCACTGGAAGAGTTTAAAAACAAGAAACAGAGAAGAATATTTTCAAAAATCCATTAAAAAGTAATAGAGTTAAACAAAGCATGGTGTTCTAGTGATTTATTTTATTTCCTTAATTCAGAGAAACAATTTTTCACACACCCCCGCCCTCCCCCCTATTTTCTAGGAATCCCCCCTGTTTTAGTAGGAGGGGGGTGAAATGCACCCCTACAAATCCATTTCTAGAATAAACACTGGTGAATTCTGCTGTGGTTTTAATTCCAGTTTCACAATTATTTATTATGAAACTGGCTAATTATTTTAAACTATGAAGTGCTTCAAATTAAAAACCATCAAGGGAACTGATTTTTTTTTATTGAGGTCAAAGATATTGTATGGTTGGATAAGGCAATTATGCAGCCTGAACATATAGCTTTTGTTAACAGTGATAATAATAAAATGAAACTGCTGCAGGAGATATTGCTATAATTTTTGGAAAAGAGGAATGATACTTCTTTTGCCATAAAAGCTTTAGATATGACAAGAATTTCTAGCATCTTTGTCTCTTTGAGAATTAAGTGGATTCTCTTAAGTACCTTATCAGTGCCATGTAAACTTAGTTGTGGCTGACTTGCAATACAGGAATTCTGAGGTTCAGAACCTGTTTCCAAAATATCCTAAGATTTATTTGAAGTCAAAGATAGTGTTATATGGTAATGTATGAAATGCCTTATTTTGGGAAAAGCACATTTTATTGTCTTTAAAACTTCCCCATCCTTAAAGAACAATCAATCTGATGTGATGTTCCAAGTGAAAGTATGTTAGAAATGGATTTTTTTTCTCTCTCCTCTAGGATCATGTCCAGTGCTCAATGTGAGCTACAAGCCACAGAAAATCAGTCCGAAATCTCAGGGCAGTGTAAGACAACTGTTGCATGAGAGAATACGAGATGCGTACATACATCCTCAGTTCAACACAGATGTGATGAAGCCACTGTTGATTGAGGCCATTATGGATCAGGAGGTGGGTTATAAATAGTTTCATTATATTGGTGCATCCAGATAGGTGCATTATTACCTAGACAATGTTGAAACTGATGCCAGACCATGATAGGGACATTTGATTCTTTCTTGATAAATTTAAGGCTGTTTTATGCCGTCAGTACTAGAGAGATATATGGTTAGGTGAAGGTTGGGCAAAAAAGTTCTATTGTCTTGTGTCAAATATGGAGATTGCTCAAAAATTTTACTTTTTAGTAACTAATGCTTTTGCTCTCTTCAAATATTTCTAGGTCCTTTTTCTTTGGTTTGTAATGAGAGCAGTCTTCCTATTGACCAATTGTATGCTGATATTTCTTCCAAGCTTTATCAAGCTAGTGGGCAACAGCGGTAGAGCGATGGCCTCTTGTTCTGAGGGTCCCGGGTTTGAATCCCTGGTAGGCGAGGTGAAAGTTGCCGGGACTAACCCACAAATTGGTGCAAGTACTGTTACCAGGAAGCAGTCATGGAGAGTGCATCGATAGGCTTTACTAATTATTCTTCACAATCAATGTAAAACAAATCAATCAAACAAAGACAAACAAAGCCCTTAATATGTGCCAGTAGTAAAGCTTTTTTGGACTTCCTTCATCCATGCTTCTCAATATATTTGGAATATTTTAATGCAATTTACACACCTTAATTATTGCATCATTACAATTTGACAGGTCCAGAACTTGTCTGGAGGAGAATTGCAGCGTGTGGCCCTGGTGCTATGTCTTGGGAAACCAGCTGATGTCTATCTGATTGATGAACCCTCAGCCCATCTGGACTCTGAACAGCGTCTTCACACAGCAAAGGTCATCAAAAGGTTTGTTGTTTAATTTTGTAATATTAAGAGAGTTCATTGCTTTACAGTAATAAATTCTTTCACATTTATAAGGAAATCCTACAGATAGAGCTCACTTTTCAATACACAAATACTGCTTTAGACTTAACATTTGTAATATATAATAAGGATTTCTTTGTTATCAAGTACTGCATTCATCACAATACTTTTTAAATAATATGACGATGAAAAAGTATAATTTTATACCGAAAGTCTTATGCTGTTGTTGTCATTTTTTGTCTTTCATACAATTTTGCATATCTAATTGTTGGTTTTGAATATTCTTTTTCTATTAAGATAGTTTGAAGGCATCATTTATTATTATTACAGGTTTATTCTGCATGCCAAAAAGACAGCCTTCATTGTAGAGCACGACTTTATCATGGCAACATACCTGGCAGACAGTGATTGTGTTTGACGGAAGCCCTGGTATTGACACAAGGGCTAACACGTGAGTATTTGTTTTAACATTAACCCTTAGGGAAATTCAAGGTATTTCACAGCAAGTTCATTTACTTCTGCCTCTATAACTGTGGGTGCTTGAACATATGAACAACATTTGACTAGGAGAATAATTCCCATTCAACAGCTTTATACATTATATGTCATTGTCTTAAACTTGAGAATAATTCCCATTCAACAGCCTTATACATTGTACGTTATTGTCTTAAACTTGAGAATAATTTCCATTCAACAGCCTTATACATTATATGTCATTGTCTTAAACTTGAGAATAATTCCCATTCAACAGCCTTATACATTATATGTCATTGTCTTAAACTTGAGAATAATTCCCATTCAACAGCCTTATACATTATATGTCATTGTCTTAAACTTGAGAATAATTCCCATTCAACAGCCTTATACATTATATGTCATTGTCTTAAACTTGAGAATAATTCCCATTCAACAGCCTTATACATTATATGTCATTGTCTGATACTATTAAGTTATCATGGCTGACCTTTTCCAATATCCCTTTGTTAATCTTTTCGTTTACCAATGAATTGAACACTATTTCTAAAGTGTACTTTTATTGAAAATTGACTTAAAGATGATCTACTAATCACAAGCGATTTGAACTCTTTTTCATTCATTTTTCTGATTTGTTGTTAGATATATACATAATAAGAGAAACAGTTGATTACATTTATCAAAACATTGGAAACTGTATTGTGTAAAAGGGACTACCGAGGACGATTTGGTTGAAATTTCGACTTACATTCTCAAACGTGACATATTATCTTCCTTGTATTTCCACAGACCACAAGGCCTACTGAATGGAATGAATAAATTCCTCCAATCCTTGGATATCACCTTTAGACGAGATCCAAACAACTTTAGACCTCGAATCAACAAGCTGGCATCTGTTAAGGTACTGCTTTCATTCATTTTTAAAAACTTTATTGTTATTAACATATTAATGCTTTTAAAGCATTTTTGGCTTAGTACTAAAGAAAGGAATTTTTATTTTAAAAAAGAAAAAAAATGGATCTTTATATTTTTAATTATTAAATATATATTGAAGAACATATATAAAGGACTTTGGGGGTTGACTTCATAAAGATCTTTATTATTTGTTTTTTATGAAAGCTAAGTTAATTAGAAATGTGTATCAATAACAATCATTTGATGCCATGTTTATCCACAGCAGTTCTTCCAAGACTTTCTATTAGCATTAATGAAATAAACATTTGAAAGTGTGAATACATAAGACTTAACAATTTGTCTTTTCAGGATGTTGATCAGAAAAAGACGGGGAATTACTTCTTCTTAGAAGACTGAGGCGGCCTAGATGAGGCCATGAAACCATTTGTCTTCAGGCCCAGCCTGCAATATGAAGGGAGGGTTAACATCACAGGGAATAGAGGTCATACACAAGGTCAAAAACAAGGTCATCCAAGGTCAAATATTACCATGCAAGGTCACCAGGATAGAAGGAATCAACCTAGAGGGGATCAGATTGAACTTTGCCAAAACAATGGAAGGGATGGCATTACAAAACTTCATGCTTTAACAGAAATGATGGAGATTATTCATCTTGGCATTGTGAATGATGAAGAGAAGCTGTTTTCTTTTCAAGAAGTCATAAGAAAGGTTCATCTTTTCATAATCAAAGATGACTTGAAAGCTGGAACAAGTCTTATTGCCATAGAACTCATTACTGAAGATGTGCATTGTTTAGCTTTTTTGAAAAAATTAAGCATGACTGAATCAACAAGTTACAGCTTAACTCTACTCTTTTCTGGCACCCCAATGCAGTCCAGATGGATGAAGTCACTAAAGAACCCCTCCGTTGGTGCGTGTATGATGAATGATGTATATTGCAGGCTGCGACAGTGGTTACAGCGAAATAGTTGCGCAGTAGCAGGGACAGACAGGTGTTGTACGATTCAGTCATACTCCAGCAGTGTTTCTGTTACTATGACAACTATTTGGAAAATTAGGCGTCAATTACACCCACAATATGAAATGGTTTCATCTTTACTTTTCAATGATTTATTATATATTGTTTAATGCTTTTCAAAATGTTACTTGAGCAAAAAGAACTGTTGCATGAAATTATATGCTTGAGAAATACCCAAAACCAGTTCTTTTAGTATTTCTTTGTGTTATACAAAAAAATAAGCCTTATTAAAAAAATTAAAACTTGTTAGGGAAAATATATTGGAATGTCATTTTCCTTAATTCAATTCTATTTCGTTATTAATCAAAATTGATTTTACTGGTAGAATAATTACTGGTAGGGTGTTGATTCAAATACCCTACCTGATCTTGAAAACCATGACAAAAAAGTACATTAGCGCAAGATTACACACTGTTTGGTATGCCTGGATTGGACAACACTTGGAGATTGATGCTACTGTTGTATCTTTTCAAGACTTTTTGTTACTGAGTGGACAAGGACATAAACAAGGAAGTGAAGAGAACATCCGAGCTGTGATAGGTGGCGTTGTAATCTACGCTCCTTGATGTGTTCAGCATTTAAGTGCAAGCAAGTTGTGTACAATGTATTTGAGTTTTAGACCCCTTACTCCTCAATACCTCACTGATGTGTCTGCTGTAGAAAATTAAAAACCAATGTGACTAAAGGATAAATTGCTCAGAAATGAGCAATTCATCCTTTTTCACAATGGTTTTTACCCAATTGGTCTAATGAAATTTATTTTTTCATACTTAATTGTCATTTAATATTTCCCTCGGTTTGGACAAGTCACATATAGGGACTTGATGACGTCAAGTATGATCATTTAATTGATCAGACTTTAAAATGTCTTATTTATAATCAGTTGTGAAGATAAAGATGTGTATCTATGTCTTCTTTAAGAAATATTGCAACATATATCACTAGATTTCATGTTGTGGGTACTCATTAGAATTGTTTTATTGATTCTTATAAGTACAGGCACTAGGGCTTTGTCAAAAAATGGGAAAATTAACTAATAGCAGTGAGGAAAACCATTTTAAATAAAATCGCTTTATATTGTTTCTATTTGTTACTCTATTGCCTTCAAAATAATTGGTTTTTTAATAAAACATTAATTAAGGAACTGAAAAAAAGCCAATGTTAAATGGCAAATCACAGAGGTAGTTTGAAGATGGAAAATACTCATTTGACATGCAGGAAATAATGTTTACAATTGGTCAAGAAATAAAGCTGATAGCCTTTCTATTGGCTTACCAACATTTCTTTGTGTTAACGGAAGATTTATTTAATATCTAGCCCTTTCAATAAAACCCACTTGAAGGTAGAAAATATTATGACAGCAAATTCAGTATACGTCCATGATTTTGCATAACTTTATGAAAAAGGGAACTCTAGTTGATGACAAATATTTTGTATTAGTATCATCTTGACAGAGTTGATAGCGAAATGATGAAAGTGAATGAACTTCAACTAAAAAAAATTGTTCACCAGTAAAATCATTTAGGATTTATTAATTGAAATTAAAAGCTTTTTTCATTTATCTGATCAGTTTGTCTTCAATTCTTTTTACAATGTGGATAGTTAGACACTTTCTTGTAATTTGTGATGATTACAAACTTACAGGAATTCATCACTCACTTTTGCATGTTCAAAATCATGCACGAAATTCAAACATATGCAAAAATGTCATGGACTTTTCTACTTGTCATTGTCTATACTAAACTACTTGTTTGTATAAAGGAATGGGGGAGAGATAGACAATGATGTTTTAAGAATCTTAATTCATGTAATGGATTTGATTTGCATGGTGTTTAACACAATATCAACAGCAGCTTTCCTTGATCAACCAGTACTAGGCTATGGCTCTGAAGTGACTTGTCAAAGGTAACTCTCACGAAACCAGAGTTGTCGGTGGGGCTCGATTTCTTAGTCCGCCTCCCTAACCACTGGTTCATGCAGGACCCCCATGTAATGGAAGTGTCATTTTAGTGACACAGGACTTTAACACTGCATTGGAAAGTGATAATTGATTTATCTCCCTTGTACTAGAGCGCGAGTTCTCGAAACTATCACGTTTGTCAGTGTACACAACTGTTAACATCCAATAATTTAATTTGAATAGCACAAACCAAGACCAAAGTGTATTCTGACTTATACCCTTTACGTTATTTTGTGTGTGGTTCTAACCGATACCAACGATGGAAGACAATTATTATAAAAACTTCTTTTTTGGGGAAAAGTTGAAACCATTGTGACAAAACCTATTGACGAAAAAAACATGTACTATTTATTAAGTCTTAAGTTACGTAGGCAAATTTACGAAAAGGGTTACTTGTACAATATACCTTATTTTGAATGATCGTGTAAATGATGCTTACGGAGCTAAACTACGGGCATCAATTGGTTGGAAATACTCTTCAATACGGTGGCATAGAAGTGACATGTATGCAATTTTTGTTTCCGGGTTTTTCAACAAAAGAAAGTCGAAATAACAAAAACTTAAGTCGTTATTTCGAGTTAGTAAGTCAAAATAACAAGATAACTTTGTCGTTATTTCGACTTACTAACTCGAAATAATGAGATATTGAAGTCATTATTTCGAGTTAGTAAGTCAAAATAACGAGTTTGTTAAGTCGATATTTCGACTTACTAACTCGAAATAACGAGACAGTTAAGTCGTTATTTCGACTTACTTCGAAATAACGAGATATTAAAGTCGTCATTTCAAGTAAGTCAAAATAACGAGATAGTTAAGTCATTATAAAAAGTTAGTTGACTAATCAGATGGTTTGTTGTATTCAGCGAATTTATGTGAAGTGACGTACAGTGTGACGCAATGTTAACCACATCTGGTTTTTTTTGCACGCAGGTACATTAAACTTTTATTTAAAGAGTGAGTGAATCTGATTGATCAACTTACTAGTACTACTAATACTAGTAATAAAGACCTAACTATCTTGCTATTTCAAGTTAGTAGGTCGAAAAAACAACTTAATTATCTCGTTATTTCGATTTACTAATTGAAATAACGACTTTATTATTACATTACTTTGAGTTAGTAAGTCGAAATAACGACGAAGTTATCTCGATATTTCTCGTCGTTATTTCGACTTACTAAACTCGAAATGACGACTTAATTTTTCGTTATTCTTTTTTTTTTTTTTTTAAAATGCATACATGTCGCCTCTATGCCACCGTACTTCAGGGTTATCTCCAATAAAGAAATGTTTGAATGGTCTAACTCTTTAAAGCCTGGGGTCCTGGCCCGTGCGTATACCCTTGCAGGACCCATGGCTATGGTATTTTGTGATATTCCAAAGGTTTGTGACCGAGTCTTATCTTTAAACCAAGCTGTCTTGGTTTACGAGGGCCTTTATCAAAATGGGTTGAAAGTTACTTTAACAACCGTCTGCAGTCAGTTGCTGTAAGAAGTACTCAGTCTGAGATTATATTTAATAATGCAATATTCCTTCAAAATTCTGTTGTAGATCCTCCCTTCTTTTTAATGTATTTTATGGTGAGAATTTCACATTTATGATATGTCCCTCAAATAGTTTGCCTCTTCAATTGCAGATTTGGCGGGTATTCTTAATTTTGATTTAGCTATAATATCAGAATAGACAAACTAGTGGAAAGGATCATGATATTTAACCAAATCAAGACAGTAGCTATTTTTTTTAATACAGTATTCAAGTTGAGAGGGTAAAAGGGATAGAGGTTACGAAATAATAACAACCTTTGAATTCAATATTTAGTACATATAAAGAAAGATTTTCTGCATCCTCTCCGTAGAGTCCAGTCAAAATTAATTTTATCAAAAATATGGTTTGCAGAAATATCTGCTTGGAGATCACTTCAGTTATTTTAGTCGAGCATGAATAACCAAGAATCTCCGCTCATCAATGCTATAGTGCTTTCGGTAATTGAGCGAGGAATTGCAATTAAAACACGAAAAAAAAGAGATAATATTGGATCATTTTATTTAATTGGAAGGTCAAGCGAAAGAAACATAGTCTTGATTCGGAGAGTATTTTCGGATTTTAGCATTTACCGCCCTCATCATTCCTTCTGTATAGTGTTTATTGCCGTATCAACAATCTTTCAGTTATGAAACGGTTTTCCTGGATCCACCAGTACTAGGTTATGGCTCTGAAGTGTCTTTTCAAAGGTCATTCCTACAAAACCAGAGATGTCGGTGGGTCTCGAAACCGGGGTACAGAGTTCTAAGTCGGACTCCTTCTAAGTCCACCACGGTTACCACTGGGCCACACAGGACCCTTCGTCATTCCTAAAAGTTGAGGTTGAGATGCAGAAATATCGTAAAAATGATCTCTCCATTTCCCATTACTACAGATGGTCCAACATAATTGTTTGCACGATTCTACAAAATGAATACAAACATCATTAAAGAGTAAATTGGGATGAGGGAAAATTATCTATACATGTATACTCTTAATTGGGGACCAATGTCTGTGTTTCAAGTCAAACCATTAAACTCTTCCTAGCTGTCTAATCGTTTATCATAGACTCGCAATTTCTTATCCTAGAATATGTACGCAAATACAGTATGCTGCTTTGCCAAGCTTTCTAACCCACTAAACCAGATAGCGAATGAAAAGAAGATCCACTAAATCAATTGACAGACTATTCAAATAGCATTATAATATGTTTTTTATCTCCCTCCCTCCCTTAAAAAAATAATTGGATTTGTTAAACAACAAGAGATGCCCATAAGACAGCTTGCTCCACTATTCGATAAATGTTTGAGAGGGTTAAAGGTCAGTGAACAATAATTTGTTTCTGAGAAATTGAGATGCATCCAAAACTTAAACCAAGATGTTCTGTATGTAATTACAGAAACTGGTATAATCTGCTTCATATCATTAGCAGAATTGTTTAACTTGGTCCATAATCTTACATCATAACATTTAGTCCATATGTTAAGTTAAAATCGCTTCCCTAAATTACATTTAGTTTTTGAGAAACAAACTTGTATATGAAACTTGATACAAAAATACAAAGAAACCCATTATTTGCTTAAAATTGAAAAGTTTCAATCTAATCACTGCAAGTTGTTGAAAAAGAAACTTGCGTGTAAAAGAGTGTTTTATTACAAAAAATTACATACTTTACTAAAACTCAATACAAGAGTTATGGAACGTGGTCAAGGACCTGGCATTATGAAGTTTTAATCTGATCACTGCAGTTACTGTTACAACTTACATGTTGAAACCCAGGGCTTTTTTGCCTTCAATTGGGAAGAGGCCCAAGCCTGTTAGATTTAGGAAATTTTTTTCACTGAAATTGCTTAATTGGGAACCCTAAAAGCTGGTATGACTGAGTTTTTGGGAAAACTGCATGATTTTAAAAAATTTCAATTGGGAAGGTGCCTTTTATAGGAGTCTGTTATATAACGCAAAAAAGCCCTGAAACCGAAACGTGATTTTCTAAGTACAAAAATGGCATTATTCTCCTAATTTACATCAACTCAAAACAACTTGGTTTGGAGACCTTAAATGATGACACTAAACACTTGTGTGAAGTATCAACCGTTTCCATAATAACTTAATGAGGTACAAATTGCATGTAAAAACTTAACCAAGGTGTGACGCCAATGCCGGGTAAGTAGTAAAACTCTCCTTTTCTTCTATTAGCCAAGCTAATTAAAAATCACCAAAGGCATGTATGTACAAATGGCACTATCTAATGTTAAAATATATGTTAAAGTGTCAAAAAGCAGTACATAATATATACACAATCACAAAAATGAATAACCAACACAAACAATTCCAACATATGTTCTAAAAACGTCTCCTTGTGGTTGCTGACCACACATGTTTTTCGTATCTTTAACCACACGTCCCAACAAGACATGTATTGAAAGGCACATGAAAGGATATGAGTGCAAATAAATTACTGAGAAAATGTATGTAGTTCATTTATCATGTTTATAAAAGTCATGAAAATGTACTGGGAGACCTTATTAAATAAAATTATTTTGTGCTTAAAATATTGTTGTCTCTAATTCAATCATGTTTATCAACAATCTGTTTGTTTACATTTTTAAAATAACGAATTATGTTTGGTCGTTTTAATAATTTGTGCATCACGTGACCAGGTCAGAGGTGAAGAATCAGGCAATGTGAAATATAAAACTGGCTAATCTGGGTTATTTCTCGATGGCGTTTATGTTTATATTGTGCTGATGGTTTTGTTTTGGTGATAACTATTTGAATCTAACCAAAAGTTTACAAAATAATAAAGTTTAGTTTGATATGGCATTAGTTTCCTTTCATGAGCCTTTAAGACAGCATGCTTGACCATTTCACAAAATGTTGGAATGGGATTTAGGGCATTGAACAGTTATTCATTTTCGAATCAAGGTTACACACAAAACTTAAACAAAGATTTTCAAAATACAAGAAGGGAAAATATTTGCTTCAAATCAAAACCAGAGTCATGGTACATGGTCTGTGTCCTTACATTATGAGCCCCACAACATGAGTGAAGCTTCATTCTACAGTCCCGCTTGTGTTAAACAACCATCCTATGAAGCAGCTAACCTGCCATAAACAACCAATTACCCAGTTTCATATGCTGGCTTCTTAATACAAGTTTGACTGTATTTCCTACATAAATTAATGAGATGACAACTTGCATACATAACTTTAACCAAGACTCTTCTAAGAACAACATGCACAACATGAAATATCTTTGAACTTGCTTTAGGTACAAAGAACTTAATATCCGTAATTTGCTTAAAATCTAACCCATATTCTAGGGATTTTATCAGTGGACATATACAGGGATGTCTCGTTAATCCGAACACGTCCATTCTCAATAAAATGTCCGGATGACCGAATCATCCAGACTAATGAAGCAGAGCATGTTCTTATACACATTAAAACATAAACAGTCTGTATGCACGTGTATACTTATAAAACTTAAGTAAACGCCAAATTGTCGACCGTCCCAAATTGAAAGAGTTTGAAGACGACATTTCGACGATACAAAAATACAAAGAAACCCATTATTTGCTAAAATTGAAAAGTTTCAATATAATCACTGTAAGTTGTTGATATAGAAACTTGCATGTAAAAGAGTGTTTTATTACAAAAAATTACATACTTTACTAAAAATCAATACAAGAATTGTGGAACTTGGTCAAGGACCTGGCATTATGAAGTTTCAATCTGATCACTGCAGTTACTGTTACAACTTACATGTTAAAACCCAGGGCTTTTTTGCCTTCAATTGGGAAGAGGCCCAAGCCTGTTAGATTTTGGAAATTTCATCGCGGAAATTGCTTAATTGGGAAGCCTAAAAGCTGGTATGACTGAGTTTTTGGGAAAACTGCATGATTTTAAAGAAATTTTCAATTGGGAAGGTGCTTTTTATAGGAGTCTGTAATATAACGCAAAAAAGCCCTGAAACCCAAACGTGATTTTCTAAGTACAAAAAGGGCATTATTCTCCTAAATTACATCAACTCAAAACAACTTGGTTTAGGGACTTTAAATGATGACACTAAACACTTGTGTGAAGTATCAGCCCTTTCCATAATAACTTAATGAGGTACAAATTGCATGTAAAAACTTAACCAAGGTGTGACGCCAATACCGGGTAAGTAGTAAAACTCTCCTTTTCTTCTATTAGTCAAGCTAATTAAAAATCACCAAAGGCATGTATATGGCAATATCTAATGTGAAAATATATATGTAAAAGTGTCAAAAATCAGTACATAATATAAACACAATCACAAAAATGAATAACCAACACAAACAATTCCAACATATGTTCTAAAAACGTCTCCTTGTGGTTGCTGACCACACATGTTTTTCGTATCTTTAACCACACGTCCCAACAAGACATGTATTGAAAGGCACATGAAAGGATATGAGTACAAATAAATTACTGAAAAAATGTATGTAGTTCATTTATTATGTTTATAAAAGTCATGAAAATGTATTAATGAATGCTGGGAGGCCCTATCAAATAAAATTATTTTGTGCTTGAAATATTGTTGTCTCTAATTCAATCATGTTTATCAACAATCTGTTTGTTTACATTTTTAAAATAACGAATTATGTTTGGGCGGTTTAATTATTTGTGTATCACGTGACCAGGTCAGAGGTGAAGAATCAGGCAATGTGAAATATAAAACTGGCTAATCTGGGTTATTTCTCGATGGCGTTCGTGTTTATGTTGTGCTGATGGTTTTGATTTGGTGATAACTATTTGAATCTAACCAAAAGTTTACAAAATAATAAAGTTTAGTTTGATATGGCATTAGTTTCCTTTCATGAGCCTTTAAGACAGCATGCTTGACCATTTGACGAAATGTTAGAATGGGATTTAGGGCATTGAACAGTTATTCATTTTCGAATCAAGGTTACACACAAAACTTAAACAAAGATTTTCTAAATACAAGAAGGGGAAATATTTGCTTCAAATCAAAACCAGAGTCATGGTACATGGTCTGTGTCCTTACATTATGAGCCCCACAACATGAGTGAAGCTTCATTCTACAGTCCCGCTTGTGTTAAACAACCATCCTATGAAGCAGCCAACCTGCCATAAACAACCAATTACCCAGTTTCTTATGCTGGCTTTTTAATACAAGTTTGACTGTATTTCCTACATAAATTAATGAGATAACAACTTGCATACATAACTTTAACCAAGACTCTTCTAAGAACAACATGCACAACATGAAATATCTTTGAACTTGCTTTAGGTACAAAGAACTTAATATCCGTAATTTGCTTAAAATCTAACCCATATTCTAGGGATTTTATCAGTGGACATATACAGGGATGTCTCGTTAATCCGAACACGTCCATTCTCAATAAAATGTCCGGATGACCGAATCATCCAGACTAATGAAGCAGAGCATGTTCTTATACACATTAAAACATAAACAGTCTGTATGCACGTGTATACTTATAAAACTTAAGTAAACGCCAAATTGTCGACCGTCCCAAATTGAAAGAGTTTGAAGACGACATTTCGACGATACAAAAATACAAAGAAACCCATTATTTGCTAAAATTGAAAAGTTTCAATATAATCACTGTAAGTTGTTGATATAGAAACTTGCGTGTAAAAGAGTGTTTTATTACAAAAAATTACATACTTTACTAAAAATCAATACAAGAATTGTGGAACTTGGTCAAGGACCTGGCATTATGAAGTTTCAATCTGATCACTGCAGTTACTGTTACAACTTACATGTTAAAACCCAGGGCTTTTTTGCCTTCAATTGGGAAGAGGCCCAAGCCTGTTAGATTTTGGAAATTTCATCGCGGAAATTGCTTAATTGGGAAGCCTAAAAGCTGGTATGACTGAGTTTTTGGGAAAACTGCATGATTTTAAAGAAATTTTCAATTGGGAAGGTGCTTTTTATAGGAGTCTGTAATATAACGCAAAAAAGCCCTGAAACCCAAACGTGATTTTCTAAGTACAAAAAGGGCATTATTCTCCTAAATTACATCAACTCAAAACAACTTGGTTTAGGGACTTTAAATGATGACACTAAACACTTGTGTGAAGTATCAGCCCTTTCCATAATAACTTAATGAGGTACAAATTGCATGTAAAAACTTAACCAAGGTGTGACGCCAATACCGGGTAAGTAGTAAAACTCTCCTTTTCTTCTATTAGTCAAGCTAATTAAAAATCACCAAAGGCATGTATATGGCAATATCTAATGTGAAAATATATATGTAAAAGTGTCAAAAATCAGTACATAATATAAACACAATCACAAAAATGAATAACCAACACAAACAATTCCAACATATGTTCTAAAAACGTCTCCTTGTGGTTGCTGACCACACATGTTTTTCGTATCTTTAACCACACGTCCCAACAAGACATGTATTGAAAGGCACATGAAAGGATATGAGTACAAATAAATTACTGAAAAAATGTATGTAGTTCATTTATTATGTTTATAAAAGTCATGAAAATGTATTAATGAATGCTGGGAGGCCCTATCAAATAAAATTATTTTGTGCTTGAAATATTGTTGTCTCTAATTCAATCATGTTTATCAACAATCTGTTTGTTTACATTTTTAAAATAACGAATTATGTTTGGGCGGTTTAATTATTTGTGTATCACGTGACCAGGTCAGAGGTGAAGAATCAGGCAATGTGAAATATAAAACTGGCTAATCTGGGTTATTTCTCGATGGCGTTCGTGTTTATGTTGTGCTGATGGTTTTGATTTGGTGATAACTATTTGAATCTAACCAAAAGTTTACAAAATAATAAAGTTTAGTTTGATATGGCATTAGTTTCCTTTCATGAGCCTTTAAGACAGCATGCTTGACCATTTGACAAAATGTTAGAATGGGATTTAGGGCATTGAACAGTTATTCATTTTCGAATCAAGGTTACACACAAAACTTAAACAAAGATTTTCTAAATACAAGAAGGGGAAATATTTGCTTCAAATCAAAACCAGAGTCATGGTACATGGTCTGTGTCCTTACATTATGAGCCCCACAACATGAGTGAAGCTTCATTCTACAGTCCCGCTTGTGTTAAACAACCATCCTATGAAGCAGCCAACCTGCCATAAACAACCAATTACCCAGTTTCATATGCTGGCTTTTTAATACAAGTTTGACTGTATTTCCTACATAAATTAATGAGATAACAACTTGCATACATAACTTTAACCAAGACTCTTCTAAGAACAACACGCAAAACATGAAATATCTTTGAACTTGCTTAAGGTACAAAGAACCTAATATCCGTAATTTGCTTAAAATCTAACCCATATTCTAAGGATTTTATCAGTGGACATATACAGGGATGTCTCGTTAATCCGAACACGTCCGTTCTTAACAAAATGTCCGGATGACCGAATCATCCAGACTAATGAAGCAGAGCATGTTCTTATACACATTAAAACATAAACAGTCTGTATGCACGTGTATACTTATAACCCTTTTGCAAACGCCAAATTGTCGACCAACCCAAATTGAAAGAGTTTGAAGACGACATTTCGACGATACAAAAATACAAAGAAACACATTATTTGCTTAAAATTGAAAAGTTTCAATCTAATCACTGCAAGTTGTTGATATAGAAACTTGCAATAAAAGAGTGCTTTATTACAAAACATTACATACTTTACTAAAAATCAATACAAGAGTTGTGGAACTTGGTCAAGGACCTGGCATTATGAAGTTTCAATCTGATCATTATAGTTACTGTTACAAATTACATGTTAAAACCTACATGTTAAAACCCAGGGCTTTTTTGCCTTCAATTGGGAAGAGGCCCCAGCCTGTTAGATTTGGGAAATTTATCGCTGAAATTGCTTAATTGGGAAGCCTAAAAGCTGGTATGACTTTGGGTTTTTGGGAAAACTGCATGATTTTAAAGAAATTTTCAATTGGGAAGGTGCCTTTTATAGGAGTCTGTTATATAACGCAAAAAAGCCCTGAAACCCAAACGTGATTTTCTAAGTACAAAAAGGGCATTATTCTCCTAATTTACATCAACTCAAAACAACTTGGTTTAGGGACCTTAAATGATGGCACTATCTAATGTGAAAATATATGTAAAAGTGTCAAAAATCAGTACATAATATATACACAATCAGAAAAATGAATAACCAACAAAAACAATTCCAACATATGTTCAAAAAACGTCTCCTTGTGGTTGCTGACCACACATGTTTTTCGTATCTTTAACCACACGTCCCAACAAGACATGTATTGAAAGGCACATGAAAGGATATGAGTACAAATAAATTACTGAAAAAAATGTATGTAGTTCATTTATCATGTTTATAAAAGTCATGAAAATGTATTAATGAATGCTGGGAGGCCTTATTAAATAAAATTATTTTGTGCTTGAAATATTGTTGTCTCTAATTCAATCATGTTTATCAACAATCTGTTTCTTTACATTTTTAAAATAACAAATTATGTGTGGGCGGTTTAATAATTTGTGTATCACGTGACCAGGTCAGAGGTGAAGAATCAGGCAATGTGAAATATAAAACTGGCTAATCTGGGTTATTTCTCGATGGCGTTCATGTTTATGTTGTGCTGATGGTATTGCTTTGGTGATAACTATTTGAATCTAACCAAAAGTTTACAAAATAATAAGGTTTAGTTTGATATGGCATTAGTCTCCTTTCATGAGCCTTTTAGACAGCAATCTTGACCATTTGACAAAATGTTAGAATGGGATTTAGGGCATTGAACAGTTATTCATTTTCGAATCAAGGTTACACACAAAACTTAAACAAAGATTTTCTAAATACAAGAAGGGGAAATATTTGCTTCAAATCAAAACCAGAGTCATGGTACATGGTCTGTGTCCTTACATTATGAGCCCCACAACATGAGTGAAGCTTCATTCTACAGTCCCGCTTGTGTTAAACAACCATCCTATGAAGCAGCCAACCTGCCATAAACAACCAATTACCCAGTTTCATATGCTGGCTTTTTAATACAAGTTTGACTGTATTTCCTACATAAATTAATGAGATAACAACTTGCATACATAACTTTAACCAAGACTCTTCTAAGAACAACACGCAAAACATGAAATATCTTTGAACTTGCTTAAGGTACAAAGAACCTAATATCCGTAATTTGCTTAAAATCTAACCCATATTCTAGGGATTTTATCAGTGGACATATACAGGGATGTCTCGTTAATCCGAACACGTCCGTTCTTAACAAAATGTCCGGATGACCGAATCATCCAGACTAATGAAGCAGAGCATGTTCTTATACACATTAAAACATAAACAGTCTGTATGCACGTGTATACTTATAACCCTTTAGCAAACGCCAAATTGTCGACCAACCCAAATTGAAAGAGTTTGAAGACGACATTTTGACGATACAAAAATACAAAGAAACACATTATTTGCTTAAAATTGAAAAGTTTCAATCTAATCACTGCAAGTTGTTGATATAGAAACTTGCAATAAAAGAGTGCTTTATTACAAAACATTACATACTTTACTAAAAATCAATACAAGAGTTGTGGAACTTGGTCAAGGACCTGGCATTATGAAGTTTCAATCTGATCACTATAGTTACTGTTACAACTTACATGTTAAAACCCAGGGCTTTTTTGCCTTCAATTGGGAAGAGGCCCCAGCCTGTTAGATTTGGGAAATTTATCGCTGAAATTGCTTAATTGGGAAGCCTAAAAGCTGGTATGACTTTGAGTTTTTGGGAAAACTGCATGATTTTAAAGAAATTTTCAATTGGGAAGGTGCCTTTTATAGGAGTCTGTTATATAACGCAAAAAAGCCCTGAAACCCAAACGTGATTTTCTAAGTACAAAAAGGGCATTATTCTCCTAATTTACATCAACTCAAAACAACTTGGTTTGGAGACCTTAAATGATGGCACTATCTAATGTGAAAATATATGTAAAAGTGTCAAAAATCAGTACATAATATATACACAATCAGAAAAATGAATAACCAACACAAACAATTCCAACATATGTTCTAAAAACGTCTCCTTGTGGTTGCTGACCACACGTTTTTCGTATCTTTAACCACACGTCCCAACAAGACATGTATTGAAAGGCACATGAAAGGATATGAGTACAAATAAATTACTGAAAAAAATGTATGTAGTTCATTTATCATGTTTATAAAAGTCATGAAAATGTATTAATGAATGCTGGGAGGCCCTATTAAATAAAATTATTTTGTGCTTGAAATATTGTTGTCTCTAATTCAATCATGTTTATCAACAATCTGTTTCTTTACATTTTTAAAATAACGAATTATGTGTGGGCGGTTTAATAATTTGTGTATCACGTGACCAGGTCAGAGGTGAAGAATCAGGCAATTTGAAATATAAAACTGGCTAATCTGGGTTATTTCTCGATGGCGTTCATGTTTATGTTGTGCTAATGGTTTTGATTTGGTGATAACTATTTGAATCTAACCAAAAGTTTACAAAATAATAAGGTTTAGTTTGATATGGCATTAGTCTCCTTTCATGAGCCTTTAGGACAGCATGCTTGACCATTTGACAAAATGTTAGAATGGGATTTAGGGCATTGAACAGTTATTCATTTTTGAATCAAGGTTACACACAAAACTTAAACAAAGATTTTCTAAATACAAGAAGGGGAAATATTTGCTTCAAATCAAAACCAGAGTCATGGTACATGGTCTGTGTCCTTACATTATGAGCCCCACAACATGAGTGAAGCTTCATTCTACAGTCCCGCTTGTGTTAAACAACCATCCTATGAAGCAGCCAACCTGCCATAAACAACCAATTACCCAGTTTCATATGATGGCTTCTTAATACAAGTTTGACTGTATTTCCTACATAAATTAATGAGATGACAACTTGCATACATAACTTTTACCAAGACTCTTCTAAGAACAACATGCACAACATGAAATATCTTTGAACTTGCTTAAGGTACAAAGAACTTAATATCCGTAATTTGCTTAAAATCTAACCCATACTCTAGGGATTTTATTAGTGGACATATACAGGGATGTCTCGTTAATCCGAACATGTGCGTTCTCAACAAAATGTCCGGATGACCGAATCATCCAGACTAATGAAGCAGAGCATGTTCTTATACCCTTTAAAACATAAACAGTCTGTATGCACTTGTATACTTATAATCCTTTAGCAAACGCCAAATTGTCGACCGTCCCAAATTGAAAGAGTTTGAAGACGACATTTCAAAACGTGATGAAATTCGAAAATAATCTTCTGATATGGCTGAAAACATTGTGGGAAAAGGAGAAATTGCTTGTCACGAGCAATTTCTCCTTTACCCACAATGTTTTCAAAAGTCTTCTGCAACAAACTGGTCAAATAATTCCGTTCCCTTACAATTTCGTCCGGATTGCGAGACATCCGGATAATCGGGGTCAGGATAAACGAAGTTTCACTGTATTATCATCCTAAATGTAAAGTCTCAATCTGATCATGTATTTGTTGTTGGGAAGAAACTTACTTGCATGTAAAAAAGTTGATCAAGATTTCCTAAGTACAATAAAGCATAGTTCACTTAAAATCAAAAGCAAAAATGCATTGGAACTTGGTCATTATGGCCCCCAAACACTTGTCCCATGTTTCAATCCATTTCCTATGGTAGGTGTTAACATACAAACTTGTATGTAAAAACTTAACCAAGATTTCTTTCATACAAAAGGGGGTATTATTTGTTTAAAATCATAGCACTAGTTATGGAACTTGGTCATAGACATACACAATGATGCAGAAGGTATCAACCCATTCCATACAGTAGTAAATGAGATACAAACTTGCATATGAAAACTTAACAAATTGTGTGATGTCGAGGCCCAGGGTACCGTTTTACTAAACAGTTTACACTTAAGATTTGCGTAAGTCTAAAACAACAATTCCTCTTATTTCAATATTGGACAAAGCAATATTGCAAAGTGACACATCATTGGAATCGTCTCGCTTCCAATGAGGTGCCACATTGCAACATTGTACTTTCATTGCAGATACTATCCATGTTTATCAATTATGACTTACGCAAATATTTTCCGTAAGTTGTTTAGTAAAACGGTACCCAGGTGTGTAGTATAGGTTTCCTTATTTTTCGAATAGTTGGAACTAATAAAGAACTCCATAGATGCATACTTTAGTCTCACGCCCTACCACCAAATATAATAGATATATAACAAAATTCCACCAATTTGTAGGTTAGTCATAACATTTCTTATTGACAGCTTACATAGATGAAACCGCGAACCACCAATAACAGAGGCCAATGCTCTACCACTACCTGTGCACTAACTCTACCCTAAACATAATGTAGGGCTTAATACTCGGTATTGTTTACAAAAAAGCTTTACCACAATCTCATATACCAACTCAATATACCAACATATACCACCTCAATACACCAACATGTACCAATTCAATATACCAACATGTACCAACTCAATATACCAACACATACCAACTCAATATACCAACATGCACTACCTCAATATACCAACATGTACCAACTCAATAAACCAACATGTACCACCTCAATATACCAACATGTACCAACTCAATATACTAACATGTACCGACTCAATATACCAACATGTACCAACTCAATAAACCAACATGTACCACCTCAATATACCAACATGAACCAACTCAATATACCAACATATACCGACTCAATATACCAAAATGTACCAACTCAATATACCAACATGTACCGACTCGATATACCAACATATACCAACTCAATATACCAACATGTACTGACTCAATATACCAAAATATACCAACTCAATATACCAACATGTACCACCTCAATATACCAGCATTTACCACCTCAATATACCAACATATACCACCTCAATATACCAACATGTACTACCTCAATATACCAACATGTAACAACTCAATAAACCAATATATACCAACTCAATATACCAACATGTACCAACTCAATATACCAACATGTACCAACTCAATATACCAACATATACCACCTCAATATACCAACATATACCACCTCAATATACCAACATGTACCACTGCAAAATACCAACATATACCACCTCAATATACCAACATGTACCAACTCAACATACCAACAAGTACCAACTCAATATACCAACATGTACCAACTCAACATACCAACAAGTACCAACTCAATATACCAACACGTACCAACTCAATATACCAACATGTACCGACTCAATATACCAACATGTACCAACTCAATATACCTACATGTACCAACTCAATATACCAACATGTACCACCTCAATATACCAACATTTCCCGCCTTAATATACCAACATGTACCAACTCAATATACTTATATGTACTAACTAAATATACTAATATATATTTGAACTGTAGATATCACTAGATTACAAGTTGCAATCATTGTCATCATTCTATCTCACAGAAGAATTACCAAGTATGTCCAAATAAATTATTTGAGTTTTCCAAGTGGATTTTCATTCTTCAAATTCTATCCCCATAGTTCTAGTGTGATTACAAACAGAACAGATTTAGGCATCATTAAAAGCAGACCTTTATTGATATTTGTTCTATATCGCTCCTTTATCACTACCAGGAGTTCATATCAAACAAATTACCAAAGAGCACACAAAATATGAAAAAGAAAAGACGGAAAATCATACTTTTTGTGATCGACAAAGAAGTGGTACGAGAGATATGGCAATACTGGTGTTTCATCACTGCAAATCAAAAAGTTGAATCCATCTAAAACTGATGATCCCTTGAGCAGCAGAATTATGATGACCCTGAAAGCACACACTGTATTTAAATGAGATGAAGAGGGAATTGCCTGTTGAAATATATACACCGTTCCCCAGCACACACTCCCTAACATAAACGACAAATCTGCACATGTATCCTTATATACGCTAACAATGCATCATGTTTTGTATTTCTCTATGGTATGTCTGACTCGCTATCATTCCATGTCTTGTTCTGGTTCTTCTTCATTTTTAAATTCTGCCTCACTGAACCCACCTTCTCCAGATAGGCCTCTTTCCGCTGATACTCCACCATGGCGCTTGTAAACAGTTTCTTCAGGTCTCTTTTCGTCGCTATCCGCCCTTCCTCTGATATACTCAAACCTTCCGTTGGGCTGTAACTCTTCTACCGTACTATCATACGGGCTTTCATTCCTCAACTCCTCCTCTTGTACACCATACAGTGTTTTTAAAGCTTCTCTAAGGTGGACAATTGAAGCATCTTGGTCTGTCTTTCTCCAGTATAAAAGTACAGCAAGTACTCTCATGTCATCAAGCGAATAGGCTTCTTCATATTGCTCTATTTGTGGGTAGATGCCCTCTTTAAAAAGACATTTTGCAAGTTCTTTATACTTTCCGCTGACAAAATGTGTCACCTTAAGAAGGTCTTGCTCTGATAAAGGTTCTACATCTGCATTTGATTGGGCATCTGGGCAAGGCTGGCCATCTGAGGAAGTAGTCATCTGATTCCCAAGAGTCATTTTTGAATTAAACCATGCAACGACCGTTTTCCTGTCAAATGACTCTTTCAAGAACTTTCCATCTTCATAATGTATCCCTAGAACTTTCATGATGGCCCTTTTCATGACACCAACAGTTCGATCTGTTGCTGTTTTGCTCCATTTTTCAAGCATGTTCTTGATACGTGTTTTCACATCTCTCTCTTGATCCTGAATGTGTTCAATGCATGTAAATGACAACCCGAGTGCAATCCCAAGTGCTACATACTCTTTACCGATGCAACTGGACAGCTCTGCAAAGTCCTCAGTCTTCATTTTGACGCTCTCATCAGTGTTATTTTCCATCCATCTAAGAAGGGCTCCTCTAAAAGCGAACAAGTCTTGCAATTTTTGCTTGTTGATCTCGTTAAAGAACCACTTTGATAATGCTTTATCTCTGCTCATTAGGTGTCCATAACCACAGGCTGCTTCGGCCTGCCCCATGATTGTTTCCACCGAAATCATGCACCTTGTGTCATCTATTGGATCATTTTTACAATCAGGGCACTTTATATACTTTCCATATTGATCTGTTTCATTCATTCCAACATATGCAATAGGATTGCGTTGAATGCTAAAGATTCGTCGAATCAATCTTTCAATTTCCATTCTAACCTCCATACAGTCTTTGCCATCCAACTGTTTTTCTTTATCCAAAGAACGTAGAAATATTTGCATGTAAATAATGTGATCCTTCCACCACAGCTTGAGCCATGATGTTTTGGCAGGACTCCTCCAAAACACACCCATCCCATTAAACACCATACGTTTGTTGGCCTCTGGTTTTTCTTTAGGTTTGTATTCTCTGATTTCCCATAGCCTAATGCAAGTGGCCATCAAACGGTGACAAACGAATGCTGGCAGAAAATCATTCTTGAATACCAGACATAAGACTGGTGTTGATTTATCATCTAGTCCTGGTTCCAAGATATCCTTAGGTGGTAGCTGTGACAGCAAACATGGAACAATGTAAAAATCCTCCTTTTTCTTATCAGAAGGTTTGCTGCATCTGTCCCCACTGGAAATTCTGTTCTCTTGCTCTGTATATTGGACAGGCTTGGCAATAACGTCAAGATATTCCATATACCTTTTGATAGCATCTTCCTGGTTATTTCTAAATTTCGGATTTTGATTGATAAGCTCAGCAATCAGTTTGTCACCAAGAATAGCATTCTGCTCATAGTTGTCCAACATCTGTGTCAGAGAAGGTGGCGTATCTCGTGCATGTGCAACAAAGAGCTTGAAAACATCCAAAATCCATTGCGGTTCAAGAATTATCTTGTTATCAAGCCCATCTGCGTCGTAATATAGGACATTTCCAAGTGCATGTTGAAACTTCAGAAAAACTTTCAGCTGTTTTTTGTCCCCCAATGGATACTCTGTTTCCTTGTCGATATTCTCGAGCTTCTCTAATTCCAAGATTGCATTGTCTTCATCAGAACTGTCTGTTTCAGTCTGGAACGGGTTTCCTTTCCAAAGCTCTATTGCCCTTTCAAGCGGCATCCATTTGATAGGCACAGGCTCATTCCAGAACACTTGTTTTTTTGCTATGTTTGTCAACTCAAATTTAAGAGCATCGAAAATCTCATCTTGGTCATCCTTACTCACAAAGAACTTCTTGTTATGAACAAGGTGGAGAACATCTGAATTTTGGATTGAGGTAAGGGCTTCATTGAAGTACTTTTCCTTATACCTCTCTTTATCTGTAACATCCAATAATTTATCTTTGAATGTTCCGACAAGCACTATTGAGGGCCTGTATGCATTGGAACTGTCTTTCATAGATGAGGTATAGGTATATATACTATTCATCCAGAACTTGAATGCATCAAGACATGTGAAGCCTTTTGGCATTGATGTCGCTCTATTCTCCGAGTCACCTGCACACAATTTATCTTCAGGGACAGGGTCTTCTAACTTCTTACTGATATCTAAAACAAGTAGATATATAGCTCTCGAACTCAGAAAGAAATGGTGCGTAGAATAATAGATGGACTGCCCGGCAAAGTCCCAAATTGAAACAGTTGTTACACGTTTTTCTGGTTTTGCATGCTTATTTACAACCATTGCATCTTTCAAACCTACCGCAAACTTCTTGTTTTGATCTTTCTTTAAAGTTTTACTGATTCTCTCATCAGCTTTTGGCTCAGGCAAAGGTGTTTCTTCATGTCGCTCATATATTACTTCACCTTCTTTGGGACGTAAGTTTGTGTCTTCCTCTAATGGACCAGTTTGTCTGTAAGTTACATCAACTTTTCTATTTTGTAGCTTTTTGAAATCCGTTGTGGTCTGTTTTTGGTCCTTTTTTGCTTTGGGCTGCTTTTCTACCTGTTTTTCTACCTGTTTTTCTCTTATGAAATTCATGATACGATTTACAAAATCCACATCCTCTTTTTTCTTCTTTATATCCGTCACTCTCCATTCACCACTATCGTCCACTTCACATGCATTTACGGATATGTCGATCCCTATTGTGCTTTTAACACCGGTTACATCTTTTTTACACATCCGTCTTATGATTGTTGTCTTACCTACTCCAAACATTCCTACCACCATCAGTCTAATGTGTCGAACATTCTCTTCTCCAGACTTAAGAGCATCTTGATATTTCTTCAATGTTTCCGGGTCTAACTCACCGAAATCTGCTAAAATAGAGAGGTTATATTTTCCAGCAACTTCGTTCCACACAGATTCCCAAAGTTTCTCATCTTGATGCATTTCAATCAATGACCGCACAGCCTGTTTCATCAAATCAACAGATATGCCCCTTTTAAACATTGTCAACTTTGTGAAGTCGGCTACAACACTTCTCAATTGAGTCTCATCAATTTGACCACTGTCATTTTTGGCTCTCTTGATAATACTCACAAAGTTGGCAAGGCTATCTTCTTCTAGGTTTTCAGACACCTGATCCATGAGTTTGACAATTCTATAAGTAAGCTCGGGGTCATCTCTGTCCTCAGTTTCGCCTGACATGGAGACTCCTGCTTCTTCTGTTTCCATGGCAGACATGTCAACTGAAAACAAATTTATCTGTTGTTATTTCAGATTCAAAGATATTCATATTTGTCAATATTAGGCTGATAAACATGTTATGGTTGAGTAACCTTTTTGGGATTTTTTCATAATTTTGGGAAAAGGCTTAGGTCTGCTAATTTTTGGAAAATTGTATTAATGAAATACGCTGAACTGGAAGACCAAATATCTGGTGTGACTTTGAACTTTCTGGGAAAACTGCATGATTCTAAAAGAAATTTCCTATTGAGAAGGTGCGTTGCATGGCCCATGATAGATAATGCAAACAAGAGTCTTATTACATTGGAGAGTATTTAAGACGGCCATTGACCAAATATCACGGCAAGGTTTGACACGTGAATTGTGAAAATGAGAGTTTCTATAATGTGAGGATGGTGGCAGTCTAAAAACATTTGATTACAAGACTTAGTCTTATTTAAAAGACAAAATGCAATTCGTGGTTAATGACAAGTCTTATTTACGAGATAAAATGCAATTTGTGGTTGATGACAAGTCTTATTTACAAGATAAAATGCAAACTGTGGTGAATAACAAGTCTTATTTTCAAGACAAACTGCAATTTGTGGTTGATGACAAGTCTTATTTACAAGACAAAATGCAATTTGTTGTTGATGACAAGTCTTATTTACAAGACAAAATGCAATTTGTGACTGATGACAAACCTTATTTACAAGACAAAATGTAATTTATGGTTGATGACAAGTCGTATTTACAAGATAAAATGTAATTTATGGTTGATGACAAGTCATATTTACAAGACAAAATGCAATATATGGTTGACGACAAGTCTTATTTACAAGATAAAATGTAATTTGGGGTTGATGGCAAGTCTTATTTACAAGACAAAATGCAATTTGGGGTTGATGACAAGTCTTATTTACAAGACAAAATGCAATTTGTGGTTGATGACAAGTCTTATTTACAAGACAAAATGTAATTTGTAGTTGATGACAAGTCTTATTTACAAGACAAAATGCAATATATGGTTGTTGACAAGTCTTATTTACAAGAAAAAATGCAATTTGTGGTTAATGACGAGTCTTATTCACAAGACAAAATGCAATTTATGGTTGATGACAAGTTGTATTTACAAGATAAAATGTAATTTGTAGTTGATGGCAAGTCTTATTTACAAGACAAAATGCAATTTATGGTTAATGACAAGACTTATTGACAAAACAAAATGCAATTTGTGGTTGATGACAAGACTTATTTACAAGACAAAATGTTATTTGCAGTTTATGACAAGTCTTATTTACAAGACAAAATGCAATTTGTGGTTGATGACAAGTCTTATTTACAAGACAAAATGTTATTTGCAGTTAATGACAAGTCTTATTTACAAGACAAACTGCAATTTGTGGTTGATGACAAGTCTTATTTACAAGACAAAATGCAATTTGTGGTTAATGACAAGACTTATTGACAAATCAAAATGCAATATATGGTTGATGAAAATTCTTATTTACAAGTCAAAATGCAATTTATGCTTGATGACAAGTCGTATTTACAAGATAAAATGTAATTTATGGTTGATGACAAGTCTTATTTACAAGTCAAAATGCAATGTATGCTTGATGACAAGTCGTATTTACAAGATAAAATGTTATTTGCAGTTATTGACAAGTCTTATTTACAAGACAAAATGCAATTTGTGGTTGATGACAAGACTTATTTACAAGACAAAATGTTATTTGCAGTTATGACAAGTCTTATTTACAAGACAAAATGCAATTTGTGGTTGATGACAAGTCTTATTTACAAGACAAAATGTTATTTGCAGTTAATGACAAGTCTTATTTACAAGACAAACTGCAATTTGTGGTTGATGACAAGTCTTATTTACAAGACAAAATGCAATTTGTGGTTAATGACAAGACTTATTGACAAAACAAAATGCAATATATGGTTGATGAAAATTCTTATTTACAAGTCAAAATGCAATTTATGCTTGATGACAAGTCGTATTTACAAGATAAAATGTAATTTATGGTTGATGACAAGTCGTATTTACAAGATAAAATGCAATTTGTTGTTGATGACAAATTTTATTTTTAGGCGAAATAGAATTTGTGGTTGATAACAAATCTTATTTAAAGGCGAAATTAAGTTTGTGGTTAATGACAAGTCTTATTTACAAGACAAACTGCAATTTGTGGTTGATGACAAGTCTTATTTACAAGACAAAATGCAATTTGTGGTTAATGACAAGACTTATTGACAAAACAAAATGCAATATATGGTTGATGAAAAGTCTTATTTACAAGTCAAAATGCAATTTATGCTTGATGACAAGTCGTATTTACAAGATAAAATGTAATTTATGGTTGATGACAAGTCGTATTTACAAGATAAAATGCAATTTGTTGTTGATGACAAATTTTATTTTTAGGCGAAATAGAATTTGTGGTTGATAACAAATCTTATTTAAAGGCGAAATTAAGTTTGTGGTTGATGACAATCTTATTTACAAGACAAAATGCAATTTGTGGTTGATGACATTAGTCTTATTTACAAGGCAAACCTAAGTTTGCTGTTGATGACAAAACTGTTTTACAAGACAAAATGTTGTCCCATTGATTTGGGCATTGGTTCCCTTCCCTTTCTTCGAAAAAAAGACAAGAGGGCCATGATGGCCCTCTAAGAACCGCTCACCTGAGATTACAATGTATTTTAAGAATAGTTAGAAGCATTGTTTTAAACTTTTACACAGAGTTTCTTGTGCTGATATACATTGAACTTTTTCAACTCTTATTTTATAAGTTTGACACTTTATGCTAGATGTGGGACATTAATATGGCACATAATTCTTACAATGTGGAAACTGAATATTTTACTTTTACAGATTGTATGTACCAAGATCAGCCTATAATTTTGTCTAGTATGATCCATTGTTGCCATTTCGTGGTTATCATTTTGGAATATTTGGACATCCAAATTGATATTGGATGAATTTTGTTAAAAATTCTACCATAGTTGTATATAGCGGAAATGTGAACAAGTTCAAATTTCAACGCATCCTGGTGGCCATATTTTTCTAGATATAGAAATTCTTTGAACACTCAGTAAAAAGGGCCCCAATAGAACATTTCTGTGGAATTATTCTGAAATCCGATCAGTGGTTTTGACAAGAAGATTTTTCTTAAGTTTTTACCAAATAAGGACATGGCAGCCATCTTGGTCACATGACTAATTTTGTTTTGACAAATCTTTCTCCCTTCCAATAAGGGATGGTCAGCATGACACCCAATAGAAATTGGCCCACAGGTTAAGGAAAGAAATATGTTTATTAAGTTATAAATTTTACCATACATGTATATATATAGTGAAAACAAAAACACATTCAAAGTTCAACGCAGTCTGGTAGCCATGTATTTAGAGGTATCTAATTTCTTTCAACAATCTTTATAACAGGGCCCCCAAAGACACTCCTGTGAAATTATTTCGAAATCTGACCTGTGTTTTTTGACAATTTTTCAAGTTTTTTTACCAAATATGGGCATGGCATCCATTTTGGTCACATGACTATTTTCTTTTTGACAAATCTTTATTCCCTCTTACTAGTGATGCTTCACATTATACCTCAATGAAATTAACTCAGAGGTTTGGAAAACAAAGATATTTGTTAAGTTATAAATTTTACCATACATGTATATAGTGATAACAAAAACATGTTCAAGATTCAACACCGCCTGGAGTGGTGGCCATGTTTTTCGACATATCAAAATTCTTTGAACAACTTTTAAAAAGAGGCCCCCAAAGAACATTCCTGTGAAATTATTCTTAAATCTGACCAGTGTTTTCAGACAAGAAGACTTTGTAAAAATTGAAGAAATTCCCCCTTTTTCATGCCACAGCAACCAAAGTTCTGCATGGAATCAATATCTTTGAGCAACTCTTGAAGAGCATCACCAAACGGATATTCCTGTGAAGTTTGGTGAGATTTGCTCAATGGTTTAGGAGGAGAAGATGTTTAAAGAAATTGTTGAAGGCGCACGACGGACGACAGATAGTGGGCAATCGCAAAAACTCACCTTTAGGGCTATGTGCTCAGGTGAGCATAAAAAAATAAATTAATAAAGATTAGAATTAAATATTGGTGTTTCCAATTACAGTAGTGAACACATGGCAAATGCCATGTCTCATTTTGTCTGATGCAAGATAATTTTTCCCATATAAATCATGCATACGATCTCTCTGTTGGATAAACAAAGTGAAATCTGAATCATTTAAAGGCCATTTTTCTGCTTTTAATATTTTTCAGTGCGTTTGATTTGGCTCCATTTTTTATAACTTATTAACATTTTCACTATAAAACAGTTGCATGTGACCATCCATTGTGAGAAAGATTAAAATGTCACAGGTCTTCCTTTTTTATTAAGTTTAACAAACCTTAATATGATCTTTGAGTTTAATTACAAATCTATTTTCCAAAGATTTAAACATTAAGATAAATGATAGACACAAGTTATTGCCTTAAATGGCTTAGATTTCATTAACTCATTTAAGTCTCTCAGCTTGTTCCTACATTTAAAGCAGTCATGAACATAATTTTGTTTAATGAATATGGTATGCATTGCAAAACAAGAGAACCATGAACAGGAAACTACAATATTATTTACAAAAGTAAAAAAACATGGTTGACTGGACAATAATCATCAACGGTTTATAGAGAATCAACCAAGAACTATATAGGCTTTTAAAGTTCCTGGACGTCAAAGAATTGTTTTTTGGAAATCACGAAAGTAAAGGAATACACATTTATTTCATATTTCAGCAGAGAAACCAACTAGCCGGAATAACATAGGGTTGGCAATGTAGTGCACAGAAAGAATAATATGTTATATGGGCTTGCAACAGGTAACTAATTACCATATAATGGATGCATCATCCAGTTAGTGATGCTGTGACGGTTTTCCATCACTATTTACATTTATAATGCAATTTCATTGACATTATTTCTATGAATATTTGTTTAAGGCAAAGCTGAATACCAAACACTTATTCCACATTTTACAGATAGAAATTTATTGTATGACGTTCAGGAACTTTAAATGATGATATTCATGTGTGGTCAAAAGAAAAGTGACTAAAGCGTTTTACATGAGGAATTGGACAAAATATATCTCACTTCTTTAAACGCAAAAATTCCCAGCCAAGCACATGATTCCCGCCCTACAAGGGCTGCAGCCCATCTCATCCATCACAATGCATTCACCGGTCAGCACTGAAACATTTAACCCTTAGAATGCTGAATAAATCTTAAAAAATAGATTTTTGTGTCGTCTACTTTCTAAAACCTTAAATATCTGCTTAATTTCAATGAGAAAAGATACTCAGAGTAGCAAACAGGTTAGATCACAGGCCAGTTTCCAATTTACTTGGTAGCTGGCCTGGATTCAACCTGTTTGCATAAGCATGAAGTTGGTTCCAGCACTATAAGGGTTAAGATGTGTTCATTCCAACCATTCCCCTCTTCACCCATTCCCATCCAAACATACCAGACACACACATTAACCTGTAAGGACGCAAATATTTTTAAAACTATATCTTCCTCACTGGTTTTTCTTCAATTTTGTTCAGTCTTTGCTTATAAGAGATTGATTTATAATGCTATATATCAGTTGTGTAGAAAGGTAGAGCTTTGTCTCTTTTTTTTAAGTCAAAGATTAAAATCTCAATTTATATTTCTTTTGAACATAAACATGGAGATGTTATTGCTTTGATGCCTCATATTTGATAGTGTGTAGAACTGATAGCCGATGCACATGACAGCTTACTGCAATACAAACGTAACCCACAATGATTTTCTGTTTTAAGAACATTCTCATTAGTTTTTTCTGTGCACTTCAGCTGTGCATCAAAGGGAATTAATGATATGTGACCGAAGATGTACTTGCATAATAGTTGAAATAACGTTTTTATTCGGACAGAATTTACTATACTCATTTTTTTTCAAAGAACAATATATTATCCATAAAACTTTAAAAGTTTATTAACATCATTATATATTTCTCGGGCATATCAATCCCCCAGCTCTTATTTTCTAAGTTTTAAATTATTCTAGTCGTATTATAAATGTTTTTCAAATATGGTTACCATGGAATCCGTCATTTTACAGAAAAACTAACTCGTCAACACATACTTTTTTTTTTGCATTTTGTATTTCAAGATTAAAGTTTATTTCACATACTGAAAAATAAGAGAATCCTATAAAAGGATATTTTAAATATGTTCATTTATTTGTAATATATATATCAATTATTATTGTTTTTTGTCAAATACAAAAATTTGAAAAGATATTCCAGATATAGTTTTATTTCTTTTGAAGATGATATGGTCATTTTGACATTTTTGCCCAAAACTGTTACCATGGAAACTGTCATTTTAAAAAAAAATAACCCTTCGTCCTTCAATTTTCTTTTTGTTTTTGAATGCACAATAAAATTTTAAATAACGCATCACAAATTCAGAAAATTCTATGAAAGGATTATTTTCTTGTTAAATTGTAGAAAACGTCCTTAAATGTCAAGCTGTTCTGATGTTTTACTAACTTTGGAGCTGAAAGCAGTGGGTCTCTATCTGTTTCTATGAATCTATGTGATGTATTTTATAGGGATGGGAACAATTAACTGTTTCATTAATCGATTAATTTGTCAATGATTAATCGATTAATCTGTCAATGATTAATTGATTAGTCGGTGAAAGAATGACGGTTTGTACATGTATACGTCCGAGGCCTTTGTTCAGTATCAATGTTTTCAGTTGTTTACTTCGTGTGTGTGCAAAATTGATCATATGCGCATACGATCAAAGTCAACGGTACATTGGTTTGCGTAAAGCGAGAGTGTAAGACAAAAATATAACAAAAATAAATGATCAAACACGGAAAAACAGTTTGCATAATCGTTGAAGTTTAATTAAATATTTAGTAGTTTCTCGAATGAGCATTAAAGAATGAGGGAACATCTTCATTTTGTGATTATTTAAAGGTTTCAGAAACAATCGTTTGAGTAAATCAAAATACAGACGTCCAATTAAAACGTGTTAACAATTGGAGTATAGACCGGTGTAAGTGTGAAAGATTCGCCAAATTGGTGTTGTTATTGTTTGACACAAGTGACAACTTGGATACTGTTTGATGCGTGAGTGCTAATTGGACATCAAATATAACGGATTAACCCATCTTTCAGACTACAAGGTGTTATGATTGACGCTTACATTCCCTTTATTCGCACTCGTCAGCTATCTTTATTTGATTTCAAATTGATTAGTTTATTCAACCTATAAAGTGAAAAAACGGCATTTCTGTTTTTTTATTTCCGATTAATCGATTTATAAAAATTAATCGATAGTCGGACGTTTAATCGATTAATCGGTCCCATCCCTAGTATTTCATGTAGCACAAAACTGCTTCTTGTGTGATAAGCCAAAATTTGATTGAATGGATGTCACTGAACTTTCTGTCAATACTTACATGTCTTAGATTAATGTCCGATATCATGTTGAAAAAGCTTCTTGGTCTGCACTACTTTTAAGACTCATGGTTTGAATGACAATTGCATGGCTCAACATCTGAACTTACTCAGATGTTGTCAGGAGTAAACTTTCCTTGGATGTGTGACATTAATCTAAAAAAGTTGACTTTGTGTAGGACACAAATTTAATGTTCTGATCTTGTTAAACGTAACAATGAGGTTGTATTGACATCTAGGTTTCATAGTTCTATATTTTTCAATGCCAGAAACATTTAAGGGTTCACCTGACTAAAACAAAGTGCAACAGTTTTAGTCTGTTTTAAGCAGCCTTATGCAGGGTTGTCATTAAGAACTGGCTGCCGGCAAATTTGATCGCTTCAAATGATTTTTTAATCGGCTCAAATAAGAGTATGAAAGGTGATCATAAGTGTGGGTGTTGCTTCATTGGCCTCTTCAAATATATAGTGAAGAAAAGTTTTCATTTTAGTTCTGCTTTGAGAGATTAAGTTCTTTTCAATGTTGAGAAAGTGTGAAAACTTCATTTGAAGTTGCTTTATGGGTTGAAACATTGCTGTCTGACTAGAAATACACCAAAGGAACTATTCGCATTTATACAACTTCAGTTTTTGGAAAAATAAAGTCTGCCTACCTAACTTTATTTTTTGGAGATGTTTCCAGAACCACATATCTTTTATTTGAAAATCTTGTCCATCTGTCAGGGATATTTTTTTAAATTATAACAATGGGTTTTGGGGATGCATATGATTTGAAGCAATGAGTATTTTTGGAAAACTCAATGATTCAACCTTCTGACTACCGGGTAAGGTCTCAAAAGAGGAAAAAGAACCTTTCCAAATAGGTAGGTGTTTAAAAGCATGAAGGTAAAAGCTTGACAAGTGATTCTAGTCATTGAGACATGTGTATGTTTTTTTCCCCCAATGGCTCCTCAGGGATGCATAAGAAATAAAACAATGGGTATTTTGAAATTTTAACGAGTAAAACATGCAAAATCCATAGCAATGTCTGCCCGATATTGAATGTTTGAAAGTTTGAAATAATGGGAGATGTTGCCTGATTAAAACATTTCTCAATATTTCCTGATTGCCTCAAATTAGTTTAATTGACTATTGTTTCATAAGTCAAAATAAGCCAACATGAACATTGCCTTTGATTTTCTGATTGGGCAATCTAACGTCCAAATTTCCAAGGAACAAAATAGTGGTAGACTTTTCAAATTCTGAATGATTACATAACACCAAATAATGGAAAAATTGCCAATCAAAAATTAACATACGGTACACTAAATTGGGTTTTTCACACTCCAGTGTGCATGCACAATGAAAATTTATCAGAAAAATCGCTTCAAGACCTCCTCCTAAGACATTTTGGGTCTAACAGCGGACTTCTCTGCAGGGACTTTCAATTGTAGGACTTGGGCAAAGCATCCATTGCTGGGATCAACATGCCCTAGCCATGGCAGTCTGCACTTCTGCATGAAGTCTGTGAGGCTTTCCAACTTCAGTTGAGCTAGGAAGGACTATTTCTAGTTTATCATATAAGGCAGAGAAATGCCTCCAAAAAAAATAATATCAACTGGCGTATTCTTCGGAATGGAAAATCTCTATTGATAGCTTATTTGGTGCAAAGAGAGCCATTAAAATATCTCTGTAAAGGCAGAATGAGATGAAATAATAAGCCAAACTAATTTAACGCAATTGGGATTTATTGAAAAAAAATTGCATCGGGCAATTACTCCAGTCACGTCAAACTTTCTAACCATTCATTTAATGGTGGCCACTTGCAACAAAATGGCCTGTTGTCGCAATGCTTGAACACCTATATTTCCATTATTACAGTAAAATATCAAATGATATTACTCACAGTAATAAATTAATCCCTTTTTAATTGATCCATACATGCAAAATGGCTATATAACACATATCTACTTTGTGAGAAAGCTTTAATTGACACTAGGACTGGTGATGATTTTATGCTCCCAATAAACCTTTGCACATGTGCACTGGAGCGTGAAAACCCTTATTTAGCGTTTTTTAATTATTAAACCGCAATAATTGATGCCATTATTTGGTAATATATATGGTTATTTAATATATTTTGTCACATCAATTCTCGCTTCCAAATACCCAGGCAATTTCACCCGATTTCCCGAGATGCAACAGTGCGTAACCAATAACAATGGGGTACAACCTCGTGATTCACTATATGTTTACATAGTGAAAAGAGTCGATTGCCGTATTAAAACATTAAATAAAACTTAAAAACGATGTGTTAGATCTGTTGGAAGATTGTCTGAATCTAAAATAACATTATTTAGAAATAATTCTCCTTTTAAACTAGACCAAATGATCTTACAGCATGGTAAATGTATGTAAAAAGAGTGAACAGATTTGAAGCAGTGATAACGTTAACACATTAATGAGAGTATGTACCATTTCGTAAAAGTGCATCTCATAAGTGTGACAAATAAATAAATATTTATTATATGCTATTGATTTCATTCCTATTTTACTTTAGATCGGACATATTGTGTGTTTTAGTGCATTTTTGAAGTTAAGACTGGTTAGACATACCGAGTTACTTTTAGATTACTCTGATTTAAAAAATCCATCATAAGTTAACTTTACATTGACACATTGTTTTGAAGACTATCAATGAATAATAGGTAATCCGCATTTAACTCTCAAACACTAATGATGCTTTATACTTCGATACTAAGTAGCACCCAAACACCTACCCCAGCAGCCATAAAATACACAACTGTGTGTTAACACATTGGCTTCAAGCATGACTGTATACACTTCGGCATTGTTCTAAAGTAACATCCTTATCAAGACCGTAGTTTTAACGCCCTAGCATTTATTTATTAATCAATTTAACAAGTTGACAATTAGTATACGATCTTTATGACAAACCTTTATCCAAACAAATAAAATGCGTATCAACCATTTGTTTCTTTAATGCCAGAACTAACTGAATGTCAGGTCACATTGTTCAGTTGAAAAAGCAATTCTTACTTCCAAAGAACAATATTTGTTGGACCGAAATTCTCGACCTACAAGCATAAATGTTAACGTTATATAAGATCACAACAATTATTGATACTTCTATGTTTTACTTTGCAATTAGCTTTTGGAAGCAGTTTCGCAAGAAAATGATGTTTGTCTTACCTTTATACTATAATAAATAGTACAATTATGCCATTGGTATAACCGTTTTAATGTCTCTACCTCTTATTTGAATAATCGCTTTATTTTAAATTGTGTTTAAACATTTTAGTAGAAAGGTTGCGCTTGTATCCAGGTAGCGGGAAATTAAGAATATAAATGTCATCAAAACTCACTATGAAATAAAGGCACTGACAAACCAACTAAAAGGGATCAGGGATAAGTGCCCTCCCGGAGAAGTGCCCCCTTGAAAATTTGTAGTTTGGCGGAAAACTGCCCTCCTACTAGAATTAAGGGGCGGAGAGGTGCCCTCCTACTAGAATTTAGGGGGCGGAGAGGTGCCCTCCTACTAGAATTTAGGGGGCGGAGAGGTGCCCTCCTACTAGAATTTAGGGGGCGGAGAGGTGCCCTCCTACTAGAATTAAGGGGCGGAGAGGTGCCCTCCTACTAGAATTTAGGGGGCGGAGAGGTGCCCTCTCCTCAAAACGGATGACATGAATAAGCTCCCCTTGATGGTGTTTGCTTTACAGAATACCCTTCTGCAAGATGTTTTCTTCATGTGCAGTAACCAAAGACAAAAGAACAAAAATCGTCAATCTTCATCATAGTCTCACCCGACTGAATTATATTTTATCATCTTTTTTGCCTACAGTTCAACAAAATTAATAGATGAGCAATTTCATGCAATCATATACAATCTTTAAAAATTATTGGATTTTTCAGTAATTAAAATCGATCCGACTCCCAAATAAAGGATGACGGTTACCTCTGCTCAAAATGTAAACTGTTTCTTAAAGTCCCTTTTAGTATTTGGTCAAAGTGTAAACTGTTTCTTAAAGTCCCTTTTAGTATTTGGTCAAAGTGTAAACTGTTTCTTAAAGTCCCTTTTAGTATTTGGTCAAAGTGTAAACTGTTTCTTAAAGTCCCTTTTAGTATTTCTTAAAGTCCCTTTTAGTATTTTGTCAAAATGTAAACTGTTTCTTAAAGTCCCTTTTAGTATTTTGTCAAAATGTAAACTGTTTCTTAAAGTCCCTTTTAGTATTTGGTCAAAGTGTAAACTGTTTCTCAAAGTCCCTTTTAGTATTTGGTCAAAGTGTAAACTGTTTCTTAAAGTCCCTTTTAGTATTTGGTCAAAGTGTAAACTGTTTCTTAAAGTCCCTTTTAGTATTTCTTAAAGTCCCTTTTAGTATTTTGTCAAAATGTAAACTGTTTCTTAAAGTTCCTTTTAGTATTTTGTCAAAATGTAAACTGTTTCTTAAAGTCCCTTTTAGTATTTGGTCAAAGTGTAAACTGTTTCTTAAAGTCCCTTTTAGTATTTTGTCAAAATGTAAACTGTTTCTTAAAGTCCCTTTTAGTATTTGGTCAAAGTGTAAACTGTTTCTCAAAGTCCCTTTTAGTATTTGGTCAAAGTGTAAACTGTTTCTTAAAGTCCCTTTTAGTATTTGGTCAAAGTGTAAACTGTTTCTTAAAGTCCCTTTTAGTATTTCTTAAAGTCCCTTTTAGTATTTTGTCAAAATGTAAACTGTTTCTTAAAGTTCCTTTTAGTATTTTGTCAAAATGTAAACTGTTTCTTAAAGTCCCTTTTAGTATTTGGTCAAAGTGTAAACTGTTTCTTAAAGTCCCTTTTAGTATTTTGTCAAAGTGTAAACTGTTTCTTAAAGTCCCTTTTAGTATTTGGTCAAAGTGTAAACTGTTTCTTAAAGTCCCTTTTAGTATTTCTTAAAGTCCCTTTTAGTATTTTGTCAAAATGTAAACTGTTTCTTAAAGTCCCTTTTAGTATTTTGTCAAAATGTAAACTGTTTCTTAAAGTCCCTTTTAGTATTTGGTCAAAGTGTAAACTGTTTCTTAAAGTCCCTTTTAGTATTTTGTCAAAATGTAAACTGTTTCTTAAAGTCCCTTTTAGTATTTTGTCAAAATGTAAACTGTTTCTTAAAGTCCCTTTTAGTATTTTGTCAAAATGTAAACTGTTTCTTAAAGTCCCTTTTAGTATTTGGTCAAAGTGTAAACTGTTTCTTAAAGTCCCTTTTAGTATTTGGTCAAAGTGTAAACTGTTTCTTAAAGTCCCTTTTAGTATTTGGTCAAAGTGTAAACTGTTTCTTAAAGTCCCTTTTAGTATTTTGTCAAAATGTAAACTGTTTCTTAAAGTTCCTTTTAGTATTTTGTCAAAATGTAAACTGTTTCTTAAAGTCCCTTTTAGTATTTGGTCAAAGTGTAAACTGTTTCTTAAAGTCCCTTTTAGTATTTTGTCAAAATGTAAACTGTTTCTTAAAGTCCCTTTTAGTATTTGGTCAAAGTGTAAACTGTTTCTTAAAGTCCCTTTTAGTATTTGGTCAAAGTGTAAACTGTTTCTTAAAGTCCCTTTTAGTATTTGGTCAAAGTGTAAACTGTTTCTTAAAGTCCCTTTTAGTATTTTGTCAAAATGTAAACTGTTTCTTAAAGTCCCTTTTAGTATTTGGTCAAAGTGTAAAGTGTTTCTTAAAGTCCCTTTTAGTATTTTGTCAAAATGTAAACTGTTTCTTAAAGTCCCTTTTAGTATTTGATCAAAATGTAAACTGATTCTTATAGTCCCTTTTAGTATTTGGTCAAACATCTTCCAATAACATGTATAACGCCTTATTTGTGAAATAGCAAAATTGCGCTTTTGCGCTTGTACAAAAAGACAGATTAATATGGATAATCCAAAGTTTCATATGGTTTTACAGGGGGGCACTTCATGTGATACAATGATGTCTTGGTTTTTAGCTAGTAAATCATTGAATGGATAATTCACACATTTGGAAACAATCTTGTCAGTTTTCATACAAAGCGTCGATTCACAATCCCAATCAACACAAGGATTAAGGGTTGTGATGTAAGTTGACGCCGATCTGCCACATTTGCACCATATCATAAAGTTACAAGTCGATTATTGTTTAGCCAATGTCCTTCAATCATCATTCACTTTAAGTTATCTTGATACAGTGTCAATAGGTTGAAATAATCGATTTTTTCATTGTCTTGTGAATTTTAATATGAAACATCATCAAAGGTAGGCGGATTAAAATTCTTAGACACAAAATAAACGTCCTCTTAGAATGATTTTTGTGCAATGAATAAGGGGCTCGCTTCTGCAACAAAGCGTTGCTAGGCACTGGTTCTGTACTTCCGGTTATGATGACGTCACGTCAAAAGCCGGAATTGACTTTGAATGGCCAGTTGTGCTTTAAATCCGAAAATTAGAACAAAAAAAGTCTGACATTTTTTGGATCATTCGAAATTTTGACGTTAGATTGCCCCATCAGAAAATAGAAAGCATATTTCATGTCGAAATATTTTGACTAGATTGCCCCATCAAAAAATAAAAAGCAATCTTAACGTCGAATTTGACTAGCCCCACCCTCAGAAGAGAATTAGTTAATGGCCTGACCCAACATATAAGCGGATAGTGAGTGAATGAGTCACAAAATCTTACTCTAATTTACTTCCTTATTAAGACTTAACCTTTAATGCTAAATCTGTTATCAACTTTACGCTTGTCCGTATATGGTTACAAAGTTAATTGCAGTAAAACTTCACTTGTCCGTTTAGGCATCTAAACCAGGTTGGCAATAAAGACAAATGACTTTGAAACCCCTGGAATGTACTATAGAGATGTAGACGAAGTTTGTTAAGTTGTTCTAGCAATCTAGGTCACGTTCAAGCCCGCCTGCTATCAAGTTATTCATATCAAAATAACGATAAAAGATTTGCAGATTTTACAAAGAAAATCAGAACTAAGAGTTACCTGATCGATTGTGTAGACTAGTAACACATAAATCTGGACTTTATGTCAATTACTTGATTTACAACTAATATCACTTTCGTTTTCGTTTTCAGAACATGGTTACGGGGTGGTTGGGTGGTTGGGTGATGCCGGTGAGCCGTAATAACAACACGTTCGTAAGAAATGGTTTTATAACAAGTTACAAATTCAATAGGCCTAGTCCGAATGATCCATGCAACGCCACCCCACTTTTGACATGTCATGATAGTCATGCAACGCTACCATTCTTTTGACATGTCACGATAATCATGCAACGCTACCATTCTTTTGACATGTCATGATAGTCATGCAGCACTACCCCTGTTTTGACATGTCACAATAGTCATGCCACGCTGCCCCTCTTCTGACATGTCACGATAAGCATGCAAAGCTGTCCCTATTTTGACATGTCATGATAGTCATGGAACGCTAGCCCTATTTTGACATTCAAAAATAGTCATGCAGCACTGCCCCTCTTTTGACATGTCACAATAGTCATGCAGCACTGCCCCTCTTTTGATATTCCAAAATAGTCATGCAACGCTCACCCTCTTTTGACATTCCACGAAAGTCATGCAGTACTGCCCTTCTTTTGACATGTCACGATAGTCATGCAAAGCTACCCCTCTTTTGACATTCCACGATAGTCATGCAACGCTAGCCCTCTTTTGACATGTCATGATAGTCATGCAGCACTTCCCCTCTTTTGACATGTCACGATAGACATGCAACACTATCCCTCTTTTGACATGTCACAATAGTCATGCAGCACTGCCCCTCTTTTGACATGTCACGATTGTCATGCAGCACTTCCCCTCTTTTGACATGTCACGATAGACATGCAACGCTAGCCCTCTTTTGACAGGTCATGATAGACATGCAACACTATCCCTCTTTTGACATGTCACAATAGTCATACAGCACTGCCCCTCTTTTGACATGTCACAATAGTCATGCAGCACTACCCCTCTTTTGATATGTCATGATAGTCATGCAACGATACACCTCTTTTGATATTCCACAATAGTCATGCAGCACTGCCCCACTTTTATCATGTCACGATAGTCATGCAACGTTAGCCCTATTTTGACATTCCATGATAGCCATGCAGCACTGCCACTCTTTTGACATGTAATGATAGTCATGCAACGCTACTCCTCTTTTGATATGGCATGATAGTCATTCAACGGTACTTATCTTTTGACATGTCACGAGTCATGCAACGCTGCCCATCTTTTGACATGTCATGATAGTCATGCAGCACTGCCCGACTTTTATCATGTTTCTATAGTCATGCAACACTAGCCCTATTTTGACATTCCATGATAGCCATGCAGCACTGCCCCTCTTTTGACATGTCATGATAGTCATGCAACGCTACTCCTCTTTTGATATGGCATGATAGTCATTCAATGCTACTTATCTTTTGACATGTCACGAGTCATGCAACGCTGCCCCTCTTTTGACATGTCATGATAGTCATGCAGCACTGCCCCACTTTTATCATGTAACGATAGTCATGCAACGCTAGCCCTATTTTGACATTCCATGATAGCCATGCAGCACTGCCCCTCTTTTGACATGTCATGATAGTCATGCAACGCTACTCCTCTTTTGATATGGCATGATAGTCATTCAACGCTACTTATCTTTTGACATGTCACGAGTCATGCAACGCTGCCCCTCTTTTGACATGTCATGATAGTCATGCAACGCTGCCCCTCTTTTGATATCCCACAATAGTCATGCAACGCTTCCCCTCTTTTGACATGTCACGATAGACATGCAACACTATCCATCTTTTGACATGTCATGAGAGTCATGCAACGCTACCCCTCTTTTGACATGTCATGATAGTCATGCAACGCTACCCCTCTTTTGACATGACACGATAGACATGCAACGCTACCCCTCTTTTGACATGTCATGATAGTCATGCAACGCTACCCTTCTTTTGACATGTCATGATAGTCATGCAACGCTACCCCTCTTTTGACATGTCACGATAGACATGCAACGCTACCCCTCTTTTGACATGTCATGATAGTCATGCAACGCTACCCCTCTTTTGACATGTCACGATAGTCATGCAGCACTACCCCTCTTTTGACATGTCACGATAGACATGCAACGCTAGCCCTCTTTTGACAGGTCATGATAGACATGCAGCACTACCCTTCTTTTGACATGTCACGATAGCCATGCAACGCTAGCCCTCTTTTGACAGGTCATGATAGCCATGCAACGCTAGCCCTCTCATGACAGGTCATGATAGACATGCAGCACTACCCTTCTTTTGACATGTCACGATAGTCATACAGCACTTCCCCTCTTTTGACATGTCACGATAGTCAGGCCACGCTTCTCCTTTTTTGACATGTCACATTAGTCATGCACCCCTCTTTTGACATTCCACCATAGTCATGCAGCGCTGCCCCTCTTTTGACATGTCACGATTGTCATGCAATGCTACACCTCTTTTGACATACCACGCTAGCCATGCCACGCTAACCCTCTTCTTGACATGCCAAGCTAGCCATGCCACGCTACCCCTTTCTTGACATGCCACGCTAGCCATGCTACGCTACCCCTTTCTTGACATGCCACGCTAGCCATGCCACGCTATCCCTCTCTTGACATGCCACGCTAGCCATGCCACGCTTCCCCTCTCTTGACATGCCACGCTGCCCTTGTCTTGGCATGTCAATGTCTGCCTCTTTCTTGTTCTCATTGAGATTCGAAATCACAACCCCTGCTTCTTGAGAACATTGCTCTTACCTCTGAGCTATTAAGGTAGACGTTAATGCACTCGTTGATTTAGATGTAAGAACTATTATAAGTTGAAAAATTAGAAAAAATTTAATGTTTTGATTTACGTATTATTATATGATATATTAAAAAATCAGTTATATATAACATCCAGAATAAAAATTCCGTTGCCGTCAGCGAGAATAGAACGCGTGACCCGTGCCTTGATAAAGCATTGCTCTTACCACTGGGCTATAGGGGAAGATATAGAAAGCTTGTTGATTTACGTATGAGAATATAATACATTGAAAAAATAGTAAGATCTTACGACCAGAATAAAAATTCCATTGTCGTCAGTGAGAATCGAACCTTCGACCCCTGCCTTGTTAATGCATTGCTCTTACCACTGATCTAATTGATGCGTGTATAAGACCACAAAACAAATAAAATACCACCACTAATCAACAAAAGAAGTAATTTGTCTAATAACATCAAAGGAGCGAAGGACTCATCACCCTTATGGACTAAATCAGAGATTTGGGGTATTGAATTAATGAGAGTTACTTTATTAATAAAAAATTAAAATCTCAATCTATACAAGTGGATTTTCTTTTTGTTACATAGCTTTCTCTAGAAAAACACGAATTAGATATCATTTCAGTTAAGTTTTGTTTAACATAAGTGATTGTGCTTCCAATTTAGAAAAGCCACTCAATGAAAACGACATATGCCAGACTGTAACAAGAGAATACGGTTCCTGTTAACCATTGCAGAATGCAGTTTGCTTTTCAGAGACAGTAATGGAAGCGAGGATCTTGCAATTTAAAGGGAAAAGAAAGAAAACGGGGAAAAAGGAGAAACAACAACAGTAGTTCACGTAAAAACGTGTGTAGCTGTGATTCATACAAATAATAATGACCATTTGTTGTTTTAATTGATTGACATCTGTCAGCTTTCTGGTGCCCTAATATTTCCTACCTCGCCGCGATTAATAATCTCCACCTAAATTATAAAATGGCTCGTAATATGAACCAAACTCAATCTCAATCTGTCTTATCTTTTGCAACACAGATAATCATTGTCGCAAGTTGTCCCTGTGAAGGCTATAAACAGAAATTCTGCAGAGCGTGTTAAAAGGGACTAATAGAGGGAGTTGTGGTCTGGGAGTAATAAACGTTAAAAAATTGATGTTAACAATTATTGTCATGAAACCAAAGACCATTTTCAATTCATTTACGTTTAAGTTGTTTAAACCCTGTGATATCACCAAATAATTGCTCTTGATTTGAACCCTCAAGACAAAAGAAATTTTTATTTTCGCCTTCTGGTGTATAGCTGTCCTAGCCTAGGGTTCAGGCAGATGCGTATACCCCGCATGATCCGAGTTCCAACAAATTCAGAAAATATAACTGATTTCCACCCCTGTATCGTTTGTCTAAAGGGTACTCTTCTGCGCTGCAGAAGATTGAATATGAACTAAAAACGACGTTATGGACTTACGTTTCCCGGCTGTATTTCATTGTACAAGGATTCTCTGAAGAATATTGGATTCGTAGATCTTCCCCAGGGATAATAAGTGTTTTGGGTGACGAATTTTAAAGTGAGATGTTCTGCCTATTTCCCCCCATACCGAGGAAGTATCTGAACATGTAGGGAGGTGTGTCTCTGCCTTTTTGCCCGAGAGGCCGCTGTTTTATGTACCAAATACTTTGTGTGTACAAAGAGAAATACAGTATCAGCATATCGGATACTATAATATTTTTAGTTTCTAACCAACGACCCTTGTGTCCCGAGGCCGACGCTCTACCGCTAAACCACTACATGTCCTTTATAAAAAATGTACAAAAGCGCTATCTAGAGTACTCATGTGGGAAATCAGTGAAATCAAAGACTGTTGATTGGGTAAACTTCGCTGAAGCCCAATGAGCATTCTATCGTTTCGGTTAGAGGGGCAATTGATCCTTCTTTATAATGGTCCTTTCAATGCATCAATTGACAGACTATTGAAATAGCATTATAATATGTTTTTTGTTCTCTCTCTCTCTCTCTCTCTCTCTCTCTCTCTCTCTCTCTCTCTCTCTCTCTCTCTCCTCTCTCTCTCTCTCTCTCTCTCTCTCTCTCTCTCTCTCTCTCTCTCTCTCTCTCTCTCTCTCTCTCTCTCTCTCTCTCTCCCTCTCTCTCTCTCTCTCTCTCTCTCTCTCTCTCTCTCTCTCTCTCTCTCTCTCTCTCTCTCTCTCTCTCTCTCTCTCTCTCTCTCTCTCTCTCTCTCTCTCCCTCTCTCTCTCTCTCTCCTCTCTCTCTCTCTCTCTCTCTCTCTCTCTCTCTCTCTCTCTCTCTCTCTCTCTCTCTCTCTCTCTCTCTCTCTCTCTCTCTCTCTCTCTCTCTCTCTCTCTCTCTCTCTCTCTCTCTCTCTCTCTCTCCCTCTCCCTCTCCCTCTCCCTCTCTCTCTCTCTCCTCTCCCTCTCTCTCTCTCTCTCTCTCTCTCTCTCTCTCTCTCTCTCTCTCTCTCTCTCTCTCTCTCTCTCTCTCTCTCTCTCTCTCTCTCTCTCTCTCTCTCTCTCTCTCTCTCTCTCTCTCTCTCTCTCTCTCTCTCTCTCTCTCTCTCTCTCTCTCTCTCTCTCTCTCTCTCTCTCTCTCCTCTCCCTCTCTCTCCCTCTGCTCTCGCTCTCTCTCTCACTCTCTCTCTCTCTCTCTCTCTCTCTCTCTCTCTCTCTCTCTCTCTCTCTCTCTCTCTTCTCTCCCTCTCTCTCTCTCTCTCTCTCTCTCTCTCTCTCTCTCTCTCTCTCTCTCTCTCTCTCTCTCTCTCTCTTGAAAATTATTCTTCAAATAGAGCAGAAAACCTTGTGGGAAATGGAGAAATTGCTCGTTACGAGCAATTCCTTCTTTTCCCACAATGTTTTTTAAAATCGTCTGCAACAAAGTGGTCAAAAGTCGTCATTGTTTGGGAAAGGGTTGAAAGAAAACTTCTACTATGCATTCAGTTAATTGAGATATTATAGAGTAATGGTTCCTTTAGATTGGTGCACTCGACTTGTCGTTTGGACCAAGCTTTCGATTTCTCAGCAGGTGAGAAAATGGGCTTGAGATGAACCCCTGGATGGATCATAAGGTGTATGCTGTGAACATGATTGACGTCATTCGGACTGCATTGGTCCATTTACTCTTCCTTTCGTTTGTAATTTTGTGACCGGCCGAAATTGAAAGACAATCCAGACGACAGTTACATAGTATGGATGATTAATATTTTCCTTTCCTACTTCTGCAACGACATCTCTTTATATCAAATGTGATATTGCTGATGTTAATAAAGAGAAAGGTGACACTGACTCTACCAAAATGTAGAGGCTATAACTTTGGTTTAACAATGGCGAAATGATGGACTCTCTAAGGGTTCAAAAAGTTCAAAAGATCTTTGCATGGGGTCACATGACGTTTTTGGGGTCTCAGCAAGAGAGTAAATCGTACAAATAAGATGAGATTACATAAGGCATCTATTAATCAAAGTGACTATACAACATTTATATGAATACATCGCTAAAGGAAAAGGGGGAAAAGTACAGATATGCGAATATTCCCTCGTTTTGGAATCAGTAACTGATTCAAATCTTTCCAAAACATCAAATTTTCGACTGTCCCAAATTGAAAAAGTTTGCATTCGACATTTCAAACTGTGATGACATTGAACAATATTCTTCAGAAAGAGCAGAAAACCTTGTGGGAAAAGGAAAGAATTTTGCAACAAAGTGGTCAAATGTCGTTATTGTTTGGGAAAGAGTTAAAGTAACAGCAGACAAAGATATCAAAATATGAAATATGTTGATGTGTTTGTTCTATTCGGAAAAAAAACCCATTCTGACACCACGCGATACTGATACTCATGCGCTGTTTCTCTTTTTGTCACAATGGTTTCTTTTGATCTTATTCTGTTGATACGAGTATTTGTAGGTATATTGGAAAAGGAAGCTAGCCTTGATTTTTATAAACCATTCCCTTATGGCCTTTGAAGTTTATAGGTAAATAAGTCTATTTCGCCAGCCATATTAGCCGGAAAGATAATTTGAACAATTGGTTATTTAGGATTCGAGCCCGATGCCTCGGTGATCTCCTTTTGAAGTGTCACAACCTAGCATCGGAGACACCATTTTTCATCTTCATCTTAAACTTTCTTCAAATTTGGCTTTCGCGACTGATCGAATTAAAAACAACAATACTAAGGTATCCTTGATATGTTTGGGAAATAATTTGTACTAATGAAAAAAACCCAAAACTATGTTCTTTCGATAGTTTTGCTGCAAATAAGAACAGATAATGCCCCGAATTGGTCAATTTTTACAGATCAATCTTTGGAGATGATAAGCCCCAGTGTTCTCGAAAAGTCACGACTCCGACTTAAACTTAAACGCTTACTTATGCTTAAGAAAACTTTTCGTACTTATCTGAGGAAGATAGATGAGTCGAGTTATGTACGTCGTATGTATTAGTTTTTATAACGTCACTAAAGACATCATTTAGGTTGACTCAAAATGATTGCTTACATTTAAGTTTAATCAAAACATGTTGAGTATGAGCACATTTCTAGATCGCCACTTAACTTCAATGCTTATACTTTGAGTTAAAGCAAGATACATGTATCACACTTAAGTATGTTTCTAGAACACGTGCCCTGCATATACTTAAAGCACGAGTCCTACGAATATGAAAACTTAACCAAGGATACTGAGTTTAAGTAAGATATCATACTTAAGTGAACAGAACAGAACATATTTTATTAAACAAGTACATAGTACATAGTCATATTATACATAGTTTGTACAAAGTATTATACCATGTAGTTTTTAAAGAAAGTTATACTAAACACGTAAAACAACATTTGATTATCAAAGAGTGAAGAAATAAGTAAAAATAGGTAATTAAGATTGTTGTGTATGATTATGAACGCTTAAGAATAGTTGACGTGCCTCCAATGCCGTTTTTATGTATTTTGCCAAATTAATTAGTAAAGCTTCATTATTTGTAGACATGAGAGCATTGAACTTAAAAAACAGATGGTTTTTTATAGTAATACTCAGTTATATATTGTTTTCTGATTTTTTCGAAGGCTTTACAAATACAAATAAAATGATAAACGTCCTCAATGTCATGGGATGTGCAACACATACAAAATCTCTCATTTCGAGGTATAGCATTCTGGGTGTAACGCCCTGTCTGTATTCTTAGAGAATGTGCCGATAATCTCATTCTCGACAAAAAGAATCTAAGATTTGGCGGCAAAATGTCTAAGTATTGTTCATACTCAAAATAAGGTTTAAAATATCTTAGTTCTGAAAGAGATGAACTAGACTCAAGGGAACATTGCCATTCTTGTATGAAACATTCAATGACTCTGTTTTTGAAAAGTTTTTGAAACGATTTAAGGCAGATTGTTGGTGTATTTGTAAAAGCAATCGAAAATCCAAAGTTATCTAACAGGTGTTTAACATTTGACACCCAGTTTTTCTTCCCTAAGTTACAATCTGACAAAGATAGTATATAAAGTTTCTTGATTATAATATTGTCTGTTTGTAATATCTTACACCAATACTTGATAATTTTATAATAGCGCATTACATAAAGTGGAAATCGACCTAAATCACCATAAACACCTGCAGACGTGGTGCTAGTTCTCACTCTCAGGATTCTCCTACAGAAATTCAAGTGCACTCTTTCTATCGTTTTTGATTTGGTGAATCCCCAAATTTCCGAAGAGAACCCCAAGATTGACCCAACAAAAGAATCGAACAATTGAGACAGTGTTTTTGGTTTTAAAGGATATCTTATACAATGTTTTAACAATGTGTTAACAGCTTTTAAGGCTTTACCTATTAAATATTCGTTATTATGATTAAAATAACCATTATAGCTCAACACAGTTCCTAAATAATTAAAATGATCTACAATTTCTAAAACGCTTCCATCGTAATACAAGTTCACGTCTTGCTTTACTCGACCTCTCTTTCTAATGACCATAACTTTGGTTTTAGATGAATTTACCTCAAGGCCCCATGTTTTACAATATTGTAACAAAGAATCAAGGCATTTTTGCAGGTTATCAGGCGAGTCGCCAAACAAAACCATGTCATCTGCAAATAATAACAACATCAAAACAAGATCATCAATTAAAATACCAGAATTTCCATTCATAAATAACGATAACTCTAGGTCTTCAAGGAATAAAGACACAAGAACAGGTGACATTATCTCCCCTTGTCTAAGCCCAATCGAGTACTCAAACAGGTCGGATAAATTTCCACAATGTTTTACTCGAGACTTTACATTTTCATACATACATTTAATAATTCTTAGGGTCTTTCCACGAAAATCCTTACTATGGAGTTTGAACAGTAACGCGTTTCTATTTATACTATCAAAGCACTTCTTTAAGTCAACAAAGGCTATGTACAGTTTTTTATTGTGGTTTAAATAATGTTCGATTAAAGAAAATAAGGCAAAAGTAGCATCTACTGTAGAGCTGCCTTTTTTAAAACCGAATTGTGCATCAGAGATACTGTTATGTTTGTTACAATAATTCATTATTCTTTGATTAAGTATAGTTGTAAAAGTTTTGAGAAACAGCTAAGTAGAGTGACACCTCTATAGTTATTTGTATCTTGTTTGTCACCTTTTTTGTATATAGGGATAACATTGCCTATAGACCATTGATCTGGAAAATAACCAGTATCGAGAATACCATTGAAAATATCACATAAATGAGAACCGAGAATATCCACAGTTTCAATTAGATATTCATTTAATATGTTATCATTTCCATGTGCCTTACCGGTATTTAACTTTTTAACCGATGTTTGAAGCTCGTTTAAAGTAATAGGAAAGTCTAGTTCTTCATTGAAGTCTAGAATAGAGTTAAAGTCGTGGTTTTTAACAAAGGAATCTGCATCTTGATGGTTAACAGTATATAAATCATTCTCCATTGTAGAAAAGTATTTGTAAAAGTCGATCAAAGGAATTGAATTCGACGTCCTAGGACTGCTTTTTCTGAAATGTTTCCAAAAATCTTTCGGATTTTTAGACCTGAGATTTTCTAATTCACAGAGCTTCTTTTCATTGAACCAGTTTTTCTTTTTGCGTATTGTATTTTTATAAAAACTCTTAGCTTTACAAAAAATGTTGCGGTTTGTATCTGTATGGCTTTGATTCAAAGCATAGCGTGATTCCATATAAGCCTTTCGAGCGTTTACACAATCACGATCGAACCATTCTGCATTCCTTTTCAGATTTTGTTCACCCATGTGGCTTGAAAAAACATGTTTTGAAAACAAAGGCTCTGCAAGTTCACGGATCTTATTTGTGAACTAGCTCACTACATTGTTCAATGAGTCACGACTTGCGACATTTATTGATGTGGCCAAGTGATTAAAAAAAGCTAAATTCTCAATTATCCCCGCTCGGAAGATAGATTTGTGCGACTCATTCCATTTGTAAGTGGTGTCTGAGTAGTTCTCACTGTCAAAACAAGGTTTGTTACAACAAAGTGAAAAATTTAGTGGAGTATGATCGCTCCAAACATTAATTGGCTCAATTGCGAAATGCGATAGACAAGAAAAATTGCTCTCCTTCGTGAGAAGGTAATCAATTACTGAGGCCCCTTTATGGGATACAAATGTATATTTACCAATATTAAAATCACTATACAGTCTACCATTTACAACGCGAAGACCTGTAGATTTACAGAGATCGAGGAGCCTTGTCCCAAAATTATTACTTTTTCTATCAAGTGAGGCCCTATCGAGAAATCTATCCGGGACATAGTCGTCTGCATCTAGTTCCTCAGATAGGGTATCACAATAAACAAAATCATGTTTAAGGCCTACTCTACTATTAAGGTCGCCCGTTATAAATACGGAGCCATGTTCATTGAAGCCGTTGAAATCTGATTCTAATAAATCGAAAAAATCTACATTTACAACATTGTAAGCTGGAGATGATTCATCCCAAAGATAAATACCACTCATGAAAACATCATTTTCTAAATTGAAAAAAGTCTTATTCAGTTTTATCCATATAATTGAATTGTGGTGGTTTCTGACAAGTTCCACACCATCGTTTATAGAGTCTTTAATACAAAGGGCAACTCCACCACTAAATCTCTTAGCATTTTTATGTTGAAATTGTCTGAAAAAATTGTGACATACAAAACCAGGAATATCTAAGTGGCTATCACTACCAAGCCATGTTTCATAAAGAAAAACGATATCGTTCCTAGTGATCGATAGTAAAAAGTCATTGTCTGAAAGTTTATCGTTGGTTAAGCCATTCACATTCCAGGACAGGATTCGAACCTCACTCTTGTCGTACCCCTATTCACGCACCGCGGTCCCGTTGATAAACAGCGTATCGTATGATATCCACGCTGCTTTACCCTCCTCACGCGCCTTCTTCAATTTCGGTGCTAGGTTTTGGCGTTTTCTGACTACCTCTCTAGGGAATTGTTCGTTTACATAGTAGTTAGTACCTTTGAGCGATTTACCTTGCTTCCTGACGAGTTCTCTATCCCTGAATTCATGGAACTTCGCGACAATGTTTCTGGGCCCTGTGGTTCTCTTCTGTCCCATTCTGTGAACCCGTTCAAAGACGATCCTTGTCACCAAGTCTTGAGCAACTTTCATTTTTTCAACAATAAAATCTCTTAGCTTGTTTTCTGTTTCTTCGTTTTTCTCTGAAGGGGATTCGGGAATGTTACTGAAAACGAGGTTATTTCGCATGGATTGAGACTGAAGGTATACTAATTCTTCCTTAATCGCGTTCTTTTCTTTTTCTAAATCCAAAACCTTGCTGTTGACTGTATCACAGACGAAATCAGAGCTTTCAACTTTTTCTTCCAATAATTTTATTTTCTGATCTTGTGCTGCACCTTTGTCCTCCACCACCGCCCAGAGCTTCTTCAAATCTCTGTCGAATTTAGACACCTTAATATTTAATTCTTCGAGTGCATCTAGTCGTTTATCCATATGAGAAAGTCTACCATCAATCATTTTCAAGCAAGCCATGACATCGTTGAGTGTCGGCTGTGTCGACGTAGATGGACCTCCGGACGCCATAGTTGTACTAGACTTTGAAATTATGATTGGAGAATGAAATACGCTGTCACCGCTGGTGTTGGGAGCTTTTGGACGTTCTTCAGAGAAAGATTCAGACACTGAGTCATTAAATAACACCGAATTAGCTTGATTTTAAACATCACTTACTGACAAGTCCTCCGATGACGGGCCTCTATGTCGATTTACCCTTTTGTTATCCGAAACACTTTCTCCGCTATCTCCACTACCTCGATCTTTGCGCTTCTGTTTACGTTTGGTCATCTCAAGTTAAGTATGACTCAAGAACACGGGTCGTACGTATACTTAAATTGGAGCAATAATTCTGATTTTAAGCAATATATCAATCATACTTAAGCATGGTTCCAGAACACGAGCCCAGAGAAAAATTCATTCCCATACCATCGTACTCACCCAACGATCTCTGTATTCGATCCGACCCTGTGATAAACTTATTTCACGTAAGGACCCTCCAATTACACAGAGCATGACGAGCTCTGTAAGCAAATTACGGGGCGGCGGCGCACAAAGCTCTCGGAAGTCGAGCTGAAAACCTCATTTAACCCGATTTGCACAATTTCTATAGAATCATTAGAGCCGGACGCCTCCTCTCGTCCGTTGAATCGGATACATACAGATCGATCAGACGTATAGAAATTGGGACGCGTTTGAAATTGACGATCGGTGGCGTACATTTGGTTCAGCGTTTGATTATTTTGGATTTGATTAAGTGAACCCATTACCAGCCAATTACGACATTTGACCAGTTTGTTGCAGACGGCTCTGGAAAACATTGTGGGAAAAGGAGAACGAGCAATTTCTCCTTTTCCCACAATGTTTTTTACTCTATCAGAAAATTATTTTTTCAATTCCACCGCGTTTTGAAATGTCGTCTGCAACCTCTTTCAATTTTGGACAGTTTTGCTTTGGTAAATGGTTAAGCGTTGTGTTACAACGATCCAGTAGGGTTTAGGAAAAAACACTCAACAGTTGATCAAATATTCGTCTTACATACTTTAGCTGAAATTTGTAAACGTAAGAAAAAGAAACTTTTTTGTTGTTTTATTGATTTCCAAAAAGCATTCGACTCTGTATGGAGGATTGGTTTATGGAGTAAATTAGTGAGATATAATATAAATGGCAAAATTTTACAGTTCATAAAAAACATGTATAGCGGTATAAAATCCTGTATTTCTGTTAATAATAATCAGTCAAATTTCTTCCCTTGCGCACGAGGTGTGCGCCAAGGTGAAAATCTGTCTCCTCTGTTGTTTTCTTTGTTTTTAAATGATCTAGAAAATTACCTTACTGTTCATAACAATGCATGTGTAACAATAGAAGACGATGCTCTTGATATGTATTTAAAACTCGTAGTTATATTATATGCTGACGACACTGTAGTATTTGCAAACACTGAGGAGGACCTAGCATCTCTATTAAACACTTTTGAAGAATATTGCTCTCTATGGAAACTAGATATAAATTTTGAGAAAACTAAAATAATGGTTTTTGGAGACAAATTTAGAAGGAAAAGAAATATCTCGGTTAATAGCCATCAAATTGAAATAGTAGATACTTTTAAATATTTGGGTATCGTTTTCTCAAAAAATAGGAATTTTGCAACAACAAAAAAACACATTGTTGAACAAGCTAGAAAGGGTCTGTATAGCCTATACAGAAAAATAAGAAATTTAGATTTAACACTTGATTGCCAACTTAAACTTTTTGACTCAACTATTTTACCAATTTTAACTTATGGCTGCGAAGTTTGGGGTTTTTCAAATCTTAATATTATTGAAAAAGTCCATACAGACTTCATGAAACATATACTGCACGTCAAGCGTAGTACTCCCCACATCATGCTTTATGGTGATCTAGGTAGATACCCTGTCAGTATAATTATCAAAAAGAGATTAATTGGGTTCTGGTACAGCATGATGTCAAACAATGCAAAACTTTCATCTATCTTGTATAACTTTATGTATTCTGATTTTGTTCATAAAGATGGTCAATATGGTTGGCTAGCACAAGTTAAATGTATATTAGATGAATGTGGTTTAAGCTACATATGGAATGACCAATATTTTGATGGTTCAAAAAGTGTACTGTTATCCCAAATCGAGAGAACTCTCAAAGACCAGTATCTACAAAGCTGGCATACACATGTTCTAGAATCAAATAAATGTTTTAAGTACCGTATTTATAAAACTGAACATAAATATGAGCATTACTTCGATATATTATCACCATACTATGTACAAGTTTTTGTGAATTTCAGATTGTGTAACAATCACTTACCTATCGAAAAATCACGTTGGACAAATACCGATCGTACTGAAAGAAAATGTCACACTTGTAATTCTGGCGAAATCGGTGACGAATATCATTATTTATTTAACTGTTCCCATTTCAACGACATACGCAAACAGTTAATCCCCCCAAAATATACAAAACATATAAATTGTCTTAGTTTTAGATCTTTAATGAACGAAAACAATGAAAATATACTCTACAAAATTGGCAAGTTTTTAGATACCATTATGAAAGAGTTTAAGGAACCATCTGGCAGGTAAAGAAGAAAGACTCTTATTGTTGCTTTGGAATTTGAAACATAGAATTATTTCTATGTACATGTATGTATGTGTGCGAGTATGTATATGTATGTGTGTGTACGTGTGTGTGTGTGTGGTTGTGTATTTGTGTCAGTGCCTGTGACTATGAACGTGCACTTGGTGTATGTTTATGCATGTAAATGATAATTGTATGTATATGCTCGAATGCATATTGTATATGCGTCCACATGTATTTTTCTTCTTTCATTTTTTCTTCGTCTTTAATTTTGTCTGATTTTCTATGTGCATTGCAATGCATATGACTAACCAACAGCCTGGTAATATGTGTTGTTTTGTAACTGTTTCACCTCTAATCACATATATGTTTGTGCTGAGAGTAACAATAAACTGTAAACTGTAAACTGTAAACAGTAATACAGCTTCCAAAACTCATAACATGATGATGCGTCGATCCACTAATTCTGGTATCGAGGTGCAATTTGAGACCTTCTATTAAGCTACACTCGGCGCGAGTACTGGTTATGTATGTATCCCGAAAGTAGAATCGAGAGTGATAAAATTCAATTCGGTATAACATGCTTCACAATCGATGTAACATAAAAAAAAGAAAAAATAAAGAAAAGAAAAAAGTTTGAAACTAGCACAAGGCTACGGTATAATGTCTATCCCAAGGGCCCACCCGAATGAAACTGCGAACAGGGAACACACCCACGTCTGCAGTAGGATAGAGCTAAAACATAACGTGCTAATTCTATGTGATTAACGGGGGAAATCAAAGGTTAAAAACTTGGCTAACGAGAAACAAACTGCTTAATTGCTACCCCTGAGAGCAACTTTGCTTCAATCTTAATCTTCATCTATCTAGGACGACAAAAACACAAAACGTATCCTTTAATCCAACTCCTTGCTGCATATTGATTGGCTTTGACATGCATGCGTCGGGCGGTTCTAAGCATCTACTCTGAAGAAGGCGACATTAGAGCAACTTGCTTTTTGTTCACAATGGTTATTACTCAATATGGCAATGAAAATGTAGTTATATAGCTATAATATGTACTATATTAGACTAGACACATTGGTAAACTTTGGCGGTCACAATCTCTCCCAAACATTTGCAATCATATTTCAAATTTCACCATTCTTTCACTTGTATGTTAACATTGAATGTGTTTGTTTTATTTATTCCTAGTTTGAAACATATTTGTAACGAGTATCATTTGAGATCACAGTCATGAAAAGATAAAATTACGAGCAAATTCATTTTCCAACCATGAGTCAACAATCACCGAATCCGTTATGTATAGCATTTGTCCATTACATAATTTGTTTTAAAAAATCGTAGTTTTCAAACCATGGTGAATAAAGAATCCATCGATTGATCATTTATTCATGTAACATATAGCACAATTCGAAATCAATTCAAAAAAATGTGTACGTTTTATTTTTCTACATAACACTAACAAGAGTTATCAGCAGGTATTTCAGAAAAGGCTTATTGACTTTTAAACTGTTAATTTTTCGGAATATTTTCGCCCAAGAAAGAAAAACTCTATACTAAATTCTTTGCAATTATTCAGGTGTTTTGCTTGGTCATTGATGGTAGTTTATGATAGAAAAAAATCCCATTTTAATACAACGTTTCTCAAAAGCAACCTGCCTTCTACAAGAATAAAAAAACGTTAAAAATATGTTTTAGAGACTTGAATATCGGCTTGGCCTTGAATTATTGGGTTAGCTAGAGTCCTTGACCCTTTCCCAAACAATAACGAGATTTGACAATGTTATCTTCCCTATAGGAAGATTTTTTTTCCAATTTCATCACTTTTTGAAATATCTTCTATAAACTCTTTCAATTTAAAACAGTCGAACATGTACTGTTTTGTAAAGGGTTAATTCAAGGATACCGTTGTCAGTGCCGCTCATTTCATCTGATTGTGCAGATTGGGGAGACTGCAGCAGTCGTATATTTCCCAACAATCGAGTTATCCTTCTGTAGTGTTGAAAGAGAGACACAAATCAAGCGGGGTTAATCGACACGCACGACGTGAAACTTCGGTAATCTGCTGTAATCAGAATTAATAACGGAAACCATCTTGTTCCGGTTCCAATTGATTTCCGGGTTTGATTTTGCGCATGCGCATCTTGTTCGAGACATCATTTGCTTGTCTGCTGAATGGTATGATGATTGTTGTATGTTTGGAAAAAGGTAATGGTCAACCCTATTATGTATTTTTTCTTTGTTGTTGATTTAGGTAATAAAGGGGGTCAATGAAACTGTTCAACGAACGGACTAGTTTTGACCTCTCTTTTCGTTCAAGGACAACCTTGACATTAGGCATATCCTTTCTTGCCTTTGAATGCAGAGTACTAGTATTTTTGTGATTCGTGTTAATTGCTAAAAAATACATTGTTACCTCATTTTGTTGCCAAAGAACTTGTCTTTTTTATATCAACTGTTAAAAGTAATGTGGCAGGAAGATTTGCATATGTCGAGTACTTTTTAATTATTTATGTTTTCTATTCTATTCCAAAACAAAGATGTGAAAACGTGCACAGACTCTGCATTAAGATAACTTTCTTTTCTAATGAAATCATTAAAAAACTATAGACTTCCAAAAAGGTTAATAATGAATGAAATTGAATTAATACAATCATTAAAAATACAAAAATCTACATCAAAAAGGAACCACATCCCAACTTCTTTCTCTCGTGGCGAAATCCCAAACAGTGCTGAATTGTCTCTGATTGGCCCACGAGATTTTGTGGAAATTACATGTACTTCTCCATCATAGTTTGCATATTACATCGGGGACTTCAATTACAGCAAATAACAAGACTTTACGGGGTCGAGGCATAAACCCAGCGGAACATTGCGGAAGCTGTATAGGACCAGTACAATTATGGTATATTGATGGATGACCGCCATCACTGATTCACAAACCAATACACTCCAGAACATCTTGAAGGAAGAACGAACTTTTCAAAATTAAAAGAATATTCGATAAATCCTGCATTGTAGGTACCCATTAGAACCGTCTCTTTAAGACGATTCTAATGAGTACCAACAATACAGGGTTTACAGAAGAATTAAAGGAAATAGCGAAGAATATATTTTCCTTGTCGGGAACTCTGGCATCCATGTTGTTTTTCTGTATTTGGTTCGAGGGGTTCCGGATAGCTAGGAAAATTCCGATTTCTCGTAAAGATCAGTATTAAAGGCTTAGTTCATGAGTAAATTGCATAGTTACAGTTTTACAAATTACAGAGTAACAGTGGTATCACAACCTAAATAAAGGCTCTTCGCAAAGAATCTTGCTTGGGAGCAACTTGACATGAATGTGTATTTGAAAATTGTAGGAGGTAATTGGGCAAAATTGGGGTTCAGTTCGTATGTCCTTTTACAAACAATTCAAGGAAAGTTACGGTTTGGTATAACTACCCAATTTTGGCATTCCCCTTTGGCCTATGCTTTAGATTCATATAGACACGTCAAATGACGGCTTTTCAAATGTACATGGAACAGAGTAGCGTTTTTCTCAACAACTTGAGAACAATTCTCGTGAAGTCAAAATGCATTGACATCATCTTTAGCTAAGGTACAATATTGTAATGTGACACGTCCTTGAATGTAACTCAGAGAGACGATTCCAATAACCTGTTACTTTGCAATAATCCTGTTTTTTAAATTTTGAAATAAGAAGGGATGTTGTTTTGAACTCATGCAAATCTTTAGCTTGATATGATTATTAGAACGCTTCCCAAATGTTCATTTCGAATCATGTTTAGCTTGGAATGGTCCAAAAATAGCACTTCAAAGCAACAGACATTACCAATCAAAAGGAAATTCTTATTAACCGGTCGATAACGGAGTTACCATGTACCAAAGCATATTGTTTGTTAGTTTTGTTAATTATAGTTTTACATCGCATAAACAGTATTTCAGTTTTATTGCGATTCGTGTCTCAAAGTCAATGGAAGAAGACCCAATCTTTACAACGCTCAATGGATCATTAAGTCGGATACAATCATCAGCATTGGTAACATTGATAATCTTCATCAATTACTATGTTGTTGGTACTCTTTCATGTTGAGGCGGCTATCCATTTACGTTTCAGCTCGATATATGAGTGATAAGAACTTTGCACGGTAACATGAGCACAATTTCCCGCAAAATAGGGGAATATTCGCGACGTTTGAGATGAAACACTGGCCAATATTCAATGATTGTGGGGATAATTTCTGCCGACAGAAAACAACGTATCAGATATCGAAAACATATGCGTAATTGTTCTGTTTTGTACGATTCGAGAAGCTACGAGGTACAATACGGCTAATTTACCCATCGGAATGTTTCAACACGTTACCAGGTACGAACGTCTTTCGTGGTATTTAAGACAGGTACCAATTGAAAACATTGTGACAGAAGGTGAATGTGCTCATGATGAACAAATCCTCCTTTTGGTCACAATGATTTAAATTTCGTTATATTGTTGATGAGCATACAGTTTATTTATGTTTTCAATTTTTATTGAATTCTGTCTGCTCTTGTAAGAACGTGCGATCCGACCATCCTCAAATAATTTGTTTGATTAAATGTTTTAACTATTGTTATGTGAGCAATCGGCGCCTTAAAATGATAGATCAAAATTTGAAACCCATGTAAACAAACAAATAATCATCTCTGTATGAAAATAGATTCATAAGTGTTTCTCTAAAAAAGAAAGGCCAAGGTACCTACGCATTGTTTTGTTTTTGTTATTGTGGTAATCGTGTTCACTCTATGATAGAGTGCTTTCCTTTCACACGACTTTCGGACAAGATACCGTTTTACTGAACATTGTTAGAATATTATTTGCATTAGTCAAAACTAATAAACATGGAGAGTATCTTAAAAGAAAGTAAAATATTGCAATGTGACACGTCATCGGAAGCGTCTCGGAGAGACTATTCCAATGCTGTGTCACTGTGTAATATAGCTCAGCACAAACTGAAATAAGAGAAAATCAGCACAAGAAATAAAACAAATTGCAACAGATGATGTTGATTTAAAAAAAGGAAACATTTAAACACACACTAAAAATAAAGACAGAACAACTCAAGTTTGGACATAACGCATTGCGAAAATTGTGACACATCAGCTGGCGAAAATTTGCAAATTAAAAAGGCACATAATAGATGAATAGATAATATAAATAAATAGATAAATACCCAAATCGAGACGAAGCATGTAATGCTGATGAATTGTTTTCCATTAAAAAATAGAAATAGAAAAAAAAATACAAGAAAGAAAGAAATAGAAAGGACACAAATAGCAACAAGGTCACGTGTTGCGCTTGTCGTCTGTTACAACATCGCTTCTCTCACCCTTTATTGCATTCACAGGCAGACGAATTTAAACGCCATAATAATAGACCAGACGTGAAACCATGGTGACAAATGGACAAAATACAGTGAGCTGGATTCGTCCTCTCGTAAAGATGGTTTCGAATCGATTCTTGAATTAGAAGATTGATCGAGGGCTATGATATCGTCTTTGGCTGTATGCTCTAAAAAATTCTATTAGTTTTCGTTACAGAGATTTTAATTTTGCTTATGTTGAAGTTGAAATTTAAACCGATTTCAACCGCTAACCACTTAAATTACGATAGTCAAAAATCATTTCACTATTTCCTCCATCAGTACTGTACCATATTGACAAAATTTTCATTAACTATACAAAATATCAGTAACAATACAGTTATTTCAACCAATGTTGTAGTATTTCATATTAACGGCTAGAAATGCCATTGAATACAATTTTCTTGAGACGGGTCCAAACTGATTTCAGCTAATATATTGAGCCGTGTGAAGTATGGAACATATCACCTCTCTAACCAAAATCCCTCACTGATGCTTTACGTTGTCTAATTATTGAGAAAAAAAAACATCACCTCCTTTAAGTAGGAAAAGGACCATATTTTGTACAACAAAATGAAGGACTTACAATAAAATTCCACCTTTTAAAAGAGGCACTTATAATAGTATTGAACCATTTAAGTCATAGACTTGCAAAAGATTTAAACTATTTTGTGACATTTGATAAAGGAACTGCAATAGCATTGCTATGTTTAAGTGAGGCACTTAATATAACAATGCACTGCTTAAGTGACAGAGTTATAGTGATTAACTTTAAAAGTGAAGAACTTACAATAGTAACGTACCGCTTAAGTTAGAGACGTGCAAAAGTATTGTAACGCTTCGGTGAAACTATCCAACCGAAAGCTGTCGGAATTGTACTTGTAGTCTACCGCTTAAGTGAGGTATTTATCTTGATATTGTACGCTTAGAGAGAGGACTTATATTGGTATTGTGAGAGACTGACTTTGTAATAGAACCGCTCGAGTACTGCTTAAGAAAAGTAATCACAAGAATATTACGTCTTTTTAGAGTATTGCTATTGTACCACTTAAGTGTTTGACATACAATGGTATTATGGCGCTTAAGTAAATGACATAATAATGATAGTTTTTAACCAATAACTGAAGAACTTACAATAGTATTGCATTGCTCTAGTGATGGATTTACGAGCGAAAGACTTGCAAAAGTATTGTTCCACTTATTGAAGAACATAAATAGATAATATTGTAGCGTTGAGAGAAGGATTTGCAACAGCATTATACCAATTAATTTGTAAACATCCTTAACAAGGGAATTGGGAATAGCCGTCCCTGGTGTAAGCTGTGGTGTATACTGTTTATTCGCGAATTTTCTCACGGAATCGCCCAGTGACAAACACGTGTGTGTGATATCTAATACGTCACAAATACATAAGGATGTTTCTTTTTTGTATAAACGGCTATTGCTCAACCCTTTACCAAACATCAAATTTTCGAGTGTTCCAAATTCAAAGAGCCTGCAGACGGCATTTCAAAGTGTGATGAAATTGAGAAATATCTTCGGATAGGACAGAAAACATTGTTGGAAAAGGGAAACTGCTCTTTAAGAGCAGTTTCCCCTTTTCCCATAATGTTTTCCAGAGTCGTCTTCAACAAACTGGTTAAATATCGTTATTGTTTGGTAATGGGTTAAGAGGGGGCCTTGTACCGATTCCCAATTAGCCAACCCATTTTCCAAATGGGAAATATAAATGTCAATATCATTAGCCTGACGTTTGGACAAGCTACTAGGCGATATCGACCAGCCTAGATTATTATTTATTTTTACCTGAGATGGTTTCCATAGCAACTGAGGAGCAATCGCCAGCAGGTAGCAGATGACATCGGCCTGGAATTATCGGAAGTACTGATTAACTTTATCGGACGTAATTCCCTTGAACCACACAGCTTTGATTTTTGCAACGAGTCCAAATTGAACACCTTTTTTAAATTGTGGGCAACAGTGGTGCTGAGGTAGAGCGGCAGCCTCTTGTACCGATGGTCCTGGGTTCGAATCCCCGTAGGCGAGGTGAAAATTACAGGGATTAACCCACAAATCGGCACGGGTACTAGTACTGGTTTCAGGTAGAAGTCATTGAGAGTGGCTTTGGACAAGTTTTAGGCTTCCTTCGCAATCGATGTGAAACAAATATGGTAAATAAATCAATATGCAAATAATGCAGACATTTCTGCATTCGTTGCATATACTATTAAGCTTACCCAATTTGACATGTTTATATCTATGCCAACTGTAATATGGTCGCTAAATACAATGTTTGCTGTGATAAAAATGTATTGAATCATTGTCTTCGGTGTTGTTCAAAGGTTTATCCCTTAATTACTTATCGGTGCATGTTCCTCCAGAAAATGATAACAATGACAATAACAACATGTGTAACTTGCTAGCATATTGAACTGGATTTCATTGACATACTTTCATCAAGCAAAGTCGAATCATTTATATCGTTGTTGTCGAATGTATGAAGTAACATGACTTAGATTCCTTACAAAGCTGAAAAACTCTTGATATAGGCAAAACAACTTTTTTTAAACAACCCCTTTTATACAATAGACTTTATTTGTTGACGGCAATAGCATCGGATATAAAATCTACCCAAGTGTTTGTTCAGGGCCAAACGTATATAAAAAGGCAATTATGAACTCCTTTTAACGATTTACATAGTTTGACCTCTTAACACAATTATGAGTATCAGGTTAATGAGGGTGTCGTGAAGTGACGGAAGCGTTAAACCAGTACTGAACAATAACGACATTTGACCATTTGTTGCAGACGACTTTGGAAAACATTGTGGGAAAATAGAGAAATTGCTCGTCACAATGCTTTCTGAAATCAGAAATCATTGTTTTTAGAAATGGGGGTCCACTTCGACATAATGAAAAATGGACATATAGGAAAAACAGAATCAGAGTAACTTCCACTTATAAATTTATGGGTCTTATCTTTACACCGAAATTGTCATGGTCCTCCGCTACAAAGAAACTTGCAAATCAAGCACGAAAATCGGTGTATCAAATTAAACAATTTCAAAGTCATTTTGGGAAGTTTATGCATAATGACTACTTTAAGATTTTCGATTCCATGGTCACTCCTATCTTAACATATGGTGCTGAACTTTGGGGTTTTGAATGTAATAAACATATAGAACAGGTCCATTCTAAATTTTGTAAAGATTTTTTAGGTGTTAATACCTTTGTCAACGACTCAATGGCTTTAGGTGAATGCGGAAGATTCCCTATTGCAGTAAATTACCATATGAAATTTGTAAGATATTGGGTAAGACTTATTGAAATGGAAAACCATAGCTACCCAAAACAATGTTATTTAATGCTTAAAACACAAGATTCAGTTGGTAGAAATAATTGGGTCACAAAAGTACGAGAATTTCTTTTTTTACAGGGTTTTGGTTTTATTTGGATTTCACAAGAAATAGGGGACTCAAACCAGTTTTGTAAACTTTTTAAACAGAGATTAACGGACTGTTCTTTACAAACGTGGCATAGTGACATAAGTAACTCAACAAGATGTGACTTTTATAGTAATTTTAAATCACTTTTGAATGTAGAACGATATATTAATTCTGACATCAAACCTTATTATAAACGTGCCTTAGCTCGTTTTAGATGCTCAAGTCATAAGCTTAACATTGAAATTGGTAGACATTTTAACGTTGATAGAAATGACAGGGTTTGTCTATACTGTTTTCTCAACAAAGATATTTTGATTGTTGAGGACGAATACCATGCATTTTTTATATGTGAAAAGTTTGGAGACATTAGACATATCTATTTATATAATTGGTATAAAGCTCGTCCAAACTTAATTTTTACAATCTTTTTAAATGTAATGACGAAATAACATTGAAAAACCTAGCTTTCTTTGTATCAAAATTACTAGAGCACATTTCTACTTGATTTCCTTTTATCCTTAAAACATAACAGCAAATAATATATTGATGATAGTGTAGGGCATATCTGATTTTGATTTGTATTTTGTAATATGTATATGTATTGTGGGCCGGAGGCCTTTTTACTGGAATAAAATTGTATTGTATTGTATTGTACTGACCTATCAGATGATTATTTTTTAATTTCATCACATTTTGAAATGTCGTCTGCAAACTCTGCCAATTTGGATCAATTGAAAGTATGCCGTTTGGTAAATCGTTAATAAGCCGATAGTCACGTTCTTGAAGTACGATATACCCCCACATGATAAATGGGTGTTAATCAGCACTGTCGGGTTCTCGAGCTTAGCATTTTTCAACTGAAATATGTTTTTGTTAAAACTTGTCCAAATTGAACGTAGATGAAAACGACAATTATCAATGATGTACACTAACGCGTTTTACTAAAGGAAAAGCTAGTGGTTGCCGATCTCAAGGTGTTAATTATAACTGACTAAAAACGTCACTTTTCGCAATTGGGAGTAAGTCCTATCGCAAAGTATCAAATGTGTCAATTTTTCAAAGGTGTTTTATTGGGTGGCAAACGTTGACAATACATGGAAATTTTATATGTATGCCAAACGTTTACATGTTGACAGGTGTTTGATATTTGATCATTTCCTAGGGTGCAGAAAATTAAACATTTTATACATATTGGTGTCCTAGTGGGGAACCGTCCTACACCCCTTTCTCTAGGTTTCTCTTCCTAGGTTGTTGCATATATTTCTATGATAGACATAATTATTGTTTGGAATAAAAATTTTCCGCAATGGCAAACCAACGAAGGGGCTTTTTCTGCACTGGAAGGTAGACAAAATGTTACTTGAAATGCGTATACATGTGTATGAAGGAAACCTTTAATTCGACATGGGAATAATAAGGGTTTACCTAAAGCATTTCGATATCAACAAAGTATAATCCTTATTTGAATTTTCATGGCACCAGCAGATATATATTGCTCGCTAACGTCTCAAATATTCAGTAAATAACCGTGACAAAACTCTCACTGCATATATTGCTGCAAGCGAATTGGATAATATCGGTGAGGATTAATTACAAGTTGACCTTGCCTAGTATGATACAGATAATTAATTTGATATGAATGATCTGTTATCGGTGCTTAACAATTTATTTTGTCATGACTGCGCTAAGACCACTGTGTCAAAGGGCGAATTATCGCATTATGTGTCTATTAACCTTCAATCACGCTGTTTTCTTTACACCTGTATGTGTTTATTCAATAAACTTTGTTTGTGTTAAACTCATGTTTATAAACAATATCCTTCAAATGTAGCATGCGGGTTATAAAACAAGACGAGCTGCCCATCAAGTTTGAAAATATATGAGGATGCGGGGATATTTTCAAACAACCGTCGATATACGTATATGAATGAACGCATAGAGTTGGAAAATATAATGTAAATCGATAAATACATCTAACACTCGACTTGAGGACTTTGATTTTATTCCATTTCTGTTTAAGTCATTGTAACACAACGTATTTATCTTTCACGACTAAAGGCAGAATATCCCAAATCCGCCATTTTGGAACTCAATTATTCGTCGGATTACTTCTGCCGTTCTCGGTAAACATCAGTCGGGGATGGAACTACATTGTATTCGGTTTTATTCCGAAGAGTTCCGACCAAGACCGATGTATACCGAGGACTACCGAAGTAAATTGACGATAGAATAAGTTCCAAAATGGCGGCTTATGGGTTTCCATTTTATTGCTTGTTTTTTATGTTACACATGGTCACATGCTTTGGAAGGACGATGTACAGTTCTGATGATGAAATCAGAGGACCATTGATAGGTGCATTGATTTTAGTGATACATTGAAAATTTGTTAAGCGGCGTAAGACTCACATCTTTCTATATATTTCATATAGAGTTGTATGTTACATTTATATAATATCTATATGTTTTTTCTCAAGTTTTCTTTTGTATTTGCCATGGCCATATTTCGAAATATTTTGTGAATGATCATTTGCATTTTTTGTCGCCGAATGCCAAATAAAGTTGAGTTGAGCTAATTCATAACTATACCTCCTGTCATCATCTACACTCATCGAGGCAATCCAAATTAATTCTCATAACCTAGTATAGGTAGGTGATCATCTCCGGACTGACCATCGCGCCTTTATAAAGTAGAGCGCATATATCTTGTCATATTGCAGGGTACAAAACCGGCGCCATATAATGCCAATAACTAAATACAATTGTGGTAATTTGGTCCCCTGTGACACCCAGCATAATTGGGGGCATTGCACTGGGAAGCCAATTAAATGTACCAAAAAGGAAGAACTAATCTGGATAAAAAGGAACAGTGCAATATAACGGAACATTTTAGAAAACGACGTTACACCAAGACGTCAAACACCAGTGAACGTCTGATATATCTGTAGTCTATCTTATTTGCCATGCCTGGATCCCTGACGACGGTGATTCCAGCGGAGACGGATGATATTGTTATAATCCGCCCCTGATCTATACTGGACTGAAAGGTCACCTAAGGCAGAAACAAGTATGGAACGTTCCTCAAAATGATGAACGGTGTCTGCATAAGGGTTAAATGCGATTAAGAATATTGGGTGTTATTGTATGGTAGAGAAAAACTGCAGAACAAAGCAATGTCCCCAGTTCTCCCATGTTGTATACGTATATGTAAATGCCTATAGAATTCTTGTTTTATGTTTAGGTGATTATATGTACTCATACATGTGTGCTTATAGTGCTTATATGTGCATCTATCTAATAGTAGGAAAGTGCATGTATGTGTCTGTGGATATATGTGTATGCATATACATGAACAAATATATGTGTATGCACATGCATAAACCGAATATATTTAAATTCTAGTTTCATATATAAGTTTATTCTTCTCCACAAAAGCAATAAGCGACTTACAGGTATAGTGTAAGCAATTGCTTTTTGTATTGACCTTGTATTAACCAGAACCGTGCTAAACATTGTTGTAGCTTTCATCTTATAAAATACTACAGGCAATAGATTGCTTGAGTTTTCATTTTGATAGTGAATACTTTAAATGATGTTTTGATATGTTTGCAACTATATCCTACATCTAGGCTTAGCACGATACTGGTTTTTCTCTTAAATGTTTACTTCTTGTGTACTGATGGGCCTATGGCCTTGTGTATCAATAAAGTATCTAAGTATCTACGTGATATTAATGAAAGCGCATTGACTGACCGAGACCCTAAATGAGTCCATTCGTCAGCGATGCCGACTATCTGAACAGTGGTCGTAGGCTAGGTCTAATTTTTTTGCCGGTTTTATGTCTTTTCTGACGCTAGGGAAATGTATGCCCAAGAAAAGCCTTCGGGTACGTAGATGTCAATAGTTTTGAAAGAAGAGTTTTGATCTGAGCAATGTAATAAGGTATAATTTAACACGAAAAGAAGCATTGACTATCGTACTTATCACATTGGACAAGGCATCGTTCTTCAACAAACGTGAGCAGACAGGACGGTATATTGAAGGAGATGTTATCAATCAGAACTCCTCGGTGAAGAATTTCCCTCATTATTCTGATATAGGTAATAAGTAATTGGATGCGATATTTGAACTTTAACCTTCGTCATTATCGGTTCAACCAATATCTCGGGAATAAAGGACGCCACCAAAATACAGATGAAAATATGATTTTTGAATGGTGCTATATATTGTTCTAGATTTAAAGAAAATAAAGAGGAAAACAATTCCTTTGTTTAACATCCGATGCTTAAAAGATCCCTACATAGTTTTAATCTGTTCGGTGGCGTGTAGTCTGGATTACCTGTCCCTTAACATTGGTACTAATTTATTATTAAACGACGGGAACCAAACTAGGTGGCTTGTCGAATTAGCCTAAACAGTCAAAGCATGCTGACCATGACCAATGGTTTCCCTCCTCACTATTTATTTTAATGTCCCGTCATCAATTCATATACTCATCTGTACTGCATATCCATTTAGTATCGCCAAATAACAGCGTATTCTATTCTCAGACAGTAACTCTGATGATACAAGCTGTAACTGTATGGATCATTTGGACTACTGTGACAATAAAGTAAAGTTTTCTGTTCGATCCATCTTAATACACACACTTGAAAGACTTTCAGCTGAGTCAAGGATCAGCATGTGATGATCTCCATCCATTTGTTTCTCTTTTTTTTTCACGAAACCTTATGCTGGATAGACGATCAACGTTAGTTTCGACCCGGATCGGTAAATGCTGACTGTACAAGCCGGCGCCGACAACACAACCCATTACCAAACAATATCGAAATTTTACCACTTTTTGCATATGACTCTGGAAAACACTGCAGGAAAGGAAGAAATTGCTCGTGACGAGCAATTTCTACTTTTCCCACAATATTTTCTACCCTCTCAGAAGAATATCTTTTAATATCATCACATTTCGAAATGTCGTCTGCAAACTCTTTCAATAAAGACAATCGAAAATATGGCGTTTGGTAATGGGTTAACGTAGATGTCGCCAAATGGGGAAACTTGCAAACACGTCCCTCGTCCATAGAGACTTGCTGACGTATTTTGGCATTCAAACCATGTACAATGCTAATTTATTTTTCCAGAAGAATCCGCATTATTCCAAAATGTTGCTGTTCACATCTAATAGTGCCCTGATGTATGTGTCTCCTCCTAAAGACGGCTTCGTGATACATAAAGACGGCTTTGCCTTTGGGATATACGAGCTGCATTTTAGGATATAGCTCATACCTAATACAAAGTATGTGGCCAAACAAAGCAATGATAGTCAAATAAGAAAAAAATTAAGAATAAAAAAACCAAAAAAAACCAAACAAACAACAACAAAATAATGAAAAAATACAAAAGGAAAATATAACGGAAAAAGAGATTTCCGTGTTTTGTTGCCATTATTTGGAAGATTCGAATTGAAAATGGTAGAAACAAATAAATCCAAATATACATGAAAGTAACGTTTTCCTCTGCTCATTATGATTCAAGATGTGTAAATCTTCAAGCATGATTTTGTTAGTATAAAGCAGTGAATCATGTATATATATTCGACTCGGTCGGTATTCTCAATCTGGGTTAGCATAAACTTATTAAATTCCCTCTCTATGACTGCTTCCTTGACACTAAACTTGTACTCGCGACGAAGTGTGGGCTAGTCCAGGCATATTTCACCCCGGGGATTGAACCCAGGATCCTCGGTACAAGAGGCCGACACGATAGTACTACACAAATGTCACCTAACCCGGGTTCTGATAGGCATGCGATCGACTTGGTTGAAGACTGACCAATCATGGATTAGAATCTTGAAAAGGGTGGTTAGTACAAATCCGATGGAAAGTGACAGGATATCCTTCTTTTTAAATTTTTAAACAAATTCGCATGAAACAATCGTAAATGATTCATTAAACTTAATGAAATGAAGCTCTTTTCGATCTTCAGCAACGATTGTATCCCCATTTCACGACTCCACTGACGTATACAAATATCGCTTAACTTAATGAAATGTGTGACATGTTCGGGGTAAAGCATACAATAAATGCATCCTTCTTGCTTTTATTCAGGGAAAGTTCGCTTGTCAGTGTAACACTGACGAAATACCAGAGTAAGAAAACATAGTAAGTTATTACAGAATACAGCCAGTCACCTCTAGAATTATACTCGAAGTAATTGCTTACGAGGTCGATTTAACATACATGTACATGTATTTTCACCCGTAACACGCTAACCAACGTTCATTAAGGAAATAAAAAAAGAAAAAATAATATACTTCACGGAATTTACTTGTCGTAGCAGATAGCAAATTAGAAATAATCTAATTGACATAAACATTACAGCTTATGGTCATCAACATATATACAATGAAAACTATTTATCAAATGAATCGAATCAACCGAGTAAGAAAAGAAAGAAAGAACATCAAAGAACAAAAACAAAAAAGAACTTGATTTCAGCTGCCGATATCCAGCGATCGGTGCAATACTGTTGTGGGTTTTGACAATCCTGCGAACAATTTACAACATTTTTGCATTGAGAGATGTTCGAATTACAGATCAGTTTGGCAATAAAATTTGGCATTTGTTAAAGGGTTAAGGCTTTCGGACAAGCTGGAAGATACGAACAAATTGATTTTGCTACCCCTGCATATAACATCTAACAGACCACAAACATGCTGTGTCGCATCTGAGATGATTCACGTTTCCCGACGACGCGGATCATTATATGTAAATAGTATACAAATTCGTCTGCTCCATCCTTCCTTCGGCGCCATTAACTTGGAATGCTTCGGTGACTTGTCCAATATCCCAAAATGACAGACGGGGTTTGTCGTTGTGCCCACGTGACCGGTGTCGTAAAAAACAAAGGAAATCGTTTTGTAAACGAGATTCGATTTCCATAATTGCGTTCGTCTGCTCTCGATAATCCGATGCTTTAATTGGGGAACCAGTTGGCTCTGTTCTCTCAATCTTAGCCCGGGGTCTTGGCCCATGCGTATACCCCCCACTAGGGGTTTACGCATGGGCTGGGACCCCGGGCTACCTCCACCTCTTCATTGAGTTGTCGTTCTTTCTTTTATAATTTACTTTGATGTTTAGAATTTTATTTAGGCATTGCTCATTCATATGCTTAAATGTTTCGAACAGATTGAAAAGTGTTCTTTCGACAGCGAACCAAGTGTGTTACTTACTGTCTTTAGCAGGTTGCAAGTATATGAATTGACGCTTGCAAACGAAAGCATGCAGTCACACATTGGGACGCAAGGGAAAAGGTACACCGAATACACCATTAGGAATTCCTCGGTAATGGCAGGAGCTGTCTGAACTTGTCAAAGAGTAAGATTGTTTGCTTGATCTTTTATACATGACGAATTCAAATGAAGGGATTTCCACTTAAAGAAAAAGTGTTATTTACTACTTACTAACTGGAAATGGTCATTTGCTTTGCTATAAGACATGTTTACATCACTTTTGTAACCTAAAGTAATCACAGAACAAAATCTGTGAGATTGTCACTTAAAATGACACGAACCATTTTCTTGTCCTATTTTCTATTGCCCTTACATACGTTGTCATGGACACGTTCAAGAAACGATTGGTTCAGTTTTAACGACGTCATCGTTTGCATAGTAACGGACCATATTGCACATGATTTGCATCTTAACACGCGACGTATTCAGATCAGACTAATTTTTATATCTCCCTGACCTCACCATAAAGTTTCGACAAATAGGAAAACCTTGTGTAAACATAAACTCAAAAGATTGCTCTTGGTGAGCAATTTTGTATGCCACTAAACACTTTTATGGTAATGTCAACTTGAACAGAAAAAAAATCCTTTATCATAAAAGTTATCATCATGTCTGTTTCATAATTTTAATCTAAAGGAGTGTGATAAAGAACAATAAAAATGATACACACATAACCAGTGTCAACAGCAAAACGAAAGCAACACTGCTAATATACATTCTTAGATACAATACAAAGATGGGGAAGCCAGACACCCTGATAACCGAACCCTTGTCGCTATCTGTCGGCATCAAATGATACCTTTAGAATAACGTATATCCAGAATTTACGAAATACAGTGATGGCATTGGTTCTGATGAATAAATGATCAGTGTTAACAACACTGTTATATGTCTAACAATGTTGTTTGAATGTGAAATCAATACTTTAAGACAAATCCATTTCAACATATTCTATTTGATCTAATTTAGATTGTGTTGTGTAAGACCATTTCAGTCATATGATGGCGACAGTTCACAAATACCCATCAAATAAATTAAAGCTGTCTTTTCACAGATGTGAACAAATTTGGAAGTTAAAATATTTTTTTTTCAAACTGTACAACAGTTATACTGTTGTGTGGAACTCACTGAAGAACAGTCATTGGAAGCAAAATTAGTATCAATTTATCTATTCATTTAGCGCATTGATATTGATCTAAACCCAACTGTTTTAAGATATACCGCATATAGAATGTGTTATCACTTCCTAAATTTGATTATGCTTTCAATAGCTATGTTTACTTGTACGTATAATAAACAACAAAACAAGAACGGTGCTGTTTCAACAACACTTTCGTCTTATCTTGTCTGCGAACAAGCAATTTTGAAACCAAAACGTATGAGGGGCTAGCCAGAAGTTCGTGAACAAGTGTGAAAAAAACAACAAAAACGATTGGATTTATATACACAATTTCTGAGAGATTACTTTGATATCCTTCTGATGAGCATTGAAATTTTGGTTCAGAAACACAAACTATCGAATTATTCGTTTTATTTCTGACCTCTTCTGACCAAGTTCCTTTAATGCATTACTATGGTATGATTCTGTAACATTTTGGACGACTAATTGCCCACGAAATTTGTAGAGGTTTCCGAAAAGCATCCGAACGACTATAGAAACTTCGTGACCGATGATGAGTTCGAATGTCTGCGGGACTCTTTTAATGGTGCTACAACAACGCATAAGGAAGAAACGTTTACGACCAAAAGTTGTAAACTCTATAATTTCAACCGTGTTGCATGTGGAAGGAAGACGGTTCTATATGTTTTGGCAATAAAGCAGTCCTTAACCCTTGGAATGCTGGGTAATTTTCTAAAAATAGATTTTGTGTCGTCTGCATTGCAAAACCATAGATATCTGCTTAATATTGATGAAGAAAGATACTTAAAGTATCAAACAGGTTAGATCACAGGCCAGCCGCCAATTTACTTGGCGGCTGGCCTGGATCCAACCTGTTTGCATAAGCATGAAGTCGGTTCCAGCACTATAAGGGTTAGTCGAGACGAGTTCATATGATTCCATCAGGCCTTCTGTAAATAAATCACGCACGTGTTCGTCTGGAACTGTTTTACGTCAAACGATAATTGAAACGTATTGTGCAACATCCCATTTCTTCAAGCGTTCAACGACGCAGAGTATGGTGGACAAATGTTGCTTTTGTTCCCGCCCTAAACGCTTTATACACGACACGATTCTTCACCAAACGACATACATTTGCTCGTCAAATACATGTATTGTAATATTTAAAATGACAACTGCACTTGAATAAGATTTAGAAAATATGTCTCTTGAGCAGTAGAAACAACAGTGTAGTGTGAAAGGGGGTGGGGTAAGCAAGAAAAAAAAAGAACCAATCGTTTTGTAAGTAGTATATATTTTATAATAGTAATTTATTCAGAAGATCTCTACGCAGACCTTGTGATACATGGGGGCCACTTGTTGAAATGTTTGGATATAACACAATAAAAGGGTTAGAATTTAGCGGATTTCAGTTTTTTTGAAAGAGGATTTCATGTCGACCACTTTGGACAGTTGCTCAACAGCAAAGTCCATGTTCCCTTCTCACTTTTACACAGAAATAACCTTTCGGTTGTTAGAGACGAACCTATTCCCAAACAATAAAGAAATTTGACCAGTCTGTTTCTCCTTTTTCCTACAATGTTTTCTGCCCTATCAGACGATTATTTTTCAATTTCATCACATTTTGAAATGTCGTCTGAAAACTCTTTCAATTTGGGACTGTCGAAAATTTTGCGTTTGGTAAAGGGTTAAACGCTGAATGTTTATTGAACGAGCATCCCTGAAAACATGGCTTCGTTTGTTGTATCCTTGTCTGGGTAAGGAAAGTTTACTGCAAAGCACAACCAATTCCTCAAAATCGAAATTTGTGACTGATCTAAATTGGAAGCAACAACACACAACAAAAAAGGCAAAATTTAGAAATACAATGGCGTTGGTATATATGGTAGAAACCACTGTGACAAAAGGATTAATTGTGTTCAGCAATTTTAATTCCCATTGCAACCCAAACATTGTTTTACCTAGAGATGTGACATATTGATGGAAGGCGGCTCGAGTCTTCCCCCTCCTCGGAAAACCTACGTTTGATGAAGTTCATAATTAAATGTTAGTTTTTCGTGACATTTCCCCATGGTGTATTCTGTAAACACCTGTGTGTTATAAAAGATATGTTCGATTCTATTCTGTTCAACTGCACTGTACAAAGTTTCAGGCAAACTTATCCCTCTCAATCTATATCGGCTCGAGGCGATGCCATATAAATCCACAAACAACCAACTTTAGTCTCGCCAGACAGGGCTGACATTTCGAGGGCTTCGATCCAACATCACATGTCTTTCAAGCTAAAAGGAAAAAAGGGAAGTAAGATTTGTCCAATCCGGTTTCGATTGATTTCTTAATTCGGTAAACGGTAGAATTCGCCGGTACTAGATTACCCTTATAAGATATAGCAGATCATTGACGTCATCACATGCTTGTACAGAGGGTGTTTTATTTCGTCTGGCCCTCGTTGCATGTCAATCTAAGTGCCGCATTATGCAGACGGTAATTCAAAGACTTACCCGCACGCAGACGAAATCCTCAACATTGCGACTAAAAGAAAACTAAAAACAAAGAAATATCAAACATGTTAACTCCTAAAGCACTGGAACCGACTTCATGCTTATGCAAACAGACTATATCACAGGCGAGGCCTGTGATCTAACCTGTTTGCTTTTCTTAGTATCTTTCTTCATATTTGGAACACAGACGACACAAAGACTATTTTTTAGAAAAAATACCCAGCATTCTAATTGTTGATAAAGAAAACGTTTATATAAAAGAAAGATGTTGGAAAATTCTCGGGAAAAAAGTGTTCGAATGCATAATTGATGAGCAATTCCTACTTTTGCCACAATGCTCTCGAATGTCGTCTGTATAGGGACAGTTTTGTCGTTTGCAGCGCGTTCCTTTGGGTATAATTTTGCGATCATTGATTTTAGGAGCGGTTGAAGGTTCGTCTAAACTCTGTTCTAACATACAAACAGCTGGATCCATGTTTGAAAATACCCTCTGTTGTCCTGATAAGGAATGGGATCAAAGTGTAGAAGCCTTGTAGTCCATGAAACAAGAAGACAGAAAAAATGTAACAAGGAAGACAAGTTTATGTAAAACTATGAAAGAACTGTAATGAAAGTCCAAAACAGTCCGTGAGGGATTAGAAGAGAAAACTTGTTGAAGTGAAAGAATGGCATACTTCAAATATAGAAAGTAACAAAAAAGAAACATCGTATCGATGTATTGAAACACATGTGAAAGTGAACTAATAACTTTGAATCTATCATTTCTTATATAGGAAGCTGTTGAAATACACATGTCGTTTAATTCAGACATAATGTCGGGATTATAAAGTGCCAGCGAAGCAATTTCAGGCAATCGGCTGCTCGGGACTGGGCTCTGTCAGTTATTCTATGTCTGTGAACGCCAGGTCAATAATCGTAATGCAGTTCAGCGTATTTTTCACCAGAGGTTTAACCCTTTACCAAACGCCAAATTTTTGACTGTCCCAAATTGAAAGTTTGCAGACGACATTTCAAAATGTAATGACATTTGAAAACTACCTTCTGATATGACAGAAATCATTGTGGGAAAAGGAAAAATTGCTCGTTACGAGCAATTTCTCCTTTTCCTACAATGTTTTCCAGAGTCGTCTGCAACAAAGCGGTAACATGTCGTTATGTTTTGGTAATGGGTTAAAGGAACCAGTCTACGTTTGATTGGCGGAAATAATCGAGCTATTTCGGAACTATTCGACGCCCAATTTACAGTGTCTGAATAAAGACAGTTAAATGCACCGTATGCGGAATAAAGAACTCACTTGACAAAATTAATCAAATTCCAGAAACTAGGTCACCTGCTGCAACTGATTTGAAAAGAATCGAACCTCAAGCAAGGTGGACACAAATATTTCAACACCTCTAATAGTACATACATGCCTAATGATTTCGAAATTATTTGAGAAAAAGCCGAACAGAGTTCATGCACAGCAGCTTACCAGAAATTCAGTTTGCATATATTATTGCCTTCACTGAACTGAGTTAGTTTTGAATTCGAAGACAAGGAAGAAATGCGCAAGTTCGTCGTTTCCCTATTATTTTGAATCGCCAAAAAAAAACCCAGTTGGCGTGGGGGATATGTTGCGTCGGTAGTATATGTGGCAATGTACATAATACTACGGACGCAACATATCCCCCAACGCAACTGGCTTTTTTCTCGCGAGGACATTTTGTAGTGATGCGAAATTAAACCACTTATGTCTTTTAAAATGACTTCGTCAAACATTACAACAACTTTTCAATGCTTCATTTCAAACTCGGAACCTTAATAGAATTTCCGGCCCCTCTATACCAAGCTAAAGTACATTATAGTATGTGGATGGTGTATGCTAGCTTGAGAATAATATGTTATTGGAAGAGAGTGTATGTATGTGTTTTGCTGGCGGACGTGTGACTTTCGGTGCTTATCATTCCACTTCCTGACGTCGGTCTAGTCTACAACGCAATAGTTTGTAGCAAACAGAGATCCTATCTGAAATGCAAGTCTAAGAGTAGAGCATTGGCCTCGGGACATGAGGGCCAGGGGTTCGAATCCTTAAGTTGTGGGATCTGGCTAGCGACGTTTTATTATTCCACATTCGGCGCGAGTACTGGTAAAGTATCCAGAGAGCAGAATCGAGAGTGTTAACCTAAGTTGTAAGAACTTGTTTCAGAATCGGTTTAAAATAGATAAGTTTATTTAAAGAATTGTTACCGATAATAGATTGGTTAATAACGATGTCATTAAGATAAACTGAACTGACCCGAGTTGGAATCTACATACACCTGGGGCCCGTTTTACTAAACAACTTACGGAAAATGTTTGCGTAAGTCATAATTGATTAACATGGATAATATCTTCAATGAAAGTACAATATTGCAATGTGACACGTCATTGGAAGCGTCTCGGAGAGACGATTCCAATGATGTGTTACTTTGCAATATTGCTTTGCCAAATATTGAAATAAAAGGACTTGTTGTTTTAGACTTACGCAAATCTTAAGCGTAAGCTGTTTAGTAAAACGGGCCCCATGTCTGGCGAAAATGTGTTGCTACATTAGTTGTGAATACTTGATCTCATACTGATGTTATCTGAATCCTAAGTAAAAGACTTTAACAAAGTATTAAAAATAGTGACGCAAAAGGAGAACATTTAACAACTAGCTACTAAA